>CAWUFW010003633.1:0-65000 GCA_963921515.1 Calotriton arnoldi
ACGAATCGGTCTGAATTTGCACTCCATTGCATCGTACTGCGCGGGTCGGAGTTCGCGGGTACGTTTCGTTCGGGTTATTTCCTGATGCGTGTCGGTCGGTTCGATTTGCGTGGTTTCCCGGCCAGATAGCTTGTTTCCGTCCGGGTCGGTCGTTCGCCTTGTGTTCCGTACGAGTCGGTCGTGATTCCCATGCATTTCATCGTACTACCCGGGTCGGACGGCGCCGGTACGTGTCGGTCGGACTAAATTCCAGTACCGAGTCGGTCGGTATTTTTTCCGGCCCGAATCGGAATCGGCCCCTCTGTCTACAATGTACTGGTACCATGCCTATGCATTGACCAATAGTTCAGTCCTCAGAAGTAATCAGTCTTTCCTTCGAGTTCCTTGGCTCACCTCTAGTAGCTAGAAATGAGCAGCAAAACAATCCAAGACAAAAAGATGTGTATTATGTGTGACAGCACAACCCAATAACAATGTAAATAAGAAATAGAAAATGTAAGTTTTAAAATGTATAATTATAAAATTAAATGGTCTGAATTAGAGTTTAGCAAGTGGGATACTCCATCATAAATGTGACAGATATCACAAGTGCCACAGGATATAATGCACTTGTAATGCAGCAGAAAGGATATCCATCACGTCTGTGACAGAGTAACCATCCACCAAACTCTAAATCAGGCTCTCTGTCTTCACCAAAATTAACTACTTAAAACATTGCAAGAAAATGATTGAGGGATGATACAGTATAGCAAAAACAACAGTGATTGAAATAAATGAGATAATAGAACATTGATAATGCATAAGTAAATAATGTATTTATCCAAAGACTTCACCAGGTAGCACCAGTGCACTCATATTTTAATTGAATGGAAACTTACCAGCCACAAAACGACCAGAAGGGCTAACAAAAAGTTAATTTCTTCAACTGCCGAAGTCGCTCCTCCAATTGGGACATTATAGACATTATTGAAAACTTTCAAAGACTTTCTTTGCTCACCATTTTCTGCAAAATAGTTTGGAAGACACTATACAACGGCACAAATCTGCTTTTCCCTTCCCAGAACCTCACATAACAGGAAGCTCTTCCAGCCCAATAAGATACCTATTGGCAGTATTTCACAGGATTTCAGATCCAAGTCCAATGGTATTCAGGATTGGATTTTCAGCTGACAGTCTGGTTGGCTCATGGGTCTCTGGTGTAATCACTTCTTCAAAGTCCTGTACTTCCCATTACAGATATTCGTGATGTAGCCTCCATAAAAGTTAGGTTTTCTTCCACAAACGGGCCGAAATAGCAATAAGGCCCAGGTTAAGAAACAGACTTCACCAGCTCTTGATCAAAGTACTGAACATGGAGATTAAAGTCAAAAGCAAAAAAAGATAAACTGGAGAAGGATCCATGCCCCCTTCCTCATGGCCTCCTGGCGCCTCACATTTAATTCCAGACTATTGGTGTTGGAACTGGCCCTTTTTGCAGGGTTATCCCCAAACGTTTTGCCTTCCTCCTGCATTTTTTCTGACCTGGTTTTGTTGGTTTTATGACTCTGGGCCCTTTACCACTGCTGATCAGTGCTAAAGTGCATGTGCTCTATTTATAAACATGGTAAGATTGGTCTACACATGTAAGTACCTTGTGCAGTGGTATCCTATAGTCCCAGGGCCTGTAAATTAAATGTTTCTAGCGGGCCTGCAGCGCTGCTTGCGCCACCCACAGAAGTAGCCTTTCAAACCGGTCTCAGGCCTCTGCATGGCCTGTGCGCACAGTTTACTGCTGAAGTGACGTGGCACTTAAAGTGTTTGCCATGTCTGAAACTCCCCTTTTACTACATATAGTTCACCCCTACGGTAGGCCTAGCCAGCCCTATGGGCAGGGTGCTGTGTAGGGAAAAGGTAGGACATGTGCCTTAGCTTTTTCGGTTTCTCACTGCTTTGAGGCTGCCCTCTCGTAGGTTTGCATTGGGAATTCCCTGATATGTGCTTCAGTGGTAATTTCTAATATGAACGGGGTAGCATGGCCATGTTTGGTATGTTTGTAATAGTAGTCATAAATCCTGCTTATTGGTGAAAGCGGATTTGTTATTAGTATTTGAGAAATGCCACTTTTAGAAGTAGGCATTTTTGTGTGCTTAAGACTATTTGTACCCTGCCTGGTTGTGTATTCAATGTCTGGTTTAGACTGACAGGAGAAGGGGATGTGCATTCCCTCTAGACAGTTACATGGGGGTTGAAGTGTGTCTTGGGTGACTCAGCCCTGGGCTGAATAGACCTTAGCTGCATTTAGAGTGGTGCAATGAGTTTCCCTGGCACCTGAATAGGCCTGGTCTGCATTTAGAGTGGTGGGAGGAGTTGCACCTGCACCTGAATAGGTCTGTGCCTGGCTTTCACAATGCTGTCTTCGCTCCCCTGTAGTGTGTCTGGGGCCAGAGCTTGGGATGTGAATAGGGTTATTTTGCACTTCAAACAAGTGTTTGAAGTGCCCCCAGAACAAAGACTTGTGGAGTGTTAGTACAGGGGCTGTGACCCCATATTAGAAGACACTGAGTGAAACTTGTAGCCAGGCGCTGCTGGCTCTACAAGACTGCACCTGGCCAGAAGGAACTGTTGTGCTGCCAGGAGTAACCGCTATTGGACCCCCCCCTTGTTTGTTGTGCTGCCCTGTTGCCTGTTGTGCTGCAGGAGGGACTGCCTGCCACTCTGCAAGGACCCTGTGTGCTGGCCTGCTTGCTACATTCCTATTTTCGTGCCCTCAGTGCTCTCCAGGGGCTCGTGGGCTTTCCTTCCCCACTCCACTGTTGTTGCAGGGGTTTCTGTCTGGAGGAAGCCCTAATATTGCCCCACCGGCCATGGGACTCGTGAGTCCGGCAATTTTACCCTTCCTCAGGTAGTGCTGGTGCACGCTACCCGCTGGTTACTGACAGCGTGCGTGGAAGCTCTTTCCTTTGTGCTTTCCTCATTTGGGAGACCTGAGATACATGTGCCACGCTTCGGGCCCCAAGACAGCACACTGGGAGTGCTGGTTGCTGTGGCCCAAGCTCGCGGGACCCTGCTGATTCCCATGGATGGGGCGTGCGGCCTCCAGCGAGATTCCCTGCGGATTTTTGCTTCCCCGCCGCCCTCGTGTTGCTAGAGCCACCTGGAGGGCTGAACGGAGACAGGGGAGTCAGCCCGGCGGCAGCGGCATGTAGTGAGAGCCCGTGGCACCGGTAAAGCAACGCCGCTCCGCCTGGTCTGGAGGTCGTGGGCGGCTCTGTGTTTCCGCTCCTGTGAGGCCCCAGAGTATCAGCTTGAAAGACTGCATTGGCAGCAGCATCTGTGCCGCGCGTTTTCTGGCAGCCGCCTTGTGCAACCCGGTACCTGGGGGACCAGGAGAGGTCTCCCCATCGGGTATCGTCATTGTGTGGGCCCCATCCCCCCGTGACATGTACCGTTGGGGGGGTTGAGCCCCCGGAATCGCTCGCAGCTGTGCCGCACGATCGTGGGCAGCTGCATACCAGCCCTCTTGCCCTCCTGAAGGAGAAGACTCCGGCAGATCTCCCCGTTGCCCGCTCCATTGGTGCAGTCTTCTCGGGCTGGGGGAAGGCTGCAGGGATTTGCCTGGTACATGGGGGACCAGACAGGGTATCCCTGCCAAATTTGGCAGTGTGCATGCCCCTACCCCTCTTTCCCAAAATGTACCTAGGGGCACTTACTGGTGGTGATGAAGGCAGGATGGGGAAATCTCGGCTAAGGTCCCGATTTTGCCGCTGGGACTATTACCACAGTCCTGGCAGTAGGAGCCCATATGCTTCTGGCCCTACCTATTGCATCCAGTGCCACATCACCTATAGTGTCTATGAGGAGCACAGGAGAATGGTGCCCTATAAGGTTATTTTATTATTTATTATTATTATTATTATTTGTATGGCGCACAAATCATCCCCAAGGGGATCTCTCGGCGCCCGGGTAGCAGGCAACCTGGTGTGAGAAATGCTTATTAAAATAGCCAGGTTTTAAGAAGTTTCTTGAAGAGAACCAGACTGGGACATGCCCGAAGGTCCTCTGGCAGATTGTTCCAGTACTTGGGGGCTAGGTAGGAAAAGGCACGGCCTCCCATTTTAACTTTCTTGATTCTCCGAGTGCGGAGGAGCTTATGGTGATATGTATGGTACTGATGTGTTGTTGGGGATGCTTGGGTGATTTCATTGGTTTTGCATCGCATGCCCTGATGTTATGAATCATAACTTATGATGTATGTTGGTTTACATTACCAGGATTTGCATAATTTACCCAGCAGCCCTGATTCATTTATACCTAACCTGCATTGTAGGCCCTGATGTAATTTGTTATGTCATGTATGGCTTGCATTTGTCAGGATAACAGGCATCACTTAAGAGTACACATTATATGTTTTGGGATGGTGGAAGATGATGTTATGTCTACTGTTTATGTAACATGTGCAATATATAAGTGTTTACTTGATTGCACTACCTATGCAGTTATGACCATTGCCTTATGGCAAAGTGATTTATGATCTAAGTGACGTCATGACAAGTGCACAGTGATTTATGTGATTGTGGCCTAATGTGTTTTATGAACAATACATATAACCTGGTGAGGAGTCTCTTTTTGTAGTGTGCTAATGTTTCGCGGGTGTGTGTGTGTGTGTTGCGCAAACGCTTTACACATTGCCTCTGGGATAAGCCTGACTGCTCTTCCAAGCTACCAAGGGGGTGAGCAGGGGTTATCTTGTGTGTGTAACTCCCTTTTTCTGACTAGAGTGGTGGGTTCTCCCTGGCTTAGGTGCATACCCTAGCCAACCAGAAACCCTGTTTCTAACAATTGGCTACTAACCCCGGTACATCTTTTAATGCTGTGCTTTTCCAAGGGGAGGTGTGAGTTTTCACCTGTACTAGGGAGAGCACAATAGGGTTAAGGCCGGACTGGGGAACCAAAAGCATCCCTGGCAAAAATGCTTAAATCAGCCCTGCTCCCTTCCTCTACAGTCTCTCTCTCTCTCTCTCTCTCTCTCTCTCTCTCTCTCTCTCTCTCTCTCATCATCCATACATTATTTTCTCCTCTCTCTCTTCTACCTGTCTGACCTGTTTCTCTCCACGTGCATTCATATCTTTCTCTCTTTGTCATAAACCACCTTTGTGGCTGCTGCAACTAACCGTGGACAGATAGGCAAAGATACAGAGGCACCAACAGTGGCCTTTGCTATTCGAACAGGCCCTCTGTGTCTCCAGCCCAACAGAGAAAAGCCAAAAGGAATAAAGACGCTATCTGGCCCTGATTAGGGACCAGCATTTTTCATGCAGAGCAGCATCTGTATTCAGCGCAGCATCTAAATTTGCTCTGCTGCATTTTACAGGAGGGAAAACACATGACAATGCTGTTATTAGCCCTAGAGCTCATGCTCAAAGTAGATTGCCCTGTATGATACACAGCAGTGCATGCTGCAGATTTGCTGCCTAATGTAGGACTAAAGTATACCGGTCTGTACACATTCCTATGCATAGACAAACTTAAAAGGTTCCCCCACATTGGATGTGTGTTGTGCACTGCAGCACACATGCAATGCACCATTTGTTGAGAAATTAACACATTTCCCTATGTTTGCTTCTGCTATAATAGCCATTAATTTTTGTATGCAAATCCTATTCTAGCTGCTTTAGTAGAGCAGACTTTACACCAAAACCTATGGCAGCTTTCATTGATCCACCACAGCAACTCCTCTTGCTGCAAAATGGTGCAAGGCAATCTTTTCACTGTGAAAATTTCACCTCTACAGCGCAAAATGTTATGCACTGGAAAGTAAATAGCATGCACTGTTTTGTGCCATTTTGCATCAAACAGGTGCCCGGCCAAAGCCTTAGTGTTGGAAATGACCATCTATTGCAAGGTAGTCCCCTAGATTTTGCCTTCACTACTCTAGTCTTGCTGAACCGGTTCTTGTTGGTGTTATGGCTCTGCACACTTTAGTCCTGCTAACCAGTGGTAAAGTGCTTGTGCTCTCCCATCCAAACATGGTAAAATTGATATAGACCTAATTGGCACACTGAATTTACTTATAAGGCCCTAGTAAATGGTAATGCATGTACCCTGGGCCTGTAAACTAAATGCTGCCAGTGGGCTGCAGCACTCATTGTGCCAGCCCCTGAATTGGTACTATAACACATGTCTCAGGCCTACTGCTGCAGCCTGTAGAGCAGTTTTAAAACTGCCATTTCGACCTGGCAAAATAAACCTTTTGTGAGGCCTAAACCTTCCTTTTTAATGATTATAAGTCACCCCTAAGGTATGCCCTAGAGGCCCTTAGGGCAGGGTGCATGGTATTTAAATGGTAGAATCTGTGTTTTACATGTCCAGGCAGTGAAAAAAAAACAAAGTCCTTTTTCACTGCAACAAGGCTACTTCTCCCATAGACTTACACTGAGCTACTTTATTACATTTAATAAGTGATAACTTCGGTTTGGGAAGAGCTAGAGAAATATTTTTTACACTCGTTTGAATTGTAATTAAAATCCTTTTTAATGTAGAAGTGGGTTTTAAATTACCATTTTGAAAAATGTCACTTACAGAAAGTGGACATTTTTATGCCTAAACCAAGTGTGCCTTTCTGCCAGTGTCCAGGGTACAATGACTGTTAATTGCTCTCCTGTGGTGTGATGAGTATTCTATTCTTCCCAGTTAGGGGAGAAAAACACCTTGGGTGTAGGGAGGGTGCTCCTCTCCTGAACATGATGTCCTGGGAGGTTGTATACAACCCTTCCTAAACTTCAAAGAGTAGCCTGAAGGATGTACCTAGCTCCTTCTTGATTTCTGTAGACGCCTCCCCTGTTACTGGCAAATGCAGACCACACCTGGGCCTGTCTGGCCTTTGTTTTTCTAGGCAGATTGAGGCCAAATCTAGGAAAAAGGAGAGAACTGACCAGACCTAGTTTAAGGTTAGACAAAGTGGGTGTCCCCCACACACAGGATGGCACTGGGTATAAAAGTGTTACCCTCAGAACCTCTCATCAGAACACTGCTTGGCCTGTGGAGACTCAAAAGAAGCACTGCCCTGCTGTCTGAAGCCTGAAGGAAGACTAGACCACCCTGCCTTGAACCCAGAACCCCAGAAGTGACTCCAAGGCTCAGTTGACTGACGTCCTGTTTGAGCTACAAGGACACAACAAGCTTCCAGAGGCCTTTCCCTGCAAATACCCAGCGGACTAGTGCCAAGTGGACCCGCCTGAACCCTGCTGCTGACCTTTGGTGGAGTGAGTTCTAGCCCCAGTAGATGCCCCTCCAAGTCTTGGACCCTTGGGTGGTGTTAGAGCGTATGCACCGAGGCCAACGTGGGAACCGCATCCAACTGCAACAAGAACTTTCCGGCTACAGACCCCGAACTTTACCACCCGGAACTCTTCACGTTGACAACAACCGCCCTGCGTTTCCAGCCAGCATGAAGTTCCGAATGTCGGCCAGCTCCGTGTGCCGACGATGACCGGGGCCTGGATTTCAGCAAATCGCCATCGATGAGCCCCTATCTGGAACCAGCCTGTAGCTCAACCGCCGACGTTTTCATCAACAAGTGCTTCTTGTGTGCAACTGGAGTAAGTTAGTACTTAAACTTTCCACTGGAACGAACCTGGTCGCTATATTCATCCAGCCCCCATTGAGGTCGGCCTTAACTTTTGACTTTTACCCAGCGTGACCAGATAACCACGATTGGCACTTTGTGGTGCTATTTCTACTGAAAACCTTTAAAATTCATATCTCCTGGATTTTTTCATCTGTTGTGTTTTATTACTGTTTGAGTACTGCATTAGTACTTTACACATTGCCTCTAGTTTCAGCCTAACTGCTTTTGTGCCAAGCAACCAGAGGGTTCAACATAGATTTATTTATTGACATTGGTGGTTCACCCTGACAGAGATTGTGATTATTACTTGAATGGGGCTCTCGCAGCCCTCTTAATGCAATTCATTGTTTGGTACATCAGGGCCATTGTTTGTAACATGGCTGCCAATCCCTGTTTGCATCTAGAGTAGATCAGGACTTCGTGACAGTTGCCTTTCTACATAACTAGGCTCCAGTTGTTTCAACCATGGCCGTGTATGATTGCACTTTCTGTTATGATAACAGATTTGGGATGGAAACACCCAAATACGTTCACAAATGCACATACCACCCATACGTTTTTTACAAGTACTGAATATATATAGGGCCTGGATTTCTTCTGAACTCCTCGGGGTAAAAAGCTGTGGCTGCTGTGCTAAGACTGTATGTCGTGCATTCGGTGAATTGTTATATTTTTCAGTCTCAGCTTCTTCATTCCATCAGAGCATTTGGAATATTACTGTTCTCATATCTGTGATTTCAAAGAATCACAATTTTATAATTTGATCATTTTCCTACCCCAAACTCCTCTCAAGAAGCTATGCATGCAAGTAAAGGTTAGAAAAGTCTCAGCAGAAACATTGTGTGAGACGAAGGCAGGCTTGGCACAACTCCAGAAAAGCTGCGTTAACTGACTTTCTCACTTGTTGTGGATTGATTTAGCAAATGTTTGATTATTTTAAGATGCAAGCAGAGACTTCGACTGTGGTAACTGACGCAGATGTGAAAATGATAATTATACCTCCCGCTCAGGCTACCCATAAAACAGACTGTAATGACAGTCTGGCATGTTAAAGTATTGGGAGAAAGACTCGAATGACTATACTAAACATGCTGCTGCGTTTACGACAGACATCGATGGAACGCTTGTGAATAATAAAAAGAATGGGTTCCTTCGGTTCTTTTTTAGTCCTGTCTTTCAAGCAACACATATTACAGAGCAGAGATGATTGCTTTGTGCTATTGGGGAGCACTGGCTAAGCAACAACAGCAGCAGAGGCGTGGTAATGCATTCCATTAAAAAGTTTAATTAAGCTTTCATTTACTCATAATGACTGGCTGCCGCAGCTACTGCTGAGGGGCCTCGGGTACAACAGAGAGGCCCGTTTGCCTGCCCAAACCTAGTGGACTTTGAGAAGCAATCAGGATGAACATCATATATTCCTACTTTATATTCTAAGGGGGTGGAAGCACAGAAGTATGCCAACAGCTACAAGCATGACCGTTTTCTAAACATTTGACTGAAATAGATTACAAGTAAACTTACCTTATGGTGTCTCATTGCAAGGACACAACTTTCTCGTCCTGGAGATTGCTTTTACAAATAACAGTTTTCAGGTGTGATAGTCCAATGTGTTCAATTGCGCTACACGATGACACAGAATGCAGTCATTCCAACCTCTCAGTGCAACGCAGGCTTGTCTGTACAAAGTGTAATACTGAGGCGTTGTGCCTCTTTTCAGACCACACATCTGGCCCACACTCCTAATAAAACCACTAACAGTACAAACAGGAGGGGCGCAGTTGTGGGGAATGCTTTTGTTCACTGCCTTTTCATTAAAATTACATTTTTAAAATTATGGACACGTGGGCAGTGGGGCCTCCTCGGCTATGGCCGAGGAGCGTCGCCCAACTGTTTTATCGCAGTGCGAAAAGCAGAAACATAAAATGGTAATAACTTTTAGTTATTACCAATTTATGTTTGCGTTGGGGGCGTGTGGGTGGGCGGGGCTGCTCTGCTCTCCGAGCAGGGCAGGGGAGGAGTGGTGTGCCCACTCCCGAGTGCACAAAGACTGTTTGGCCGGCCCTCTCGGGCCGCCCAAACCAGTCATGCGCACTCTGCCTTTGTCCATGCTGGCTGCATTGCAGCCTGCATGGAGAACATGCCCACCACATAAGGCCCTGGCTGGGCGCCGTCCCGACGTTGTGATTAGCTTAGGGGAGAGAGCCTGGCTGCCTGCTTCCTGGTCCTGTCAGAGGCAGGAGAGCAGGAGCCGAGAAGACGCGGGGCCCGGCGGAAAGGTAAGTTAAAATTTTATTAAACCCCCCCGCATGACCTCCCCCACAACCCCCCTCCCCACGCGATCCCCCACCACCCCAACTGCGAGCCATGCCGGCCGCGACTACACGTGGGCCACTGCTCTCCGCGTGCCCATAGTAGTTTAATGCAATTTGCAGTAAAAGAAAAATGTTTGTCTCACACTAAAGTACAGGACTTAGGACAGTTTTGTATTTAATACCTAAGTGTTGACTGGCTTTTGGGGTGCTATTCTGCACCGAAATACTGCGTAGCCATTATTTAGGTGATGAACGGTAGTTAAGTATGCCCACACTTTCTATAGTGCATGATGGTGTGCCCTAGAATTTGCAATGGTGGGGCACCAACTCCCTTGTGTGACACATACAATGTGTGCATGCACATAAAAACTATGGGTGGGCAGAATTTGCGTAGTCAAGTTACGCGAAATTCAGCGAAAAGGTAAAAAATCTCCGCGAGCACGCAGAATTCCGCGAGCACCCGGAATTGCTTTTTCCGCCTGTTCGCGATGCATTTTTCCTGTTCGGGGACGCTGTTTGCGTGCTCGGGGGGAAATATCTTGCGAACTTGCCCATGCGGTCGCCAATTGGCGCGGCCATCTTGTTTCACTTGTCCCGCCCGCTCGCGATGCGTGTTTCCTGTTCGCGAACGCAGAAGTCCGATGGCGCGTCCGAATGACGTGTTCGCGATCGCACACTCTCGCGGGATTGCGCGAACGGATAGGAAAACTCGTCGGCGAACGCAGGGATCCCGGTAAGTCGCTGCCGCGCGCGCGAACATGCATTTTGAAAGCGCGAACAAGGAAAAAATTCCGCTACGCCGCGGATCGCGGAATTTTCGGCAATTCCGCGTTCTCCGCGGAACGCGGAATTGCCAAAATTTCGCAAATTCCGCAAGCGGAACGGAATTTACGACCCAGGCCTAATAAAAACGCACACTAGGAATAGGTGTAGCAAAAGTGCCGCTTATCGCTTGCACCAAAATCGAGCCTTAAGTCTCATTGAGATTTGTTGTCAATGAGATATGATGTCAAATAATATCCATAATTCCATGCCCCAAAATCATTTTGCTTCATGTGCATGTGGGTGATTGTCCTACAGGGTTTTGCTCCATCCTGTTATTGATGCCGAAACTGAATGGGAGGTAACGTCCGGTGCTTGATCTAAAAGACTTTTTGAGATGGTGGAACCTTTCCGGATGGTAAATCTGCAATCTATCTTTCCGCTGATTGCCAAAGGCGAATTTCTGATGACACTAGATCTAGAAGATGCCTACTTTCATGTTGCAGTACATATGAACAATCAACAGTTCCTGAGATTTGTTGTAGACAGACGGCACTTCTAATATTGAGCTCTCCCTTTCAAATAGGCGACATCTCCAAGTATCTTCATCAAGGTATTGGCTCCTGTTATGGCTTATTTGCAAGTTCAGGGCCTGATGGTGAATGTACAAAAGTCACATCTTGTTCCATTGAAAGTCAAACAATTCATTGGAGCCCGCTTCGATACACATGTGGATGCTGTGCTTCTGCCAGGGGCAGGAGCTTGTTGCTCATATCCGATGTACAGAGGCTCTCGGACCGCTCTCCCACTAAAGCGAGATCTTGTATCAAGACACAGGGTCTCCTAGCAGCATCCACAGTAGCTGTTTCCTGGGCGCGCTTCCATTTGATGTTGGTGGCCACTCAGATTCTGGAACATTTGTCCCTGAGCTTGGCAGATTACGAGCAGTGGATAATGGTGACCCCAAAAATCTGCTAGGCTCTATAGTGGTGGTTGGAGGAGAAAGATCTGGAGAGAGGGATCTACTTTCAATATCCATTCTCAAGCGTACTGACCACTGATGCCAGTCTTTGAGGCTGGGGTGGTTCTGAAAGGATGAGAACAAAAAGCCCCATGGTCTCTCCAAGGGAGAGGACTCAGTCTTCCAACTGGAGAGAGTTATGTGCAGTTCTGAAATCCCAATTGTTTTCCAGAATCAATTGACAAACAAGAATGTGTTAGTAAAAACAGACTATCAAGTGGTGACAACCTGAATAGCGATTTGCTGTCTTCAGTGAGTTACCATCTGTCTGTTCAGCATTTCACCCTAATTTCTAACAGATTCAGAGTTCCATGGTTGGATCTGTTTGCCTCTCTGGACAATGCTATGTATCTGAGATTTTGTATGGAGGAGGTGTCTCCTCTGGCCTGGGCACTAAATGCCATGTCAGTGACATGGCCATAGGGGTTGTTGTATCCATTCCCACCAATTCCACTTCTGCCAAGAGTTCTTCAGAAGATCAGGATAGAGGGAGTCAGGGTGGTTCCATTGCACCATACTGGCCTGGGGACGCCCTTGGTTTCCTTCTCTTCTGATAATGACCAAGGGGAAGTTCTTTCATCTTCAGGTCTATCTGCTGCTTTCGCGGTTTCCACATCTAACCCTTCAACAGTACACTCATCTCAGGCTAATGGCTTGGTTGCTGAACAGTTAGCTCTTCAGGGTTTGAGTTGTTCTAAGGAAGTGTCTGTGGAGATTCATGTCTCTAGAAAACAGACTACCTTGGTCTAATACATCAAGCATTGGGGTGTGTTTGTGAAATGGTGTACTGAGCATTCTATAAATCCACGTGATATTGATCCCTTTCTGATTTTGGATTTTCTGAGGGAGGGATTATTAAAAAGGTCTAGCCCCATCCACCTTACATGCCCTATGGGCAGTGATTAGGGAATGTTGCCAGTTTTCTGGGGATCTTTTCTCCATTGGTGTCTAGATTGATGCAGAGCTTTGCATTAGAAAAACTCGCTGTTCACTCACCATTACCATCTTGGGATCTGGCAGTTGCTCTTCAAAGATTGCAAAAACCATTGGAGACGGATAGTCTGACATGGTTATCGGCTAATACTCTTTTTCTGGTCCTTATTAACGCAGCCCGTCATTTGGGCGAGTTGGGCGCTTTAACCATCTCGTACCCCTATCTTTATTTTTTTCCCGATCGAGTGGTGTTGAGATTGGATCCTAAATTTATTCCCAAGGTTCCGTCCTCTTTTCATTTTTCACTGGATGTGGTGTTGTCGGTTTTGAGTGGTGACCCTGACAATTCTGTTCCATCTTCTTCAGATGTTAAGACGGCTTTGGTTACTTACTTAGACCGTACAAAGTCTTTTTAGGACTCCAGTGCTCTCTTTGTAGCTGATGGTTCTGTGGCTGAAGGGAATTGGGTCTCAAAGGCTACTCTGAGAAGGTGGATACGTTATGCAATCTCTCAAACATATTCAGTGCCGGTCTACTAGGGCGGTTTCTGCCTCTGGAGTGGAAGCTGGGGGGTGGAATATGTAGAGCCACAACGTGGTCTTCATAACACACTTTTATCAAGCACTATCATGTTGATTTGTCTGGTTCTTCTAGTGATAATTTTGGTTCTGCTGTTCTAGCTTCAGCAATGTCATAATTGTTAACCAGAATAAATATTGTTGTGCATTCAAATGATGGTTCTTGTTTCTTTGCTTGTAAGGTCCTCATATCTTAGGACTGGGATGCGAAGGACTCCATGAAGGGGTGATGAACCATTTACTTACTGGTGATCTTCATTACCCTGATTAGGAATCCTCCTCATCCCAGTCCAATATCTTTACCTCCCATTGTTGCACTTCCATTTCTTTACTTGATATTGTGACAGGAGGAAGGTTGGGGGAGAGACTATTTATGTCATAGGACATAGACATGGAAGCAGGACTATGGGTAAGTGCAATCTTTCTTTAACATTTTTTTATTAATAATAAAGTGTGTGTGGGCTGTCAGGGAGGTGGGATGCCTCATACCTTGGGACGAGGAGGACTCCTTATCAAGAGAATGAAGATTACCGGTAAGTAAATGGTTCGTTAGTAAGGTGCGTAAGGCTAAAGATAATTAACCAAACTAGATAGAGATACAGAAAGTCCAAATCTCTGAAATACAAGTTATAAACATCAATACTTACAACATACTTGTTGGCACAACATCCATTTCTATTTAATTCAAATCACCATTGCCATCTGATATATAACAGTTATACTATAATCTTTCTTCTGACTTCTCTATTTTAACGAGTCTTAAAGCAATTCATGCAGCTTAACAAGAGCAATGATTTGCCATTATGGGATTGGAATATTTTCCTCAGCTACCTACCTGGGAGTGCTTCAGAATCGCTCTTTATCAGCATCTTTATAAAACAGGGCAGGAGGGTCGGTCCTAGGACAGTCTCAACAACTCCACAAGAAAAAATGAAAAACAGTATATGAAAGACATATACGTTGGGTGCTTCGGCTTATTTACCAACCGCAGACCCTCAATACAAGGCAACCCATAATGAAGGGCTGCTCTTTTATGAACACAGAGACAACATGGCAAAGACCACCCTTTTGACAATGTAGTGCAAATAGATTGAAACAGCAAGAATTCAATGAACGACCAAAGGGGGGCTCTATCCGTGGAAATTTCAAAATGAAGCAATGGATCCTTGGATTGGGAAAGTCAAAGTATTGAACACATTACTCTCTTACTGGGAAAGCTGAATTTAGTCTCTATGACATTTGGGAACATTCCAAGTTTATATTCATCATGGAAATTAGGCAAGAAGGATTTACCTGAAATCATTAATTGAAAATCAGAAGGCCACGATTACACTTCTCTTCTCCAATGGGAACCTCTCCATACACCCGTAAAAGAAATACCCCCAGTTCCACAGTTAATTGACTAACGAGCAGGAAAAACATGAAAATACAGGATATCTTTGGTACATCTCCTCTTGTGTATTGCCAATCACAGACGAAATGCGTTCCACTGCACAAAGGCAATTTCGTTTCATATAGCAAACCAATAATTCAGGCTTCCCTTGCTCATCTGTTTATCTTCCAGTTTTTTTGCCATTTATAAATTTAAAACAAAACTATTAGAATTATCCTTAGCAGGTTGAGAGCAGAAAGTGATCAAATACACTTATGGCAAAAGAGACAATCCTACAACAACATGATTAAGGGTACCCTGTGAGGAAAAAAACTCGACTAATCCATACATATTGGAGACCAAGGTTGGATCATGTTAAAAGCTTTAAAGAATCTAAAGCAAAGCCATGGGAGAAAGTGAAAAAATTGCACAAAAATGACCAACCGATTGCTCTGTCGCTCAACATTGCTATTTCAGTTTGGACCTAGGCACAAGCAAATTAGTTTTGATCCTGCTTTAATAGGAACAGTCCAGCCCGAAAGGCCAGGCCAGGCTCTCCCTCAACCAGAACAAAAGCAACCCTGATTAGTGCTCATCAGTCGGGTATATCTTGGTCCGGTGGCACAGCGAGCACCGGACCCACATCTGGGAATACCCTTGCCACTTAGAGTATATCAAACATAAAAAAGGTGATGGTAGGAATGTTTGCAATTTGTCTATCCACTGAGAGTTACTTGGGGTAGCATCCCAACCCATCGTTCATTTGCTCACCATGCCATTTGAGTCTGGAAACAGCCATATACAAATAAGTCATGACCCTGCTCCAATTGGAACAGGATTCAACTTGTAGCTTGCCTTGCCGACTACTTGTCAACAACTACTTTTTCTACTCAGAGTTTTCTGAAGGTAAAGTGTCCACCAGGATGAACCTGGTCCCTGTAGCCTTAACTTTTGACCCTGTCTAGCATGACCACATTACCGCGGTTGGCCCTATGTGCTTTTTAGAGCTATTTTCAACTCCAGTTCTACTTATCAGATTCTTATTGTTTTAGTGTAATTTTATTTTTTCAAAGTTACTCTATTTTTCTAAATTTGTTTGGGATGTTTCTTGTGTTATGTTTTTACTTTATCACTGTTTGAGTACTGCGCAAATGCATTGCCTCTAAGTTAAGCCTGACTGATTGGTGCCAAGCTGTCACTGGGTTAAGCACAGGTTTATTTTAGTGACTTTAATCATTAAACTAAACCTGACAAGGATTGTGATTATTATTCGAGGTTGATTCTCACCCCCTCAGCTAACACTCCAATTTCTTACGTTGGTGTTCAGCATAGGGATTTTGTACATGTTTTTAAGCAGTGTCATTCAGTTATTTGTGTAAAACCATAAATCCCTTGTTATAATCTGACAGCAAAATCAATTTTTGATTTTCAAAATCACCTTTATTTTTAATTGCAATTTTTTTCTTTCTCCTAAATTCCAATCCTGTCCTCAATATTATCCACCTATGTGTTTTTTGCAGAAATGGAGGTGGATCTCAGCAACACTGAAAGCTTCACTGTGGCAGAGCTGAAAAAATTGTGTAAGGACAGGGAGCTGAAGCTAAGAAAAGGATCTAAGAAACTAAAGTAGTAATTAGCTCTCAGAGCCTGGGAAGAAGTCTGTCTAGTGCTGTTTGCATCACAGGAGCAGGAGGATGATGGGACAGAACAGGAAGATGAAATAGAGGAGGAGGAAGAGAATAACCTGGTAATGGCCCCTGACCCGATGAGAGAGGAAGGCCCCTGCCAGGGCCATGTGCAGTGTGTCCTCCCACAACCTGACACATGAAGAGCTAGAGGACAGGCAAGCTGAGAGGGCTGAGGCTACAACTGGCCACTATAACCATTGAAAAAGCTGGTAAAGGAGGAAAAGCTGGTAAAGGAGGAAGCAACTGCAGCAAGGGCCCTGGAGGAGGAGAAAAGTTGGTCCTGAAGGACATGAAAATGTTGGTGAGGTGAGCCAGAAAGAACTGGACCTGAAAGGCAGGAGGGTCACAGAGCCCAGTGAAGATGGTGGCAGTGACACAGAGGTGCCTAAAGGAGGTAAAACGATCTACATCCCCAAAGACCTGATACCTTGCTTTGTGGTGGGGATGACATTAACAAGTGGTTTGAGGCCTATGAGGTAGCTGTATGCATGCACAGATTCCCAGAAGAGAATTGGGCGGGTAATTTCTGAAGCATATGCCACTCCCTTGAAGGGATACCATCCTTCCCCTAGATAAAGCTGACAGGATAAGGTATGCTCCCAGGAAAGCGGCCCTTGTCAAGTTTGGTCTTACTCCAGAGAAATACTGCTTGAGGTTTAGGGACAACCAGAAGCTGTCTAACTAGTCCTGGATGGATTTTGTTGGTTACTCCAGGAAAGCACTAAATGGTTGGGTAAAGAGCAGCAAAGTGAGTGACTATGATGGGCTGTACAATCTATTAATGAGAGATCACTTGTATGGTAATTGCTTTGCAGAGCTGTGCCAACACCTGATTGATTCAAATCTCACTATACCAAAACAGCTTGTAGAGGAGGCTGACCTTTGGATTAGTAGCATAGTGTTGAAAAGGTACGTGGGAGTGACCCCAAAAAGGGTGGTTCAAGCCCCCCTCAGCAGAGGGTGGGGGAGATCCAGGAAAAACAGACAGATTCCTAAAAGGGCCCCAAAATATTGTGGGGGGATTCCCATGTCCCTTCTGAGAATACGGGTGGAGGTTCTGATGGGAGTAGGCCCAAGGCCTCATTTTTCCAACCAAAGTGTTTTGACTCTTTCCGGTTATGGTACAAGCAGGGGGACCCTGTCTGTGCCAAGAAGCCATACACAGGTGGGCATTTCTTGGGGGTGGCCAATATAAAGTCATTTTCCAAGAGGAAAGGATAGAACATCCCCTTGTGCCCCTTAGTATTGAGGTGGACCATGAAGCTAAATTGGTGATCTCTGAGGGTGGGAGTCAGCGCTTCCACGAGATCACAGATAATGGGGTCCCTGTCACTGCTCTAAAGGCTACCTGTGCCAGTCAGATCATGGTGGTGGAAAGACTGGCTTCCTCAGAGCACTTTCTGTCAGCATAGGTATGCATGGTAACCAGGCACATAGGCAGGACTTGGGTCACCCTATTGCTCTGGTCTCCCTGGAATGGGGGGAGTGGCTTAGGAGAGCATCATTGTCAATCCCCAGATGTCCATTTATTGAATCTTGGGAAATGTACTACCACAAGTGATAGAAGAGCGGGGTGCCCCAAAAGCTCCTTTTTCTGGGGGTACTAATCACAAATGGAGAGTACAGAGGCCCAGATGGAGAGCAAGTTGTAAGAGGTGGAGGACATCCACAGTGGGAAGACAAGTGGATCAGGGGTTGACCGCACTGAGAGTAGAACACTTCAAGACTGACCCTGGCGAGGCTTCTTATGACCTGGAGGTGCTGCCTATGCTGTCACAGAGACAAAAGACAGGAGACCTGCACCTAGAAGACCCCTGCCCAACACAGACAGAGTATGTTACTCGAGAGGTTGGCTGTGGTTCCCCCCTGTAAATTCTGGACTGCCAGGCGCACCTGTTCAGTCTCAGGATACAGACCCTGGGCTGAGAAGCCAGTCTCAGTATACCACCCCTGAGATGGCATGAGTGAGAGTGGAATAAGGGTGTCTGTCACCTGAGGGTGTACCCCCTCACTGAAAAACCTAAGAGGTGAGAGAGACATCAGGAGCAAGTGGGGGACTCTTTGACAGTCCGAAGGCTGGAAGTGAGCCCTGCCAAAGGCCACAGGTTAGAGCCTGCATCTGGCAGTGGTTGGCCAGGGGCCTGGCTCTTGACACTGAAAGCTGTCTGTGGCCTCATTTGATTCTTGTTCTTCTGGGCTGAGTTTTCCCTGGGTTGGGGACAGAATTCTAGCCCATGTGTGGGAATGGGCTACATCACCTTGTTGGCCATATTGGTACTCTCTGCCTACTGAGATTCATCTGTAAGCAAGCTAAGGTCCAGATCTTCACAGATGGCAGATGAGTCGAAGTGTTCCCCATGGGCCACTGCAGTGGTTCAGGAAGATGGTGACAGGTGAGAGAGGAGTACAAATAAGTTCAGAAGGTCATAGAGCAGACAAGTGTCACTGCAGGATAGGGCCATTGTCCCTGTTCAATCACCTGAGCCGAGAAGCCCATCAAGGTATTGATTAGGCTACCCTAGCTTTTGCCTAGGGGGCTGTGTTAGAAATTTGCCCCCCCACCCCCTCAGTTTTTGTTGGCCATAAGACTCTGCGCACCTTACCCCTGATAAACACATGTAAAGTGCTGGTGCTTTCCCTTTCAAACATGTTAAGATTGGCATACAGCTAATTGGCACAATGATTTTGCTTATATTTCCCTAGAATATGGTACTACTTGTACTGAGGACCTATAAATTAAGCGCTACTATTAACCTGCAGCATTCATTGTGCCACCCACTAAAGTTGCACTATAAAAAAATGACTCCAGTCTTGCAGTTTGGTGTGCAGTTTTAAACTTCCATTTTGATCTTCAAAAATAAACCTTTTGCAAGGCCTATACCTTCCTTTATAAGACCTATAAATCATCTCTAAGGTAGACATTAACAGCCTATATGGCAGAGTGTATGGTATTTAAAAAGTATGACATTTATATTTAATGTTTTAGATGTCCTGGCAGTGAAAACCCCCCAAAGTCGTTATTTACGTAATAGTAAAGTCGGATTCTATATTACTGTTTTGGATATGACACTTTTAGAGGCTTGTCAGTTTCCTGTCTAAAATCAAAAGCCTTTCCTCCCAGTGTCCAGTTGTTACCTGATCTTTGATGGCTTCCCTGTGGCGAGATGTGTATTGCTCCCAGACAGTGGACAAAGAGTTTTCCTCCTTGACAGGATGGGCTGGAGGACTGTGCTTAGCCCCTTCCTGAGCTTCAAAGAATGCCTACCCTGTCACTGGAAGATGAAGGTCACACCTAGACCTGCCTCCCGTTTGTCTCTTTAGACAGGCTGGTGCCAACACCAGGGGAAGAATTGACCAGAACTGGTTTAGAGGTTGGACAAAGTATTTGCCTTCACCTACATGCTGGCACTGGGCATAAAAGTGGACTCCACAGGCCTTTCCTCAGAACCCTCACGGACCTGGGGAGAGTCAGAAGAAGGACAGCCCTGCTGTCTGAAAAACCTGAAGGAAGACTGAACCTCTTCTTCTTGAACCCAAGAGCCCAAGACTCCAGAGGTGACCCTAGGGTCAATTGGCTGAGCTACAGGGACACACAAGCTTCCAGAAGTCTCTGTCATTGCAACTAGCCAGCTGACCAGTACCAACTGGATCTGCCCTGTAGTCTGCTGCTGGTCTGTGTTGGAGTGAGTTATAACCCCTCATGTGTTGCCCCTAAGCTCTGGACTCATGACTGATATTAGAGTCTACACCTCCTGTCTGCACTGCAAATGCTGGGACTTAGAAACATTTTTGCAACTTTCTGACCAGAGAACCATTGGAGACCATGATCACTGTTGAAGCCGCAGGCATAGACTGCAAATTGCTGTCGGCCTTTGATTGCTGGTTTGCCCCATTGAAGCTGATTAAACTTCCAGAAAAGTTTCAAAGTCCAATTATAGAGTGTTTCGTTGGGACCTATGCTGCGCAGTAACCTGTTGACTTCAAGGCCTTCCTGGGCACAGACTTCGGACTTTGTCCTCTCGGAGATTTCCCACCTTCTTCAGTGATCGCAACAGGAGCCTACTCTTCAGCAACTCACCGCCGTCGAGCCCTGCTTCAGATCCAGCTTGCAGCCTTCCTCGCCAACGACTCATCGATGACCACTTTTTCTCCATACAGTTTTCTAAGTCCAAAGGTTAACTTTGCACGAGGATGAACCTGGTCCCTGAATCGGACCGGCAATCCATCAGGTTGAACTTAACCTTTGACTTTGAGCCGGTCTAACATGACCAAATGACCGTGGATGGCACTTTGTGCTTTTTGGCTCTATTTTTAACTCAAACTTTATAAATTCATATCTCCGGTTCTACGTAGTGAGTGTTTGTTGTCATTTTATTTATGAAAATGTACTCTATATTTTTATAAATTTGTTTGGGATTTTTCTTGTTTTGTGTTGTCATTGTATTACTGTTTACATACTGCATAAATGCCTTATAGATTTCCTCTAAGTAAAGCCTTACTGCTTGGTACTAAGCTACCAGAGGATTGAACACATGTTTATTTTAGTGACTTTAGTGGCTCACCATGACAAGTATTGAAATTATTATTTAACATGGGTTCTCACCCCCTCAACTGACACTCCAATTTCTGACAGTAGCATTAATGGATAGTAATGTGTTTTCAGAGCTCAGAGAAGAGTAGTGTTAAGGGATAGAAAGGGATTTTTGAGAAGGGTAGCATTAGAGATAGTAAGGGGTTGATAGCGTTCAGGTATTGGTAGCATTAAAAGGTAGGTTGGGGCTTTTAGGGTTCTGGGAAGGTTAGCGTTTAGGAGTAGTAAGGGTATTTAGGGTTCAAGGAAGGGTAGCATTATGGGGTAGTTCAGGGTTGTAAGAGTTCTTAGGATGGGATGAGTTAAGGGGTACTAAGTGGTTATAAGGGTACAATTATATAATTGAAAGAATATGTAATAAAAATGACGTATAATTCAACATTTTGGGAATTGTCATAGGTAATAAATGAAAGACACAACATTAGTACCTCAACAAATTCAACTCAACTTTAAGGTAGTCTACATTGTATCATCTGACCTTTTTACATACAAGCGGATTATCAGGATCTGGGTGTCATTGACATATACTTGGCACCACAGATCATAGGCAGCCACTAGCCCTACCATAGGTATCATAGCTGTATATTAGATAGGAGTGATGAGAGGGCCGACCGTACTGGGACGTTACAACTACAGAAAAATGTAAGGAATGCCGTACCTGGATTTGTTGACGTGTTTAGGTGGAAATGAGTACACACAGTCCAGGGGCCTTCTACATATCCCCACCGCACACTCCAAATCGGACATGGTCTATGGTGTCAAAAAATACAAAGTTCCAAAACAATTAAAGCAGTCACTTGACCTCTATCGATTAATTCTAGCACTGCTTCCAAATACCTGTACCTCTCAAAGGTCTGAAACCTAGTTGATACTCAGAGAGCAGAGACACTGATTCCAGTTAGTCCTGAAGTTAGGATGTTATCACAGACTTGTTATCTATGAAAGAAAGGCAAAGAAGGAAAATGAACAGGAATCACTAATATCTTCTGTGCCAAGACCCACCTCTTTTATAAGAGGGGCAACTATTGCTTATTTCAAATTCTATGGAAAGGATCCTCTTTGGAAGGGTGCATTTACTGTAATTAAAATATTGTTTTGCAATAGAAAGATGTAATCTTTCAGCAATTGCTGGGATACTGTCATCATTGGAGCCTGAGTGATATATCCTAGAAACTATTTCAACAGCATCACTCGGGAGACTAAAAAAACAGTGTGGAAACCTTCACACTAGGTAAACTGATCCTTATTATCTTGTATGCCAATTAACATCTACTCACAGTCAATTTGTTTACCTTAAGCAGTAATGTTATGTTGAAAGGAATCACAAACAGTTTGAGAAGACTGCTGCCAGGGCTCCTGGTACAGTTAACAACTCACTCTAAATCTTGAGTAATTCCTGTGAGGTTGTATGTTAGAATATCATTGTCAGAATATTGTCTGGTCTAAGTATTGTGTTCTAAATTTCATTTCTAAAAATATTGTCCATTGGATGCATATTTTCTTTAATTATCTCCAAAGGTGGTGAGATGTTTGTAAATGATATTTAGGACAACATATTTATGTCAGACAATATTATAGTACTATATCTTGTATGAGATTATCATTCATGCATAACTTCTCCAATAAGATCTATCAGATCTGACTAGGCATTTCCCAAATCCATGTCCCAGCTCAATTGCATCAAAATGATTCTGGTCCCAACACAACTCCCATTATCATACCACAAAACCATGAACTTGCAGAAAATATTGCCCTTTGCAATCTGAACATTGTTATGCGCATCTGAATAAACTCCAGATACAGCAGATTCTCTATCAAGGTCAGCGCCCCACTACTCAGCAGCAATGTTCCTGTGATTGTTACATACAAAAGAAATTAGTGACCAGGGAAACATCATGCCTGTCAGGTTCTAACTGGGGGGAGGAGGGGATCAACCGAATACCCATGCCATCCCTGAATCCCTATGCAAACATATCAGAATAACAACGCACATGCCAGAACGTAGAGAAGAATCGAGAAAAAGGTAAGAGAGAAACACTGGACTGAAATCCCCCTCGGGTGGATTTCTCTCAGGCGCAGGTAAGTAGCTGAACCTCAGGGACCACAGGACCATCTACAAAGAAGCAATTACACATAGACTGTCACAAGAACCTGACAACCCTGGATACTAGTCAGAGTTTTCAGACACAAAGAAGACCAGCTGGACCAGAGCTGAGAAGACAAAAGGTAAGTAGATACCTGAAGGTACATTGACAGAGCAACAATAAGGGAAAAAGAGGAGAGCTCTATCTGTTAGTGAACCAAAAAGAGAAGAAAAAAAGGGGGAGTTCAATGTGTAGAGCTACAATAATCATATATTGCTAGATTATTGCTGTATGCTGCATTGGTATTTAATGCAAGCTTTGGCTACTCTCACCTAATAATTCCCCCATAACCAGGAAGGAAGTCTTTGAAGGAATAACTCTTTTGTGCAGTCTTATCTTTACATGGTTTCCCTGTCCATAGTCTTGTTCTCCCAAATTGTCTAGCCCTTTCAGTTTTACGCATAATCTCATGCCTATGCTGAATATAAATCGTGACAAAAGTTCTGTCAGAAATATTTTTGGAGGTTTATTCTTATTCTTATTCTTATTCCTATACGTGCACTATACAAGTTTCTAACAAGTTTCTTCAAATCTATGTCACCAAGGCCCATGGACTGCATTCAAATTCTCTCTACCAGTTGGGTTGCTTTGCCCCTCAAACGTGAAAATGGGAAGCCAATTGGTGAAAAAAAAATTATTAAAATAAAAAATGAAGAATTAAGTTCAAATCAAATTTTATCTTTTGACAAAGTGATGAGATGCCCAAACCCCTTTCTGGAGGCATATGATTGAGTTTACACCTAGCCAATCAAACTAGTTAGACCAGTCAACACATTTTGGATCCTTTGGGAGGCAGCACTAATGTTGCAAATGTCAATATTTGTGCTAATAGATCCAACCTCTTCTCAATAAAATCTACCTTAATGAGACCAAATATCTCAAACATCTAATTGATTGCATAACTAGATGGTGACATTTATAATGGCATTATTACAACCCTCTCTTTTCAGGATTCTCATTTCAGTCAGGTTTCCTAATCAGAAACGTTCTTACTTTAACTCAAACTCACTTCTGATGGTGACAGGTAGACCTACTGTAACATGCTTCCTTAATCCTGTTGCCTTTGCGTTCTACCAGCTCTACTGGATCTCAGCTTGAAGTAGTTACTTCTTATGCTTCTCTGAAAATGTGGTCATACAGATCTTGGTCAATTGGGTTTTGACCTCTACATTTCCCAGTCTCTACCCATTACATCCTCTCTGCATGCAGGTTTTGGCCCACTTAATGTTTTTTATTCACTTTTTGGCTATAGCATAATGGCCTCTGGCTACCCTAATTCTTGCTCACTGCTCCCTGTTAGCGTGCCCTTTCAGGCCTCAGCCCATTGAGCTTAGCCCTTAGAAGGCAGCTCTTGGTCTCCTCTTTCTGTTTCTTTTCATTCCTTGCCAATAAAGGGCCTCACCCCCACGTGATCTTGCAATGATGAATGATTTTCTGGGCTACCAATGTTGTCGATATAATTCTAGTCTAAAACCTTTTTCCCAAGAATGGGATGTCCTATCCTGAATTGCACAGCCCTTTTGTTGTAGCAACTGATGTGTTTTAAAATGACCCCACACCCATTGACTACAGGTTGAACAGGTGCTGGTTTTGCTATAGTATCTCAAGGCACTTGGCATAGATTATTAAGGAGATTTTTAGGCATCATGAAAGACAGGTAGTCAGTTTGATGGGACAGTTGAACTTGAGCTATACCCTGAGCTTAAACTACACCTTATGGTGGATAAGGTGGCTTCAAACTTAGCCTTTGGGGCCAACTCCCTTTACTCAAGTAAGAGGGGGATCCTTTGTGTTTTACAAGTTGTGAGAGGAAGGTTTGTCATTACTGTGTGAGCATTGGTGTTTTTATCTTTTGCTTCCTGGCATTATAAGCGTACATATTTGAGAATGGGGAATGCACACCCTCTTAAAATAGTTTTGTCCATATTAGTCCTCACCATTCATACATGGTTGCGTGCTCATTGGAATGGTGCCCTGCCCCAATGGCACCTGAGAATTATGTTACTGTAACTGAGGGACGGTTCCCCGCCCTCGCTCCAACGGCACAGCATAATGCTGCTTGCATAAATTCTTCTTTTATACGTAATTTTATTCCAAGTTTTCCTAACTTTTTAAGAGGGTGTGCATTCCCCATTCAAAACACACAAGATGATGGACGGAATGCTGCACATTGGCAAACATTCACCCCCAGTCACAGATCTGGGTTTAATCCATCGTTATTTTGCTTCACCAAGCCACCCCAGTTCAGACATAGCCATATGCAAATCAGTCTTGACCCTGTGCCTCATGGGAACAGTCCAGACCGAACTGCCAAGCCATGTCTTCCCTGGACCGGAATCAAGCATCCTAGGACCGGTTTCAGGCTATCAGCCTTCATCAGCCAGGATAGCTTGACTCCAGTGGCGTAGTGAGCACGGGACCCACGTCTGGGTATACCCTTCCCACTTAGGGCGAAATGCAAAACACACAAGATGATGGACGGAATGCTGCACATTGGCAAACATTCACCCCCAGTCACAGATCTGGGTTTAATCCATCGTTATTTTGCTTCACCACGCCACCCCAGTTCAGACATAGCCATATGCAAATCAGTCTTGACCCTGTGCCTCATGGGAACAGTCCAGACCGAACTGCCAAGCCATGTCTTCCCTGGACCGGAATCAAGCATCCTAGGACCGGTTTCAGGCTATCAGCCTTCATCAGCCAGGATAGCTTGACTCCAGTGGCGTAGTGAGCACGGGACCCACGTCTGGGCATACCCTTCCCACTTAGGCGAAATGCAAAACACACAAGATGATGGACGGAATGCTGCACATTGGCAAACATTCACCCCCAGTCACAGATCTGGGTTTAATCCATCGTTATTTTGCTTCACCACGCCACCCCAGTTCAGACATAGCCATATGCAAATCAGTCTTGACCCTGTGCCTCATGGGAACAGTCCAGACTGAACTGCCAAGCCATGTCTTCCCTGGACCGGAATCAAGCATCCTAGGACCGGTTTCAGGCTATCAGCCTTCATCAGCCAGGATAGCTTGACTCCAGTGGCGTAGTGAGCACGGGACCCACGTCTGGGCATACCCTTCCCACTTAGGGCGAAATGCAAAACACACAAGATGATGGACGGAATGCTGCACATTGGCAAACATTCACCCCCAGTCACAGATCTGGGTTTAATCCATCGTTATTTTGCTTCACCACGCCACCCCAGTTCAGACATAGCCATATGCAAATCAGTCTTGACCCTGTGCCTCATGGGAACAGTCCAGACCGAACTGCCAAGCCATGTCTTCCCTGGACCGGAATCAAGCATCCTAGGACCGGTTTCAGGCTATCAGCCTTCATCAGCCAGGATAGCTTGACTCCAGTGGCGTAGTGAGCACGGGACCCACGTCTGGGCATACCCTTCCCACTTAGGGCGAAATGCAAAACACACAAGATGATGGACGGAATGCTGCACATTGGCAAACATTCACCCCCACTCACAGATCTGGGTTTAATCCATCGTTATTTTGCTTCACCACGCCACCCCAGTTCAGACATAGCCATATGCAAATCAGTCTTGACCCTGTGCCTCATGGGAACAGTCCAGACCGAACTGCCAAGCCATGTCTTCCCTGGACCGGAATCAAGCATCCTAGGACCGGTTTCAGGCTATCAGCCTTCATCAGCCAGGATAGCTTGACTCCAGTGGCGTAGTGAGCACAGGACCCACGTCTGGGCATACACTTCCCACTTAGGCGAAATGCAAAACACACAAGATGATGGACGGAATGCTGCACATTGGCAAACATTCACCCCCAGTCACAGATCTGGGTTTAATCCATCGTTATTTTGCTTCACCACGCCACCCCAGTTCAGACATAGCCATATGCAAATCAGTCTTGACCCTGTGCCTCACGGGAACAGTCCAGACCGAACTGCCAAGCCATGTCTTCCCTGGACCGGAATCAAGCATCCTAGGACCGGTTTCAGGCTATCAGCCTTCATCAGCCAGGATAGCTTGACTCCAGTGGCGTAGTGAGCACGGGACCCACGTCTGGGCATACCCTTCCCACTTAGGGCGAAATGCAAAACACACAAGATGATGGACGGAATGCTGCACATTGGCAAACATTCACCCCCAGTCACAGATCTGGGTTTAATCCATCGTTATTTTGCTTCACCACGCCACCCCAGTTCAGACATAGCCATTCTCAAATATGTATCTTTATAATTCTGCCTCAACACGGGTTTGCACCCAACGACAAGATGGAATCAGTTAGGAACATTGAGAAAAGTGTTTTCATCACACGTAAGGAGGAAGATCGTGTTCATCCAGCTACGTTTTATTGAAGGGGAATTTAAACGAACATTAATATGAATTGAAAGACATTTGCAGCAATGTTCTTAATCTTTTTACACGTTCAGTTGTGTTGTATTTAATGCACCAATGTTTATTTTGCATTTATGACCAATACGACATTTGAGTAATGCCATTGTGAAATTTGAAAGTGTTGTTCTAGTGCAGTATGGGATTGGTAGTAATTACGTATCTAGGACATGGTTCCAATGAGGGCGGGTTAACCGGGTGGTTAATTGGAGGTTAAAAAGTAGGAGGTGTTAGGTCACATGAGTGCGTTTAAAACCGGCGCTTTTGAAAAACACGAGAAACATTTTCTTGTAACCGCGAGAGGAGGAGGGACATGTTACTTAGCTGAGGCAGGTATGTCAAATGTGACTTCGGGTTAGAATCTAGCTGAATTGTCTTTGAGTACGTGTGTTAGTAAAGAATGATAATGGGGGGAGAGTTAAGTAGTTTATTGCATTATGCGGTTACTATGCGACTGTGAGGGTGATAGAAACATGAGTGAATGTTGTGGATAGTAGAGAGGGGGGAGGGTAATATAATAGTGTGGAGCAGTGAGAGTGAATGTTGTGGATAGTAGAGAGGGGGGAGGGCAATATAATAATGTGGAGCAGTGAGAATGTGAGAATGATAATGAAGTGTGATGAAGTTGAGTCGTTAATGGGGTATGGATATGTGGTGGGTACGCGGTAACGTGGGTGTGATATGAGTTGCATAAGAGAAGGGTTGAGTGTATGGTAGTGTGGAAGAGAGGGGAACATGATAGTATGTGTAACTTAGAAGGTATAAATTGAGATGATGTGAAGTTCAGTGGAAGGGGTCGGGTGCATGTCAGAGGCAATCACAGTTTTGTGATAAGGGAGAGATGATAAAGGAAAGTAAGTCGGAGTCAGGCAGTGTTAATAGGTTTGGTATCAACATATGGTATGGCACTTAAATGACCATTCAAGTGAATGTGAAAGGTGTAGTTTAGAAGAGACTTGAGGTGCAACTAAGTTACCACGGCTGTTATTTAGACTATGTAATGTTTACAAAATAATGATGCGTGTTTCATTGTTGTTTTTAGTTACCCCCGACTGAAGGGCTCGATGTGCCCGAAATGCATTGGGTTATTAAAATACTGCTTCGGATGAACTTTTTTGCGTTTGTACTTATTCTTGAAATAAGGTCCGGATGGACAATCTTGAATATGAGAAACCGTCGAAAATTGGCATGGTACCTTACGTGTGATATTGAAAAGAGGGATTAAAGTGGAAGATATGATGAAAGAAAGGAAAA
Source organism: Calotriton arnoldi (assembly GCA_963921515.1). Lineage (NCBI taxonomy): Eukaryota > Metazoa > Chordata > Amphibia > Caudata > Salamandridae > Calotriton > Calotriton arnoldi. Next base: position 28,637 of record CAWUFW010003633.1, read on the forward strand.
CTTGGAATAAAATTACGTATAAAAGAAGAATTTATGCAAGCAGCATTATGCTGTGCCGTTGGAGCGAGGGCGGGGAACCGTCCCTCAGTTACAGTATTATAAGCGTACTTACAATGTTTATGTGTGGTTGCTTTTTTCCCTCAATTTAACTGCAGTTAAGTCCTTCTTGGCCAAAATCTTACTCTATTTGATTTTGTAAAACCTAACTAAAATCACTGTTGACACCATGACTGAGTATCAACAAACATTTTTAAATTGTGTCACTTATTAGGGTAATGACTAGAAGATTACTTTTAGTAAAATTGTTAGAACAGGTTAGTGTAAAGTAAATTACTTTGCTGGATGCCAGCAATAAATTAAGCATGATAAATTCTTAGCTGCATGGAGAACATCTGATTCGATTTTCAGTATAAAGCACATCATTGATGTGTAACGTTAACTGTGGAGGTAGTCTGCATTTTACTCCAATGAGCAAATGTTTTTAAAATAAAACTGCAACATGCCTCCCAGTGTCTGCTAAACCAGTCCCAACTCAGTATCCTCCCTGTACAACATCTGGTGAGGACCCCCCAATCCTGCTTTACTGCAAAAAAGCAATTCTACTTGTAAGACCTTCAAAATTCCAGATGAAGCCGACATACTCAAGATATTAACGTCACTAAAACCCTCCAACCATTTCTATGATCCTCTGTCTGCCAAACTCATCAAACAGTGTAAATCCTCCATTCTACCGCTCTGGATCATGATTGCTAATTTGTCCCTCTCTCTGTGCCTAATTTCAGATTGTCTAACGATAGGACAGGTTTCTCCTATCCTAAAAAAATCTAATGCTGACCAGTCCAACCTCAAAAATATCTGTCCCATTACCAACCTGTCGATACTGGCTAAGGTCCCAGAAAAATGCCTACACATGCAACTCTGTGAAAACATTGAAAAATGTAATCTCCTGGACCACTGTCTGGCTTTAGAACAGGACATAGCACAGAAACAGCTCTTACCCACATTGTAGATGATGCCCTGATATTGCTTGATCAGAACAACTCGCGCCTACTTATACTTCTTGATCTCGCCTCAGGGTTCAACACGGTAAACAAAACAGCATGATTGACCTCCTGGAGTCAAGGATTAGGCTATCTGGGCCTGTCGCAAAATGGTTTGCATCGTTCTTTCAGAACAGAACCAAATGAATAAAAGTCAATCAAACCCTCTACGACATTACTCTGGTATCGATCAGAGTGTCTCAAGGATCCACGATCTCTCCTATGCTACTCAATCTGTTCATGGAACCCCTCACTGAAATTGTAAAGCACTCTGATATTCATTACCACATGTATGCTGATGATACACAATTATACTTGAAAATTTCATCACCTGAGGACGTTAACACTCAAACCCAACAATGGTTAACCTGCAACCACCTCATGCTCAACACACTCAAAATGGAATTCCTCTTGATTGCCCCCCACAACCAATCTGCCCCTATAGATGAATGTCTCAAACAACTTACAGCTCTCAATTGCGCCGCCAAAATCATTGACTCTATTAGATCACTTGATATAGCGTTGGACAAATACCTGAATATGAAAGATCATATCAGCACAAAGACCAGGGGAGCTAACTGCCAACTAAACATTCAAAGGAAAATCAAACCTTTCTTGCCCCCTGATGACTTTCAATTCCTGATTAGATTACGGGAGCGGCACTCTTGCAGGTCTTCCCAAAGCAAGGCTGGTGCCACTAAGGACGGTGCTGAACTCAGCAGCTAGGCTCGTCACGGGATCCGGAAAATTCGATCATATCACCCCAGACCTAAAACTTCTGAATTGACTCCCGTTTGAAGCAAGGATTCAGCTGAAAATAGCCTGCATGACACTTAAGGCCCTTCACCAGAACACTCCTGTCTACCTGGCCAATAAACATGAATTGCCGGGGCGGGGGGGGACAGTCGTTCCTTAAGAAGCGGGAACTCCATATTGCTGAAACCGCATCAGCTCAACAAAAAGAAAACTTACAACCGCTCCTTTTCCAGCTTAGCCTCAAGAATTTGGAATGCATTGCCACCCACAATCAGGTCTAACCCCTCAACGACCTCCTTCAAAAAAGAAGTGAAAAGGCTTCTGATGAACAAATTACTCTAATTAACAACCCTTTAGGAACTCAACTGGACGATGCACATAAGGATCCCTCCGGATCATGAATCTACATAATTGAGGGTGACTTTGTAGTTGTTCTGTTTGCTTATTTGTAATGCTTTGCTTTCTTATTCTGCATGTATGACTTGTCTGCTATTTCTACAGTGCTCTAATACCCCATGTTTGCGCTAAAGAAAACTCCTAAAATAAAATTAAATAAACAAACCTGCCAAAGCTCTTTAAGGTGAGCCATCTTTGTTCACCTTAATTCACATTACTGGGTACGGCAAGTTTACTTAGTGGCAGCAAAAGTACTTAAAACAAATGGTCTTACAGCACACTGCCTTTGAACACAGTGAAAACAAAATGTCTGCACTGACTCTGAGTGCCCTAAGTACTCTCTTGACTACTTATGGCCTTTTTCTTCAATTACCTGATAAAAAGATTATCAGGCAGCTTTTTACATTACATAGTGAAACCAATTTTGTGGACTTAATTAAATGGGCAGAATAACTAAATAATAAAGGATTTCAAAGCATTCAACTTTGACTTCCTGGAATGTTTATGGATTTCTTGCTATTAAAAGGAAGATGTACAACTGATGTTACTACGGGTCCACTAATACTTTATTGATACTTGGGATGCCTCTTCGAATCCAGAGCTATAGTATGCCTGGACTCTTACACATATAGGGGGAGATTTGCTACGCTGTGTTGAGCTAGGGGATGCGAGCCATGCAAAGCCGAGGCTACAGAAATATGGCACTGCTTCTCTCTTTCCCAGTGCTGGCACTCATTGAGCCTGCCTAGTGCCAGGCAAATACATTTTCACCACAGTGCAAAGGTGTGTACATGATGCCTAGCATAGGTTTTCTACTGGAATGGTACTCTTCTGTACGAAAACCTATGCTTAGACATTCTTTACAAATTTTCAAATATTGGATGCTTGCTCTACAGTACAGATGCAAAGTTTGAAAAGTTAGGCTAAATGAAAACATTTTTCCAACTCTCATGGAGGTGTTATTTTTTGGCATGAAGCCCTGTCTACCATTGTTTGTAGATAGAGCTTTACGACAAAAACCATTGGTGGGAGCATGGCAACACCGATGTATCACCCATGGAACTTCACCCTGACCCAATGTACAGCTTTCGGTTACTTTTATACAACTTTCCATCACAAAACAAATTTTGTGCTGGATACTAAATAGTTTATTAAGACTTTGCATCAGTTTGCATCACTTTTTTGACTTTGCATCACCACAAAGCCTTGAAAAATCTGGCTCGTAGAGTCTCAAATGAACATTGAGAGTTAATTCAATCATTTCTGTTTATTGCTATGACACTATCCCACTCTTTTGAGATGTCTTATTTCCTTTCCTTCATATAGAGAAATCCTTTACAACCATGCATATGCCCACATATGCAAAAACACACACACAGGCGCACATAGATGCACACACACGTGTGCAGACACACAACCTAGAAAAGTGAAGTGTTGTATTTTGGGTGGCCATATTGCACAAATCCTCTGAATATTTTCAGTTCCAATGTCTTCCTAGGTTTGCCACCGCTATTTGAGTAGTATCTACTTTTACTGGATTCACAAATGTCCTCAGAAAATTAAAATCAGAACCATTGCACCAGCTTATCTAGTTCAGGCCTATTGGCTTAGCCAATAGTTGTCTTCATTGTCCTAATGTGTGCAAATGGATAACTCAGAGATAGTTTCCAACTGTGGTTGCAAAATAAACTCTTGCGCCTTAATCAGAGGACTAAAATAGCAAATAACAGAATCTGTTTAATTCGATACCATCTTTAGCCACCATGTAAAACTGAAGCTTCTCACCCTATGCACTACCTAGTGCAGACTAATACTCTATATAAAAGCAAGAAAAGAAAGTGGACAACAAAAGTAAGAAGATCACTTTGGACATATATACCAGAAAGAGGGTGATAAAAAGAAAACAACAACAAATAAATTGGAGAGATAGAAATGATTATAGTTGAGTCTGCATAAATACACTGCACCTCTACAATTTTACCGTGACAGATTTTACCAGGTCAAGCCTGCTGAAATGAATTGGGGAAAATTCAAAGAGAAAAGTTAAATATAAGGGATTTAAATACTGTCTCCACATGTTATCCCTCAGTTATGAATTCGAAACTCAGACAAGAAAATATTTAATGAGCCTGGTAATACCTCACTCTAGGGTAATGCTATTTACAGGTGTGGTAAAGGCCACCTTTAGTTCCTCCATCTTAAAATAATTACCTTAGTAATTATTAATTGTTCCCACCTGAATGTTTGATCCGCAGCACAGGAGTGAGGTTTTATTATTTTGAGATTGGTTGATAATAAGGTCTTAATTGTGAATAGTCAGATTAGACTATATGGGAGTATAGTGTTTAACCAGGTTTGAACTAAAAGCAAACGAATAGCAGGCAAACACTTTTCGTTATTTTGAAGTGTATTTTAAAAGAATTGTTTGTTTGAACATAATTAGCATACTTTCAAGACAGTTATCTCCTTTAGTATTGTAGAAATATGAAAAAATAGAAGGGTGTTAAGTGGATATCATACGATAAAGCACGATATAGCCATTTAGGTGTCTATGGTCTTTCTTCATACTTACCATGATATGTAATGTCTCACATATACCCTCATCTAGCCGACAACAAGCCTGACAAGGGCAGAAGGCAGAATGGTCAGAATAAAAATGAGTGAACTTTGCTTCCCCCTTTATTGTAAATTGTTTTGCTGGTCATCGGTGATCAAAGTATGCAATAGGACAGCATAGTAGACGACAAAGATAGCTGATAAAGAATATTAGGAAATAAAGACATTTTGATTCAACATTTTCATTCAACCAACTCCCCCAGGGTAAGGTTACAGGGAGCCAATAATCAATTAACTAATTCAGTTTCTTGCTATTTTCTCTCAGGCTTATAGCAATATTATCTTTTATTGACTTATCTTTATTTATATTTACCATTATAGGTAATGTCTTATCACTATCCATATCTAGTTAAAAACAAGCCTAAGGCAGCAGGTCGAATGATGAGAATAAAAATCACTGAATTTAACCCCCATATTATTATTAAATATTTTGCTTGTCACCAATCAGATCCTGCAACTTGTTCCAATTTCAATCAATAATCAACCAATTGATTGTACAGTTAATAGAAACCTTAACAAACAAACAAAGCAGTTAAAAGCGTTCAGCATACAAAGTTAAAAACGTCCCATAATGACAGGCGGGTCTGAATTCGGCAAAAAGAAGATTAAACTGAATTATTGTTAAAACAGAGGAAACAGAATATGCAGCATATTTCATTGCTAAAAAGCAATGTGCAAATTGCAATAGCAGCATAGGCCAGACCAAGCCCATTTGAGGCATACGGTACAGGCAATAGTTTCATTGGCAAGGGAAAATTTGGAATGTAACATGTGGGTAAGGCATTTTTGCAAGCATAAACCAGCCCGATGTAAACAAGCAATATCAGATTGCACGGGTATTAAACATTTAGAGAAAAAAGTGCAATGTGCAAAACAGAGAGGTGTGCTTAAAATGCGGCACTTTAAGTCAGGATTTTGTAAGGAGTTCACAGGGTTCAGACTGGCTATTACTGCCTTCCGGCAGGTACAAACTCCTAGGCAAATGAAGTCAATGCGGAGAAGGATTTTTCTTTGCTGCAGCAAAAAAGGGCAGGTACATAAGATATGCATTAAGGTTTCCTTTTCCTGGCCACAGAGACGACATCTTGTATTGTGGGGTTCTGAGCGACGCCATGCCAGAAAGTGAGCTCGCAAGTTCCACTCACCCAGGCTTAATGCCACTAGACTGACCTTCATCCACAGGGGGTATGTGCTCAACATGTAGTAGTTCTGCTGGTTACTGGAGGAATAGTAGTTGACCATGCGCAGGAGCGTTTACTCAGTACATCCATATTCTCCAGTTTGGAGAGTTTTTACCTGTGGTTGCCTCCCAGTTTTTGAAGACCTGGTGAGAGAGATGCTTGCCCCAGGCCTCGGTGAGTGAAAATTCTATTTGTTTGTGTTCGAGGTGTTGCATGTAAGATGAAGTTGTACCAGCGCTCTCTAGTTCGCGCCAGATTAGACCATGCATGGAGTCTTGCGGTGCAGGTCTAAGCCTGTGACAGAAGTTTAAACAAGCATTGGCATAGCCAATAGGTCTCGCCTTTGGGACCTTATAAGTGTTTAGCCATGCAACACTTGATGTTGTTGCACCAAGGATATTGTGCTGCATAACTAAATACTTATAAGTTCCCAAAGGCGAGACCTATTGGCATAGCCAATAGGTCTCGCCTTTGGGACCTTATAAGTATTTAGTTATGCAGCAGGTCCCAAAGGCGAGACCTATTGGCTATGCCAATGCTTGTTATACTAGAGTTGTGAATTAGGAAGCCTCTTCTGATGCAGGACCAGAAGGGTAAGGGATGAGCCATTCAAGTGTCCAGGCCACCCACGTTTTGTAAATTCTAATGCATGTATCAGCATTATAGCTGGTCAGAAGATTACCAGCCTCAGTCATCCTCTGTACCACAGTAATCTGTATTGTAAGGATTCAAAGCCAAAAATCTCATTGGTCTTGGAAAGTCTCAGAGACCTAGGGACATGCTCTGCCAAGAGAACATCATTTAAGTTCGCCTTAACTTTTTTCCTCGCCAATCTAATATCTTTCGATGGTTTAAAAAACGGTTTCATGGTCTGCTTTGGGGGCGATGTCTGCGTCAGCACAGTAGAAGGCTCTGACCAAACTGGAATGGAGCTTTGGCAGGCCGCAACCACTTTCAAAAAGCCACAGCCCATGGAGGTGCAATATCAGAAGGTGATGAGTCGGAGTTACAACGCCCAAAAACTATGGTCCAAAGGGGTACAGGAGATGATGAATAAGTCAAGCATAGCAAGCTGGAAGGTCTAGACCTACCAGTGGGTAGGGCGATGAATCCGGAAACTCGGATCTCATCTGTGTCAGTGTCTGTATTTGCTCCAAAGAAGAGTTTGACATCAGGGAATGCTGTTGAGTATCCAAACAGTCCCTGGAGCAGGGCCATTTCCTCAGGGAAGAAGACATCTTGTCCTTCCTATTGAGTTTTTGTGGGAAAGTCTTTAGGGAGATCATTCCCTTTCAAGTGCCTGAGCTATGGGTGAAGGAGTTCACTTTGGGGTCTCTGCAGGTCTTCGCCTGAAACAGTTTGGAGTCCCACACCCTGAAGCCTTCAAGTGCAAGAAGACACAAAAATGCAGGATGCTATCTCATACTTCAATCCGAGACACAACATATAATTGCCATGTGTATATGAAAGAGATATCTTCTTGTGACATCTTCAATAAAGCCGGAAACATTCGGAGAAGGCATTGAACAAGTAGGTGTTGAGGCGCTCAGGAATTCTATCAGGTGAGACACCAAAAGAGTTTTGTAACCAGTATCAATGCAGGGCTGAGAAACAGCAACTGATGCTAGCTCGTAAGTTGAGGCCTAATGTACTTTGGTGTTGTCAGCCCATAGGCAAAATAGCGGCTTGAACTACACTGTGCCCTGGCAGCACTGAAGAGCCACTGTTGGGGGCAAAGCTTTCCAGGAAGATGAGGAGCCTTCGACAACATGTATTCATCGGAAACAGTACTTAATGTTTGGAATAAAGGCTGCTAGAGAGCAGCGTTAGAATTATACCCACACACAGAATGTTCAGCTTTGGTTAAGCCTGTGGAAAAACAGCATTTCTCTGAAATAAGGATTGCTGACCCCTTAGTGCAATTACCAGGTACATGCTTTATTGCTTCATTCTACAGATGCAACTCAATATTCAGCAACCTAGAAGTCATTAAAAGATGCTTGCCTTACCCAGTAGTCCTGATGAAGCCCACTAACCCAAAGCTGCTTAATTGATGAGCTGAAACATGCTTACTAAAGTATGTGGGGTTAATTGAGATCCCTTAACATCAATTTTGTTGTTTTTAACCGTATTATGGGCATCCCAAATAAAGGAAGGCTGGGGTGTATGTATCCTTTAGATATATTTGTCTTCTCCCTTCACTTTATATTGAGTTTGACCCAAAAAATGTATCAAGGGCTTCCAGGGTTGGTCCAGCCCATTCGCACTGTAGAAATATGTTAGTGGTTAGAAAGAACCAAATGATGATGCATACCACAAATTGTGGGTGAGGATTTTCTGATCTAAGAAATAGAGGGATATCAAAGAGGCGTTGTCCTCTGTGACGTGGTTCTCATTAGTGCATGGGCTTGCTAACCGTTGTGACAGGATGTTAATATTATGGCAGCCACACATCTTTTGGAAACAAAAGGACACAATGTGTTGACTTCATAGAGCAGTGGGCCAGCAAACCTACTGTCACACTCTACTGCTAAGCCCCAACACTGTGCACCCTCAATAAACCCAACAGCATGTCCCATTCCAAGGACTGTGATTGCCAGGACAGAGAGGCCTACACAGATGACGGTGGAGGGACTGGGGAGACTAGGGTCTGGGGAGGCTCAGTGACACAAAAGCACTGAAGCAGCCGGGATCTAAGACTGCAAAGACAGCTGGGAATGAACATTTCCAGAGTGGGCCGGAAGTAAAGACAACCGTTTTATGCATGCATTTCCTGAACGTCATTCTCATGGGGTGGAGCTAGCGCCAAGGTAGGGGTGTGTGGGTACGTGAAAGCAGTTCAGTATGAAGGTCATATTTCGCCAGTGGGGTGGGGCACAATTAGTAGGGGGCACACAGGGAAAATGTGCCATCCTTGCGAAAGAGGAGGAGAGCGGAAGTGACGTACTAGCAGACTGTGGGTCTATTCCCCAGTGAAAGATGTTCTCGTCCCTGTAACTTCTGCCCAAGCATCTCAGACGTCACCAGGGGGGCCGGACCCCGGGCACATCTGGAGCATCCCAGGAATCCGAGGAAGAGGGGGCCACGTCAGCGGCCTGGAGCCCCGCCAGCCGGGGCCGAGATCCGACCCTGGGGCCCCCGAACCTGCCAACCTCACGTCTATACTTGGTAAGGTATTCGCCTCCGCGTGGACGGCGAAATTAAAGCACATCTAGATGAAAAACAGGGTTATCTGATGCAGGTGGAGGGAGCAAGGCCCGGAATAGCGCCGTGATCCCGGTGACATAGGTGGGGGGGGTGAGGGGGGGGTAACAAAAGCAGCAGGGGGCGAAGGGGTGGAATTTAAGGGGAAAACGACCCAAATATATAGCCTACCAGCACTAGACAACGGAGAACAAAATGTAACCAGAAAGAAAACACACTTGTGAAGACTGACACCTGAAACGTCCAGCCACCCTTGGCACTTAGGCTCGAACCACTTTCAATGACTCTGGGACATCCATAAACGCCCAGACAGGTGGGAGTTAAATCCCCCGACATCTCGCACCTGGCTGCTCAGAGAACTCACCCGAGGAACAGTAATCATCAGCAGAGCTCTCTGAAGGGACTGATGCACTACATCAATTTATTAACTCAAAAACCACTGCGCAACACGTCATGGTATGTTTTACTGCACTCGCTACTGAAGTTCTGCTGTAAACAGGTGTTAGGTTACTATGAACTAATTTGAACGAGTGGGCCCGATTTATCGACCCGAGAGGATGAAAGGCTGGGGAAACTGCTGCGATTCGATCATGTGGCTTGACTATTTAAAACGTGTGTCAGAAAAACTAGCAAAACAATGCTATCAGCTATCTACAACAAGTTCAATACAAGCGCCCGCCTGTGTCAAAAGACCATCCTCCAGGCAACGTGCACCCTTTCCAGGATCACACGGGTGCGTTAGGAGCGGAAGGGACGGGTGCAGGGAGGGCGAGGCAGTAGAGGAGATAAAGGGGAGCAGAATGAGCGCGACACTGAAAACAAGCGCCCGCCTTTGTCTCGGCTGCGCACGTCGTCCTGCCTGCAGTAAGAAAAGAGAAGCGGGGCGAGCGAGCGCGGCAGCCTGCTGAGCTGACCACACGCTCGTGCATCGTGCCTGAAACTTGCGGGTAACCGCACGGAAAAGGCCATTGTGCACGAGCGTGTGGTCAGCTTTGAAATGCCCACTACATAAAGTCTTCGCCAGAAGCAGCGCTTGCGCGCTACTCTAGGCTCGACCTAAAAACAGCTGCCTCTGGCCCAGTGCTGTTTTGTGATGCTGAACTCAAGTTTTACTTGCGCTGGCGACGCCCTCTTTGGTAGACAGAGAATAGCTTTGTAAATTCAGGTGATAAGTTTGTCTGCCATATTAGCCTCCCTGCCCAGAGTAATTTCGATCCTGTAAATTAATGAGGGAATGACTTGGTCCTAGCAGGTTCTGAGTGACAGCAGAAAATGCAAACATTAAGCTGGAGTCTTTGTTGTTCATAGAGCGAAATTGAGATTTAAATGATCCTTTGCCGTCTAGGTGAACGCCCAAATATTTGTACCAAAAAAACTTTGATAAAAGATTATCAATAATTAACACAATGCGATTGGACGTCTTAATAGACGATCTAGACAAATTATAAAGGATTATAGAAAAAAATGACATTTTCATTTTGTCTAACCACATCCAGCAGGATTGGTCTACAAGGAACCTGTTAATAATTAAATAATTCATTTGCTTTAGGAAGGTCCACCAATAAGCGATGTACAGTTTTTCTTGATATGATATGCAACATATTTTTCAACATATTCTACACATATTTCTTCCAGATATTCAGCAGTTTTTAGTACAAACTTTACCAAATGAAAACTCAACCTGCAAAGTAATCCAAAACTCAGGAGTCATGATACATCATCGAACATCAAAATGTGTTTTCGTTTATCTGACAGGTTCTGTTGCTTAGGAGCTGATGCTAGCACCTGTTAACAGAGCAGATGGGGTTGGCCGCCTCTGATTCTTCATACCTTTAGCCTGACACCTGCGAATAATTGGCTCAGATGGCTCAGAACTTCAAAGTCATCTTTTTGTAAAGAGAAATTCTGCCAACAATGGCGCAGGCAGAAATCTGCGGATGATTGACAGCTCTCATGTATTCTAATGAGCTTTCTAGTCGCAGGCAAAACTTTTTTTGTCACTCGTGGCTTTGAGAACACACCTAAGCATGACAGGTTTATAGACCCTGTAGGGGAATAAATCAATTTTACTCAGTGTCACATCATTCTTTACAGTTTTGTAACAAGGTGTACTTTGTCAGATTTTAATCTGCATACATTTGAGACTGCAAAGCTCTTCAAAATCATCTTTTAATGGCATCGCAATTTATAGACAGTAACTAATTTCAAACTTCATAGCGCTTGGCTTTTATGATTATTTCAAATCATTTAAATGCAAATGAATTTCCAAAGAGAGAAAACATCAAATGCCCTTGAGTGGCAACTTGTAATAGAACTGCAAGGAGGGATCACAGTCGGAATATGAAGCAGCTTGGCAGGACTGAGGGGTGGTCTTCACAAAATTGTTTGCCTAAAACCAATTTACATAACATTTCTCGTATCTTCCATTGACCCATTATTGTTAGCTCAGTGTGGCGTATTGCTTACATCTGCAATGAAAACTCGTCGCAATCATGGGCACAATGAGGGATGTGGGAAGGCACATCTGATCCGCATGTCATGATTTCCTAATTTGCACTGGTGACTTCAGTTTCCCGCAGTTAATAATACTCCAGCCACGGTAACATTTGTGCAGTCCTCCAATAATTGCATTTCGTTCAGGCGGCGCTGCTGTTTGCCGACTGACATGGCAGTATTTCCCGGGAGGTGCTGCTCAGGCGCACAGCCGCGCATACAAAATGGCTGGACGGAGAGAAGGGAGAGACATCTACGCTAATATTTATGCAGCTGAGCTAGCCTGGATGCATCTTGCATTAAAACGGCTGGAACGCTGCAGATATATATTTACAAGAGTTTAACATTTTTGCGGCCTTGTAAAACAAAGAGAACGCCATCTCGAATGTGGCCTTGCTGTGCATTATCTCACTATCTTATGTGTTCAGCAAAGCCTTGCTTCGGAGCAGCGCGCCGTAGATTGCTGGTGTTGGGCCATCGTCTAGCTTACTCATTGCAGACATCATGTGATTGGGGTTCTGGCTTCGGATGCATTAGGGCCCACACAAAAGAACTGCTGTCTCCAGCGCATACTTTATCAGTGCTTAATTTGTAATAACATAAGTGCCAGGGCCCTCAGGAGGCCGCTAGAGCTGGCACCACCCATTGCCCCTGCCAGAATCTCTTGGGTGGCAGGTATTAGTCATTTTTAATGTATAATTATTAATAAACATCTGTTGTTGTGCTCATCTCTTAATTAGACACCATGGGCCGCATTACACATGCAGCGCTTTTTCCTTCATTGCACCGGGCGCACCTTTAGAAAGGTGCACCCGGTGCAATGAAGGAAAATGCGGCGCATTATGGGGAATGCGCTGCCCCCAGTGCAGCCGCAAACTTGTGCTGCCCTGGAGGGCAGCACATTCACATGAAATACGGAACAGCAGTGACTGCACCTGCCTGCAAGGGGATGTGGGGGGGGGGGGGGCTCCAAAAAACCTTGTTTACCCCCTGCATAGGGTTGCTCTCAGGAGGCGTACTGACAGTGCGCCACCTTTTAGGTGGCGGTGACGCACTGTCAGTGCGCCTCCTGAGGGCTTCTTTGCCTCTGCGCCCACGTCGGTAATAAGGCACGGGCGCAGCAGCAAAGAGATTACCACATTTGCATGGGGCACACCCCCATGCAAATGAGCAAACACCACTTGAAGATAGCGCTGGTGCTTTAGTTGCGCCAGCGCTATTGGTATTACAGAAGGGGCTGCACAGGGGTCTGCGGCCCCTTCTGTAATACCAAAGTGCCCTGGGGGCGCGCAATGCGGCTGCAAATGCCTATTGCGCCCCTGGGGCACTTTATGTAATATGGCCCCATGTGTCAGACTGTCATATGTATCTGTGTTAACAATTAAGAGCCAGTGCGGCGCACCAGATACCACCAACTCAAATTAAGCACTGACTTTAGTAAATCACCACCTACTGTGGCGACATTTGAGAATCTTAACACAGAGCGGCGGTTCCCCCACTGCTCTGTGCTCTAAGCAGGTGGTTCCAGTGGACCACATCCATGCTCTTGTGTGCCTTGAGAAACTGTCACTGGTAGGGGATTCATGGTTTTAAAAAACATACCACCCACTCTGTAGTGGAGTATATCATTTGTGTATGCACTTCCTTATGAAGGGTTACCTGGATGACCCCGGGACCGTTTGTGGCAATCCAAAAGAACTTCTGGGAGATACGGTAAGTGTTCACCAACTCAAGGACTTTCCACCTCTCCTTGTCCTTTTTGCCTGTGCACCTTTATCTATAATTTAGTGCACACCCATGACTAAAAGCATTCCCTTTTGCATTGGGCCTGTGAGAAAGTGGATTATGAGTTGCGGTAAATGAGACTCCACCACAAGCAATAAAGTCACAATCTTTTTAGGTCCCGTAAAAGTTTCAGGGGCATATTCACAAGGACCTACCACCGATTTATCTCCACCTTAACCCATCAAAAGTGGAGATAGATTTAACACCTCATTCACAAGTGGGTGCAAACTGCAGACATCGCCAGTATTCCCGCGACAACTGCCCCAAAATTTATCCCCACGGTGGACACCACCAACTAACCCTAATGAGATGCAGAGTAGGCGTTCCCGTGCAAAAACACACGAAAAAACCACAACACCACTTTCACAACGAACTGCCAGATCCGCGATGGGAACCAAAAACAGGCGATAAGCCGCGGTAGCAGCAGGGATTTAACACCTGCCTTTTGCTGGTGTTAAGCAGGACGACTACCTGCAGCATGAAAGGGAGCCCAGCCAAGAGCCACATCTGAAGACCCACAGATGCCATGGAGACAATGATCATGCAGCTCCGAGACCCATGAGGGCCACAACACCCACCCCCACCCACCCCAGGCCCGCCACCACCCCCAGGACCCGTCCCGCCTCCCACCCCCCCCCAGGAACACCACAGAGGCAGCGTACACAAAGACAGCGGACCCACCTGAAACGCACCTGCCGCCCAGACCCAACGCCAGAGGAGGACATTGCCCACTACAGGCCCAAAAGGACAACCATCCCCGCATCCTGACCCACATCCCCCACCTGCTGACTGTACCAACCCAGCGGACAAGCAACATCCCTCCGCAGACAAAGCTGCCTGCTGCGCAGCACATGTCGGCCTCTGGTACCAGCCAACACACAACTGCCAGAGTCGGAGGAGTCACACAGCCAGCCTCATCCAAGGTCATCACACCTGTCCTGGATGCCAACAACAGCCTGCTACCCCAGCACCTCCACTTCACCCACACTGCGCAGGAGCAGCTGGAGACCAAGCAAGGCCCCTACGCCATAGCTGGATTCCCTCACGTGTCAGGGCCAATCAACTGCACACATGTACCCCTCGTGCCCCCTGCCGACACTGCACACAACTACCACAACAGAAAGCACACGCATACCATGAATGTGCAGGCAATAGTGGACCGCCCGGGACTCCTCAACAATGTCGTGGCCAACTCCCCAGGCAGAGTGCATGATTCTCACATCTCCCGACAGTCCATCATCACCCTGCGCTCCCAGGATGGCACCCATGGAAATGCAGTGCCCATTGGTAAGTCCAAAATGAACACACCACACACCTCCAGCCCACAGTCATGCAAGTCACGACGCTGGCAATGGGCACGCAGCACAACCACATTCAACATGACACACAACATGCCAACCGACCAGACACGACAACACGACTCCATTGGGAATCTGGCCCGTTCCCATGAGGCACAGGGTCAAGACTGATTTGCATATGGCTATGTCTGAACTGGGGTGGCGTGGTGAAGCAAAATAACAATGGATTAAACCCAGATCTGTGACTGGGGGTGAATGTTTGCCAATGTGCAACATTACGTCCATCATCTTGTGTGTTTTGCATTTCGCCCGAAGTGGGAAGGGTATGCCCAGACGTGGGTCCCGTGCTCACTACGCCACTGGAGTCAAGCTATCCTGGCTGATGAAGGCTGATAGCCTGAAACCGGTCCTAGGATGCTTGATTCCGGTCCAGGAAGACATGGCTTGGCAGTTCGGTCTGGACTGTTTCCATGAGGCACAGGGTCAAGACTGATTTGCATATGGCTATGTCTGAACTGGGGTGGCGTGGTGAAGCAAAATAACGATGGATTAAACCCAGATCTGTGACTGGGGGTGAATGTTTGCCAATGTGCAACATTCCGTCCATCATCTTGTGTGTTTTGCATTTCGCCCTAAGTGGGAAGGGTATGCCCAGACGTGGGTCCCGTGCTCACTACGCCACTGGAGTCAAGCTATCCTGGCTGATGAAGGCTGATAGCCTGAAACCGGTCCTAGGATGCTTGATTCCGGTCCAGGGAAGACATGGCTTGGCAGTTCGGTCTGGACTGTTCCCATGAGGCACAGGGTCAAGACTGATTTGCATATGGCTATGTCTGAACTGGGGTGGCGTGGTGAAGCAAAATAACGATGGATTAAACCCAGATCTGTGACTGGGGGTGAATGTTTGCCAATGTGCAACATTCCGTCCATCATCTTGTGTGTTTTGCATTTAGCCCTAAGTGGGAAGGGTATGCCCAGACGTGGGTCCCGTGCTCACTACGCCACTGGAGTCAAGCTATCCTGGCTGATGAAGGCTGATAGCCTGAAACCGGTCCTAGGATGCTTGATTCCGGTCCAGGGAAGACATGGCTTGGCAGTTCGGTCTGGACTGTTCCCATGAGGCACAGGGTCAAGACTGATTTGCATATGGCTATGTCTGAACTGGGGTGGCGTGGTGAAGCAAAATAACGATGGATTAAACCCAGATCTGTGACTGGGGGTGAATGTTTGCCAATGTGCAACATTCCGTCCATCATCTTGTGTGTTTTGCATTTCGCCCTAAGTGGGAAGGGTATGCCCAGACGTGGGTCCCGTGCTCACTACGCCACTGGAGTCAAGCTATCCTGGCTGATGAAGGCTGATAGCCTGAAACCGGTCCTAGGATGCTTGATTCCGGTCCAGGGAAGACATGGCTTGGCAGTTCGGTCTGGACTGTTCCCATGAGGCACAGTGTCAAGACTGATTCGCATATGGCTATGTCTGAACTGGGGTGGCGTGGTGAAGCAAAATAACGATGGATTAAACCCAGATCTGTGACTGGGGGTGAATGTTTGCCAATGTGCAACATTCCGTGCATCATCTTGTGTGTTTTGCATTTCGCCCTAAGTGGGAAGGGTATGCCCAGACGTGGGTCCCGTGCTCACTACGCCACTGGAGTCAAGCTATCCTGGCTGGTGAAGGCTGATAGCCTGAAACCGGTCCTAGGATGCTTGATTCCGGTCCAGGGAAGACATGGCTTGGCAGTTTGGTCTGGACTGTTCCCATGAGGCACAGGGTCAAGACTGATTTGCATATGGCTATGTCTGAACTGGGGTGGTGTGGTGAAGCAAAATAACGATGGATTAAACCCAGATCTGTGACTGGGGGTGAATGTTTGCCAATGTGCAACATTCCGTCCATCATCTTGTGTGTTTTGCATTTCGCCCTAAGTGGGAAGGGTATGCCCAGACGTGGGTCCCGTGCTCCCTACGCCACTGGAGTCAAGCTATCCTGGCTGATGAAGGCTGATAGCCTGAAACCGGTCCTAGGATGCTTGATTCCGGTCCAGGGAAGACATGGCTTGGCAGTTCGGTCTGGACTGTTCCCATGAGGCACAGGGTCAAGACTGATTTGCATATGGCTATGTCTGAACTGGGGTGGCGTGGTGAAGCAAAATAACGATGGATTAAACCCAGATCTGTGACTGGGGGTGAATGTTTGCCAATGTGCAACATTCCGTCCATCATCTTGTGTGTTTTGCATTTCGCCCTAAGTGGGAAGGGTATGCCCAGACGTGGGTCCCGTGCTCACTACGCCACTGGAGTCAAGCTATCCTGGCTGATGAAGGCTGATAGCCTGAAACCGGTCCTAGGATGCTTGATTCCGGTCCAGGGAAGACATGGCTTGGCAGTTCGGTCTGGACTGTTCCCATGAGGCACAGGGTCAAGACTGATTTGCATATGGCTATGTCTGAACTGGGGTGGCGTGGTGAAGCAAAATAACGATGGATTAAACCCAGATCTGTGACTGGGGGTGAATGTTTGCCAATGTGCAACATTCCGTCCATCATCTTGTGTGTTTTGCATTTTGCCCTAAGTGGGAAGGGTATGCCCAGACGTGGGTCCCGTGCTCACTACGCCACTGGAGTCAAGCTATCCTGGCTGATGAAGGCTGATAGCCTGAAACCGGTCCTAGGATGCTTGATTCCGGTCCAGGGAAGACATGGCTTGGCAGTTCGGTCTGGACTGTTCCCATGAGGCACATGGTCAAGACTGATTTGCATATGGCTATGTCTGAACTGGGGTGGCGTGGTGAAGCAAAATAACGATGGATTAAACCCAGATCTGTGACTGGGGGTGAATGTTTGCCAATGTGCAACATTCCGTGCATCATCTTGTGTGTTTTGCATTTCGCCCTAAGTGGGAAGGGTATGCCCAGACGTGGGTCCCGTGCTCACTACGCCACTGGAGTCAAGCTATCCTGGCTGATGAAGGCTGATAGCCTGAAACCGGTCCTAGGATGCTTGATTCTGGTCCAGGGAAGACATGGCTTGGCAGTTCGGTCTGGACTTTTCCCATGAGGCACAGGGTCAAGACTGATTTGCATATGGCTATGTCTGAACTGGGGTGGCGTGGTGAAGCAAAATAACGATGGATTAAACCCAGATCTGTGACTGGGGGTGAATGTTTGCCAATGTGCAACATTCCGTCCATCATCTTGTGTGTTTTGCATTTCGCCCTAAGTGGGAAGGGTATGCCCAGACGTGGGTCCCGTGCTCACTACGCCACTGGAGTCAAGCTATCCTGGCTGATGAAGGCTGATAGCCTGAAACCGGTCCTAGGATGCTTGATTCCGGTCCAGGGAAGACATGGCTTGGCAGTTCGGTCTGGACTGTTCCCATGAGGCACAGGGTCAAGACTGATTTGCATATGGCTATGTCTGAACTGGGGTGGCGTGGTGAAGCAAAATAACGATGTATTAAACCCAGATTTGTGACTGGGGGTGAATGTTTGCCAATGTGCAACATTCCGTCCATCATCTTGTGTGTTTTGCATTTCGCCCTAAGTGGGAAGGGTGGGTCCCGTGCTCACTATGCCACTGGAGTCAAGCTATCCTGGCTGATGAAGGCTGATAGCCTGAAACCGGTCCTAGGATGCTTGATTCCGGTCCAGGGAAGACATGGCTTGGCAGTTCGGTCTGGACTGTTCCCATGAGGCACAGGGTCAAGACTGATTTGCATATGGCTATGTCTGAACTGGGGTGGCGTGGTGAAGCAAAATAACGATGGATTAAACCCAGATCTGTGACTGGGGGTGAATGTTTGCCAATGTGCAACATTCCGTCCATCATCTTGTGTGTTTTGCATTTCGCCCTAAGTGGGAAGGGTATGCCCAGACGTGGGTCCCGTGCTCACTACGCCACTGGAGTCAAGCTATCCTGGCTGATGAAGGCTGATAGCCTGAAACCGGTCCTAGGATGCTTGATTCCGGTCCAGGGAAGACATGGCTTGGCAGTTCGGTCTGGACTGTTCCCATGAGGCACAGGGTCAAGACTGATTTGCATATGGCTATGTCTGAACTGGGGTGGCGTGGTGAAGCAAAATAACGATGGATTAAACCCAGATCTGTGACTGGGGGTGAATGTTTGCCAATGTGCAACATTCCGTCCATCATCTTGTGTGTTTTGCATTTCGCCCTAAGTGGGAAGGGTATGCCCAGACGTGGGTCCCGTGCTCACTACACCACTGGAGTCAAGCTATCCTGGCTGATGAAGGCTGATAGCCTGAAACCGGTCCTAGGATGCTTGATTCCGGTCCAGGGAAGACATGGCTTGGCAGTTCGGTCTGGACTGTTCCCATGAGGCACAGGGTCAAGACTGATTTGCATATGGCTATGTCTGAACTGGGGTGGCGTGGTGAAGCAAAATAACGATGGATTAAACCCAGATCTGTGACTGGGGGTGAATGATTGCCAATGTGCAACATTCCGTCCATCATCTTGTGTGTTTTGCACAACCCAGCCACGGCATGGCACCACAGACACACAATAGCAGGATGTGAGGAGAGGCATGGAGCAGGCATGTGCGAGAGCGGCAAGTGACCAAGGAATGTGAACCTACCCAATGCCAGGTGTGGCGTGGAGGTGCCTGACAGACCACAGAGTGCAAACCACGGAAATGGCCATGTGGAGATCAACTGCTGGTGCATGGAGTGTAGTGGCCAGTGGATGCTACCATGTCCCCACAGGCTGTGGGGTAGAACGCGGAAAGGTCATACGTTATGTCCCTCCCTGCATGCGCGTGCGTAGTGGGTCAGACCTGCGTACGCCAGGCCTGCGTAGGGGTGTGAACAAAAAGCCCGTAGCACTGGGGGTGGTTCTCATTCGGAATGGACAACGCGTCTGCCAGGGCGGCGCCTCTCAGCCCGCCACGAGTCCTGCGCCGAGCGCGGCGGGGCCTGCGTCCCTGTGCGCCTGCTGCACCCCGGGCCGCTGGTCCCCAGACCCGTCATGCCTGCCCCAGCGCACCAACGAGGCTCAGCTCACCTGCCGACACCGGTGTGTGTCAAAGAGGGGCCACCACGTGCCGGTGCAAGCTCCAAGCACCAGTCCAGCGACCTCTGCAGCCTCCGCAGACCATCGCTGGCCCCCCAACGCTGGCCCACATTACTCCTTTCTCATTTACATACTCCACCGGCGTCCTCTTCGGCCCAGTAGGTCCAACATGTGGAACTGTGTCCTGAGTCCTGAATGGCAGTGACCCCAAGTCCGTGGCAGCGGTCACAGCACCAGTCTCCCTTCGATCACTGAGGCATAATTCCATATCGCAGGCCTGCGACACGTGGTGCCACTAACCCTGTTCAATGCAAGCCGGCGACAAGTGGTGCCACTAACCCTGTGCCACGCAGGCCGGCGACACGTGGTGCCACGAACCCTGTGCAACGCAAGCCGGCAACACATGGATGAGGGCTCAGGCCTACCCTGCGGACCAGTAGGTCACACATCCAGCACTTAGTCGCGAATCATGAATGGCAGAGTCCACACCAGTGAACGCACGGAGAGGATTAAGAGGAAGATGCGGCTCAGTCCGGACAAAAGCTGGATCAGAGTCACGGAGGTGATCGAACACTATCAACAACTGACCTGGTGCCATCAACCCTGTTCACCGCAAGTCCGCGTCCCATGGTGCCACTGAACCTGAACTACGCAGGCCGGTGGGGCCATCCAACCTAAGCCGGCGACACTGGGTGAATGGCCCGTGCTGACCACTGCCTCAGGCCTACACTGCGGTCCAGTAGGTCACACATGTGGAACTGTGTCTTGGGTAAGATGTGGAGGAGTCCACACCATTGGACACGCCTCATCGCAGGCGGCATCCCCTAACAGCACTGGTGCCACTAACTCTGTGCGCAATGAGTCGTGGGCACTTTCTGGTTGGACTTTGGTGGCGTCTGAGTCCATGGCCTGGTGGTTTTCTGCATCTTCATCTGGCTGGACCGGACTTGGTGTCCGACATGTGTCTGTTCCATTCATCTCCACCATAGTGACTGTTTCAGCGTGGTTCTGCCCTCTGCATCATGCCCCGGGGGTACACCTTCCACTGTCCACCGAGACACTCCGCGACAAGCCCCTTTGTCATCTACGGAAACCTGTTCTGCTCTCGTGACCCTGCCCCAGTGCCCCGCAAGTCAGCGGCCCGTGGCGGTAGGCCTGTGCAGGACGCTGTGCATCCGGGGCCACTAACTCTGTGCAGCACAAGTCATGGGGCCTTTATGGTTGAATGGTTGTGTCCTTTACGATGTACACTGTTGTCGATTTCTGACTGCACCGGGCAGCCCTTGCCGGCTGGTGTGCACACACCCCACACACATCCAACACAGGTGTTACTCGATATGTGTGCCTGCTAATAAATGTGGCCGGGTGCACGTGCCCGTAGCCATTCACACCATCTGAGCAAGTGTGTCCGTGTGCTCATTGTGTCAGCATGATGGGCACGGGCCCTGCAACATCACAGTGTGCTGTCTTCAGCGGACAATACCATGTCACCTCAGCGTTGGCAGTGATCCTGGACATGTAGCTTCGCACGCCCCTCCCTGCATGCACAAGCGGCGTGTGCTGGTCCGGCGTACGTCAGGTCAGCGCAGGGGTGTGCTGATTCGGCAGGGGGAGCAGGGCGTGGCTCGGACCTGGCCTTGGGCAGGATGTGTGGTAAGTGTGTCTCTGTGTTGGGGTGTTGTCGCCACCAGGGCCACAGTAGTCGATGTTGCAATGTAGCATGCACCAGGAGGGCGGGCCCGCACGTACGGGGAAATGTAGGCGCGCAAGACCACTCGGGGTCTTGGCACATGCATGCCAGGTGTTATGTGTATGAGTCCTGCGGCTGCATGAGTCAGTTGCCTAGCCTCATTCGCAGCGCGATCACAGCCAGCCATGGACTGTACACCTGTGTCCGCCCTGTCCGGACCATTGGCCTACACTCACGTGGCCGCACACCTTCAAAGGCCAGCGTCAGGGTATTGTTGGCATGCCGCTGGACATGCGCGGACAGGCATGACAATGGTGTGCCGTAGGAGTGCACGTGATACAACCGCGCAGCACACACAAGTGTGGGGGCTCGTGGGAGGGAGGAGCAGCTGTGAGGCAACGTAACACACAGTGAGGCCGCTCATGTGCCACGTGCTGGGCACATCATCCATGATTCCCAGGGTCGCAGACATCCCACCACACCCACGACAGGCCTCTGTACATCTCCTGAATGCATGCAGATGGTGAAGTTACTGTAGGGATGAAGGGTCCTTTGTCTGTACTATCAGGCGGTGGCACATCTGCAGCTCCGAGCTGGGACTTGCATGTGGCCAGCACCCCCCTGACAGATACGATAGCATTTACTTGCGACTCCCACACTACGCACTGCCCGACGTGAGACCAACGTGTACACATCCCACACGCAGAAGTCCTTGGTCGTAGTTAGCATGCGTGAGATGGCCTTCACACGTACTTCTACCCCACCCCAGGCCTGCACCCGTTGCACACAGACACTGCTCATTGCTCCGAGCTGTGGCATTTCATCCACAGGACTGGCGCAGGGCAAGCCAGTGCCGCTTCAAGCAGAGCCAATGACGCAATGGCAGACCATCCCGGACACATGCTCGACTCCAGTCACGTGGACCTGTACCGTGCACGTCTGCTGCATGTACTGGGGGCACTGCCGTTGGCAGTGCTGCAATTCAGTTACCGGCTGAGCTTCCGCCTTGCGAACGTCACCTGCGTTCAGCCTGTGTTGCATTGTCGCTCGTGCATATTCGAGTGGACCATGGATGTCTGCCTCTCCAACGTGAGTGTAGCTGACCTGGATTTCGACGTGTGTGTGCGCCCCCTGTTGGCCCACGACCAGGAGTGTCACTGTGATGCCCGTTTATGGCATGCATGGATGTTTGGCATGCATGCTGGCAACTGGACCTGGGAGATTGCACGAGTCGTCGTGTGCAGTGAGCACATTGAGCCGCTACCCGATTGGGCTTTGGTGCACATTGGGGCCAGGGGTTGGAGTCAGCACATCTGTCCGGGTCAGCTGATGGATTACGTCGACGACATGTCAGATGTGGTGGAGAACGGTCTCTCATTGGAGATGTTTGCCTACGCTGCTGCACTCGCGTTCATGGACGAGTGACAAGGTATCTGCAGCCACAACTGGATGTGACCCATTGCACGTGTCCCGACGCCTGGTTGCATGTTGGGAATCTGGTCACATGTCCCAAGACAACAGTGGACATGGCTGCATTGGCCTGGACTCCTGATCCATGCGCGGACAACCAACGCGGGTTGGCACTGACTTGTGTTGGTGATGGACTCCCCCGGGGTGGACATGGGCGCTTTCCTACGTTCCTCATTCAGACATGCTGCTGCATTGGTCTGAATATCGTGGCACTTCTCTTGCCCGTACTGACACGCACTTGTTGATAAAGTTTCCGCACTTTTACTTGTCTCCAACTGTGTTGTGTCTTGATTTGTATGCCAATGTGTGGGTCACTGACTCTCTGGCTCCCTGCCATACGTGCGTTGCTCCCCCATCAGGGCTGTGGGTTTGTACTTGTGCATTATCATGTCCCTGTTTTGTGCTTTGCCAGATGCGTATGGCCGTTTGCCGGCCACAAGCGGGTGCACTTGTGTCCTGTGTTCGGTTGTGCAAATGTTGCTGTTTGTACCACATTGTGTTAGATGTTGGGGTGCTCTGCTTCCTATGTATGTGTGCTGCATTGTGTGTGAGATGTCCCTTCAGCCCTGATTTGGCTCACCCTTCTCCCTTTCAGGCAGTGTGGTTTTCACTTCTGTGCTTGTTCAGTGGTGTGATATTGCCGAGTTGTGTGATTTGTGCTCTTGGTTGGTGTTGTTACTCTTGGGCATGGTTTGTCTGCAGTTGTGCTGTGCTTAATTGTGCATGTGTGCCATTGTGCCCATCTCCCCCCGTCCCCCCAGTCCCTGGCCGTTCCTCTCCCTGTTGCTGTTGTGTCTGTTGTTTTGTGCAGTTTCCGGTCCCCAAGTCCTGCCACCATTTCCAGACTGATGTGGTGGACACCATTTCCTCCATGTCATCCAGCTCCTGGTGTGGCGCTGGACTCCCACCTCCGGTGTGCATTGCTGCCTTCTTGTTGTTGGCGTGTTTCTGCTTGTTTGTGCGTTTCGCATCATTCCGGCTGTTCTGGTTTTCTTCCATTGTCCTCCTCCGCTCTCCGGCTGCATTCACCTTGTCCACGATGGCCTGCATTGTACAATGTTTTGTTGCCAATGGGGCTTGTGGGGTTGTATACTGCCTCCGGTTGCTTCCATTGTGCTTGGCTGTTGTTTTCTGTTTGGTTTGTCTTTCTTTTTCAGGCTTTTGTTGTGCTTATTCCCGCCTGCCGTGTGTGTGTCGCGGGCCTGGCGCTGCTTATCGCTGCTTTCCTCATCGCGAATGGGCTAATCGCACGTTTTGTTGTGTTGTAGTTTGTGTTTTTGTCTCCGTCGAGGTGGTTGTATCGCGGACATTGGCCGCGTTTTCGGCGGACTA
Organism: Calotriton arnoldi; assembly: GCA_963921515.1. Taxonomy (NCBI): domain Eukaryota; kingdom Metazoa; phylum Chordata; class Amphibia; order Caudata; family Salamandridae; genus Calotriton; species Calotriton arnoldi. The sequence continues at coordinate 52,928 of CAWUFW010003633.1, forward strand.
TCGCATGGTACTGCCGTGTTGTGATTTCCACGTTAACACAGGGTTATTTTCCCGCGATAGGCTGCGATGTGTAAAGTTGCGTTACATTTTTTGGAGATGTTTAGCACACGTTCTTGTGAATATACCCCTCAGTAATTTAAACCTGAGTTGAAAATACAATACAATAAAAATCCCAGTCCAATTTATTAAAAAATAGAGAATAATTTAATAAACACTATGGCACCAAAGCAAAACAATTCAATCAATAGAACTGGAGATATGAATTTTTAGAGTTTTAAATAAAAATAGCGCCAAAAAGCGTTAAGTGCCAATGCAGGTCAACTGGTCATGGAGAACCAGGACCTAGGTGTGATTTGAGACCAAACGCGATGGAGCAACGATTGGATACATCAAACAGGTTTGATTTTGCCTTCGGACTAAGGGCCTGATTTAGACTTTGGCAGAGAGGGTGCTCAAACCCCTCTCTGCCAAAACAAAGTTCTGCCCACCTCATTTAGAGTAGTGGCAAACTTCAGTATGTAGGTAGCAGAGACTACTCTGTCTCTGTCGCCTACATGCACCAACAACAGCCCGATGGAGTATGTGCCATCTCAGGATTGGCCATGTGTCTGCCCGCCCTATTTAGAGAGGACAAACACATAGCCTGTTTTTGCTTTTACATATCACCATACAATACCTGGTGATATGTGAAAGAAAAAAAACCTCTAAATGACCCCACATCATTAGATAAAACTCCCATAGTGAGGCGCGTCATTGTTTTCTTATTATAAAAACAAAATCCCACTTTGTGATTTTGCGTTTGAAAATATAAAAATGTTGATAGTTAGACAGATGGCTCAATCGTGTTGACAGTGCTGCTTGTGAAACTTTTATTGCGTTTGCAAGAACCACCATAACGGCACTTCCTGGAAATGCAAGAGATATCCCCTGGGCCAGCAGACATCTCTAAATTTGGCGGATGGAGTATCCTTGCCATGGCGGGAGTAAAGTACTTCGCCATGGCAATGGCACATACTCTGTCCTCCAAACTCAAAATCAGGCCCTTAGTCTTACAAATGGAAGTCATAAGTCCTTCAGCCAGTCAAGGCAGCAGGCTGCATCTGAGAAGGGCTTCACAACAACCCATAAGACAAGGTCCCAGCAAAGACGTTGGCTTAGGCATAAAAAGCTCAGAGCTGGAAAATAAAATATTTGTGCCCAGGGAAATCTTCCCTTAGGCCGAATACTTTTGGCACTTGCGACTGGTCAAGTATTTTACATAGGACTTAGTAATATTTTTGGAGGTCTTTGGAGCTCAGATTCCTCTGGATACCTTCTCCACAAGGCCCAGCTGAAATAGATTTGCTGCTGTTGAAAGGCTCCAAGCAGGAGAAACCTGAATCTTCAGTCTAACGGCACCTTCATCTGATCGACTTGACAGGTTTGTCCTGGTCCTCAGGAGGTCTTTGGAGTCAAAATGTTTTTAAGTCCTAGGTTTTTGCAGGATGTTAGGAAGAGTACACTTCGACACAGCCATGGGTCCCAGGACCTCAGGAACAGCATTTGGGGGCCAAGACACACTCAAGCAGAAGCCATGAGTACGGCTCAAGGCAGGCCCAGTTGGGAGTGGTCCCCTGGGCTCTTCAGGAAAGGCTTCTTATACATTATGGTAGCCCTCTAGCTTAACAGGAGATCAACAAACTGACTCTTGGAGCCCACTTCATTGCTGTGTATACAAGTGGGAGCAAGTCCAGCCCTTCAGCTCTCCTCATGGTTCTCAAACACAGGTACAGTCCTTCTTCTGTTCTGCCACAGGTCCAGAGTGCTCTGAGAAGGGTGCCAGGGGATACCCCATTTATGAATGGCACTGGCTTGTGGCTGGAGGTGATTTCTGGCCCCTCCCTAATCAATAGAGAAAATATTCCCATTGGAAACCCTATCCACTTTTGCAGCGATTCCCAAGTGTCCTACTGCAAATAATCCCACAGTGCCACACCCTGCCTGAATGAAATGCAAAAGGTAAAACCCTTCTCCCCAAAGATGTGGCCAAGAAAATGAACAATCCTTCCTCTGTGATCATTTCATACCAGTTCTGAGGGCAGCTCCATCCCCACTGGGAGTGGAGACTGCCTTATTGGGTGAAAAATGAATGGGCCTGTGCAGGTGTCATCTGATATCTGCATTTGACAGGGGAGCCCCCTTAGAAGAGAATCAAGTTCAAGGGCCCTGGCCAAATGGTCATCCTGTCAGAGGAACAGAAACATCCCCACCCCCATTCAGGCCTTTGTCTCTACTCTAGGAGCAGTTTTCAAATCTCATTTAGGGCTTTAACACTAAGAGGTCTGCAGCTAGAGGCTAATGCAAAGTGATTTCCCTTAATATATATTAAAATTCTGACCTCACAAGTGAATTGGGATTTTGATAAATATTATAAAGAGTCTAAGAATGATATTTCTAGTGTTTTGTAACCGCAACACAGCATTATTAAATGTATCAGTGCATCCCAGTGTTTCTCTATGGAAGAGCCAGCTTTGCAACCGTGTAGATAAATTTTGGGTGCTAGTCATTGTAGGGTCATGTCCCTTATAAATTGCTACATGTCCTACATTTGAATACCCTGCACCCTGCCTTGTGGCCTACAAGGCCTATGTAGGGGGACTCATTAATATTTTAAAGTAGGGTTTTCTCCTGTCAAAAAGGTTTATTTTGACAGGTCAGACTGCAGTTTTAAACTGAAGCTGTCAGGATGCAGTGGCTGGGCAGGATATACAGTCAAAAAACAGCAGCATCAGTCCGCAAAAAATGGGGGTGACCTTGCAAAAAGAGGCACATTCCTACAGAACTTTACCAAGAGGGAAATGAGAAACATCTGTCGCCCATTCCTGAATACAAATTGCCAGAAGAGCTCGAAAAACAGTAACACAATGTTCACTTATACCCCAGGAATTCTAAGCTATCCAGTTTGCTAATGAAAATGGAGTTAATCAGGTCCAACTAGTTTCACCCATATACAACAGTCACTTGAGGGCTTTTGGGTCTGTGCTATATTTTGCTAGTGGAAAATGCAGTGGCATTACAACTGGCTGAATGTAAATGCCATGCTATAAACAACACACTTCCTTAAATGTCAACGGACAGTTCCACAATGAACTTGAAATCACATGGAATGCCCTTTATAGCTGGTCATTTAATACCTGAAAACCTATTACGTGTCAGCTAGTATTTACATTAAGGCTCTTTCAGGTTACTTATACATTGAGCAAAATCCATTTACTCTTTCTGCGTGAAATTATGCTGGTTAGCCTAGGTAAAACAGGTCTCCTTTACTAGTCAATGCAGCAGTCTCCTGTTGCAAAAAAAGTTATAATAAACCAATCACAAATTAATGTCCCTCTTCTATGAAATGTCTACTCCACAATACTAATTTTAGGCCAGCCATGAGGCAACTTTAGCTGTGTCTAAGAGCTTAGACTACAATTTTAATGAGAGAGAAGAGAAACAGCTCAACCACCCTCAGTCTCAGTGTTATGGTTTGAATTTACTTATATGCAGGTGACATGGAATGCCTAGTGTAGGCATGACATAGGCAAGGTTCCACTGCCCAGCATTCTCTGTCCAGAGTTGCTGGTGCCACGGGACCGAGAAGACCTGTTTCCTGTATGTTTGGATCTTCAAAAAATAAGCGTTCATATAACAGTGGCACAACGTGTGTTCCGTAGTGAAGTGCCACACTACCAATTGGCGGCGAGTTGGTTAGGAGCCTAGGGAGCATCTCATGTGTGTGAAGTGCCTAAATTAGGAGGAGTGGCCCTGTGCTTGCTACGGGCTGCCGAGAATCAGAGAAGCGGAGAACCAGAGAGAGGAATTACGTGCTGCCGGAAACCAGAGAAGCTGAGATCCAGAGAGAGGAGGTCTGGCAGGCAGGAGCGGGAACCTGTTTTGGGGCATGAATTCTGGTCGGGGCACAACATTCTTAGCGCTAACAACTACCTACCTTCGGCCGCATTTTTCGAGCGGCAGGTGGGACTCCTTCAACTGTGGCAGCATTCTTTCTGCGCGTCTCCTACACGCTAGTCAACAGCAACTGTGCACCTGTGCCTCACCATGCGCATATGCGACCTTGAAGCATCGGGTTATGCAGCGTGACCCTGCGTGGAGGCCATATTTTTGGTCTTTGGCTGTATCGCCCAACTGACCACCTTCATCGAAGAGAACACCATCCCCGACCCCTCCCAGTACGGATTTCGCAGCAACCACAGCACCGAGACTGCCCTCCTTGCCGCCACCGATGACATCCGCATGCTACTGGACCAGGGCCACACTGCGGCCCTCATCCTACTAGACCTCTCCGCAGCCTTCAACACGGTCTCCCACCGGACTCTTGCAGCCAGACTCCACGACGCAGGTATACAGGGTAACACCCTTTATTGGATCCGCTCCTTTCTCTCCAGCAGAACCCAAAGGATCAGACTCCCTCCCTTCCTCTCCGAACCTACCGAGATCAACTGCGGCGTACCCCAAGGATCCTCACTCAGCCCCGCGCTCTTCAACATCTACATGGCCCCACTCGCCGCCATCGTCAGACAGCATGGGCTCTGCATAGTATCCTACGCCGACGACACCCAGCTCATCCTCTCTCTCACAAAGAACACCGGCGACACCAGACTCAGCTTCCAAGAAGGAATGAAAGATGTCGCAGCCTGGATGAGCAACAGCTGCCTAAAACGGAACTCGGAGAAGACAGAGGTCCTCGTCCTCGGACCCTCCCCCACTGCGTGGGACAGCTCCTGGTGGCCCCCTGCCCTCGGACACCCACCAACCCCGATGGATCACACCCGGAACCTCGGCATCATCCTAGACTCCTCCCTCACCTTGACCCTCCAGATCAACGCCGTCACCTCCAACTGTTTCAACTCCCTCCGCATCCTCCGGAAGACTTTCAAGTGGATCCCCCCCAAATGCAGAAAGCCCGTCACCCATGCACTCATAACCAGCAGACTGGACTACGGCAACACCCTCTACGCCGGAATCAACAAAACCCTGCTACACAAGCTCCAACCCATACAGAACACCGCAGCCAGACTTGTTCTCGGAACCCCACGACACAAGCACATGGCCCAGCACCTACGAGACCTCCACTGGCTCCCCATCGAGAAGAGAGTAACCTTCAAGCTACTCACCCACGCCTACAAATCCCTCCACAACATCGGACCCAAATACCTCAACGAAAGAGTCTCCTTCCACGTACCCAAAAGGAGCCTCTGCTCCACCGACCTCGCCCTGGCAGAGACCCCACGCATCCGCAGAACCAGAGCAGGCGGAAGGGCCTTCTCCTACGTCGCAGCAAAGACCTGGAACGAGCTCCCAGTCAACATCAGACGCTCCCCCACTCTGCACACCTTCAGGAAGTGCCTCAAGTCCTGGCTCTCCGACTGACCCGGAGCTGCACCCCCCCCCTAGCGCCTTGAGACCCTCTCAGGTGAGTAGCGCACTCTATAAACCCCTGATTGATTGATTGATTGATTGATTGATCGTTTCACGGAGATCGCGTCTTGTTCATGGAATTGGACAGTTGTTGATTTCAGTGTACAGTCAGAGCTTAAAGAAGAACAGTTGTACGATACATACAGGAAACAGGTGAGGGTTTATACAATACCCTGTTTTACCTTCAAGTACTGTTATAAAATATCCTGTGTTGCCCACAAGTACTGTCATTCTATTTTAGTAAGCAAGTCTCTCTTACTGTGCAGGAGGTTCAGTGGGAACGCAGGGGCATTTATGACTTTGGAGCATTAAGCAGCTAAAATGGCTCAACGGAATTTCTCAATCTGTCCCCCGCATGCGTTCTGGGTATCTGGAGCAGAGCCAGCTATGAAGTGAGTTGAGTGGTAGGACTATATTGTTAACTACATCAGTGCAACTGATGAGCAGGATAAGATGGCAGTGGAACAAAAGAAAATAATTCTCTTGCATTCTTTAGGGCCTGTTGGCTTGAAAACTTATAACCCCATGCCAAAAGCAGTTGCTAGCGGTGACATTAATGTTTTTACTGCAGCATTGAAATATTTAGACAACTACTTTGCAACTAAAGTGTGTATGGGCATTATCAAGTATACATTTCTCCAACGTAAACAGAACAAAGGAGAAACTGCTGATTATTATGTCACGAAGCTAAAGCAGTTAGCCATTGACTGTAGATATGGCAATCTGCATGAAGACTTGATAAACAACCCGTTTGACATGCACGCTAGTAACTCGGCAATCTAAGAGCGGTTGTGGATAAATGGTGATTCGCCACTCGAGGAGGTATTGGCAATAGTTTGCAAAGCAGAAATTTCAGGGAGATGTGCCACGGAACTTAAACAATCTAATTCAGACAAGACCCTGGATGGATTATACAAGGTGCATGGCACAAAGTACAAGGCACCTGGGAAGAAGTAGAGGAGTAGTGTACAGGAGAAGAGAACTGGAGATAATAGAAAATGCTGCCACTGCTTTGCCTCTTTGGTCTGTTTCGTATTTGGTTCTTGGATCTGGTGACCCTTTTCCTGTGTCTGATAGTTCGTGCTAGAATGGTTGAAAGTCAGTTTTTGCTAAAGATTGAAAAGTGAGTTTTAAGTCCAGGATCATTGAGTTTAGGAACTCTGGCAGGGTGCATCAGGTGACAAGCGCACATGTTTTTGTCTTTTCCAGTGGAGCTAACGGCTTGCACCCCCTGTTCTAGAGTGCTGAGTTTGGCCTCCATCTTGACAATCAATGTAGCTAAGGCTTGTATTAAGTCCAGCTGTAATTCCAGTTGATCTGACTGCCAGGTTAAAGCATTTATTGTAGCGACTAAAGTGGCGTTTAATGAGGCTAGTAGGCTGCTTTGCTCAGTGTGGGTTTGAATGGCAGGCAGGTTTAACTTTTTCTGTTTGCCTGGGCTCCCTATAAAAGTTAGATCCTGTAATGAAAGTGATTGGGAATTATGTTGCTGAATGTCTGGATCTGCATTTGCCTTAGTTGTTGCCACATTATAGCCCTCAGTACTACGGGCAGCTCTATATGGAGCATGACGTGGGGCCCAGTCCCAGTATTCCCACTCTATGCCAGCTGTTTTTGCTGGTGCTAGATTACCTCTTCCTGGACCATGCAAGTGTAAGTCACCTTTTTGCATTTCGGGGATAAGAATCTGGGCCTCTGTGGTGATGATACATGACGTGTTCGAGAGAGTGGTTGTCACGTGCGGCTGGGAGGCTGTGTTGGGGGGGCGGGAGTTATGTGGGCTGGGGGTGCTGGCGATACTAATAACACTCTCACCCATTTGGGTTCTTCCCATTCCCTTAGATGTAAGGTTGATCTCTGCCAACTTACTGTCGGAGGGACTATCTGATCAGATTTCAATAATTGCGTTGTCTCCTCTCCACAAGGGAGGGACTGAGTTGAGTTTGTGAATTTGATTAGGGAACGGCATTGAAGGTGAAGTAATGCCTTCCGGTGTGCTTGCCAGGACTGCAAGGGCCACTATAGAGAGTGCAGGGTCCATTGTTGACTTGGGTCAGAGAAGGTCGGCTGAGATCATTTTTTCTCAAAATAGTCATCTATCAGGGTTTTCTTGCCAGGTACTAGCAATGTCGTTTTTATAATTGTTCCTTGCTTTGTTGTTATGTGTCGCTGCAGATGTAGCTGTTGGTGAGCATGCCTTGTCATCGGTGGCCTGCATGGTGGAGGAGGCCCTCTCAGTGCTGGAAGCACTGGTGGCACTGGCTGTTTGAGGCATTGATGCATCTCTGTGTGCCTTCACTGATTTGGTCGCAGATACTGTAGCCCACCTTGTGTTAGCCTGAGGCCCTCTCTTTTTGGTCATTGCGTTGGCACGCCATTGATTGAACAGTCTGTGCAAGAGTTTCCACCCAGGAAGAAAAGGCTGGTGAGCTTACTAGAGTCTTTTAATGGGCCTCTAGCTGTCCTTTGTGTCAATCGGCTGCCTATAAAAGGCAGAGGCTCAGCCGGCGACATCGGCATAGGCACTTGAATAGCTGTTGCTCTTTACTTTAATACTTATTGATTATGGATTTGTTTATAGGTTGTAAAATGTGCAAATCTGTGCAGTGTCCTGAGTTAAACTTCGTTGAACTGGTGCCGCCTACCTGCACGAACCTTAGGCCCAGGTCGCGTTGCAGAGGGCACGAGCACACCAGTGTTCACCAGTGTCCAGAACAGGCAGGCAGACAAGGCTAGAAGGTTGTTGTTGTTCTAATAACTCTTTATCAAGTAATGCAGTACGCAAACAGCTCTTCCCTGCTCAAGTGACTGTGACATGAAGCGAGGGAGTATGACTAGCTGGTGTGGGTGTGGTCTCCTCGGTGCAGTCTCCTCGGTTCTTGGCCCCGGCCAGTGCTTAATTTGAGGCAGTGGTTTCCGGTGCTCGGAACTGGAACTTAATTGCCAACACTGGTGCTTGTGAGAGAATTGGCTAATTTAAAGAAGACCACAACAACAGTTAATTATTAATTCAATATACATTAAAAATGACTATTATCTGTCGCCCAAGCCATTTTTATAGCTTTGGGGGCGTGGAATACCTAAATTGGCAAATTGTTGCACTTGTAGGAGTGTGATGGTTAGTAGTTGCGTTTAAACTATTATTGGCAGCATGGAAGAGGCAATGTGTGGTGCAAGCTGCAATGGCCTCCTTACGAGACAAATGCCCCGGCCCTGGGCTAAATAGACCCGGACTTGGACCTGAGTGCCTTGGAGACTCGGGTCAACTATGTCCTGTCTAGCAAGGCGCCAGAACGCCCTAACACAGAACCCCGGCTCCCGCTGCTTACTCCAATACTCGCAACCCGATGCCGCTCCCGCTCCTCAGTGCACTCGATCTACGAGCCTGACCACGCCCAGGCTTCCGCTTCCACTCCGACCTTGTGCTCCGACGTTGACTTCTGACTTCTACCACAGGATACTCAATTTTTTGCTCCTTATGAAGTAGTGGAGGTTTTAAGGAATGCTGTTCGATTGAAAAATGGTACGGTGTGGAACTTTAAAAATGTGACTTTAGGGATTAAAGATAACGACTTTGGGATGGAGAGGAATGGCAAGGGGATAATGAGAACAACAGTCCTGTGTGGTTGAATGACATATTTCAAAACAGTGGGATCCAATCTGCCTTAGGTACTGATTGTTTGGAAAGGAGTGTGGAAGGTGGAGTTAGGATGGATAATAGCTAGGGGTGGGCAGAGTTGGCAAAGCGCCACTACGCGGAGTTCCACGGAGTTATGGAAAAAATCTGTGGAACAGGAGCCCACGTATTGCGGCCAGCCGAGGGTCAGTGTGCCCGGGACGGGGGTCCCTCGTGCCTGGGCAGGCTCCCAGATCTCCCCGGCCTGGCTGGGTTGAGAAGCAGGGACCGGGCCCGGGGCCTGGGTTTCGGGCAGGGCCTGGGGTGGGGAGCTCCTGTCCTGCGGCCTGCCAAGGGTCCGTCTGCCTGGGACAAGGGTCCCTGGTGCAGAGCCCCCGAGCCCTCCAAAGGGCAAGTGGGAGCCCTCCGGTGAAGGCTCGGGCGGGCAGATTGGCATCCTTTGGGCCCGGCCATCTGGTCGCGCCTTTCCCCTCGGCCAGGAGGTCGGGCGCCCCCGTGCCCTGGGCCCCTCCGTCGCTCTGTGCGCAAGGGTTACCAGAAAGAAGGGTAGCTTTCCTCCGGATTACTAGGAGCAGGGTATGCCGGAACCGCCTCCCCGGGGCTGGCAGTTCTCAGCCTGGGACCAGATGGGCTAGGCCCAGACACCACCTCCCCACTGCCCGGGGCTCCCTCCTCCGGCCCACCGCGTGGCACAGTGCCCGGGACGGGCTCCATCGGTCTTGGGCAGTACTCTCCTGGGCGTCCGGGCCCGAGAGCTCTGGCTGGGTGCTCCCACCCCAGACTCCGTCCCACGCCCTGGGCCCGGGCGGGCCTTCCCCAGCTTGGATAGGTTCTGGAGCATAGGCCCAAGGCCCTTGGTGGCCCGACGCAGGTCCATGGAGGCCTCCCCCATGCTGCCTGGCCCGGGACCGCCGGGTGGGCCCAGGGATGGGTTAAGCTCTGCCATGGGCCCGGGTCGGAGGTCCGCCGGGGACCCCCATTCTCAGCCCCGGGCCTGAGGCCCAACTGGGGTCTCCGAGTTCCCCCGGGACTCAGAGCCCCCGAGCCCTACATGGGCAGGCGGGAGCCCTCCGGAGAAGGCTCGGGGCGGGCAGATCGGCATCCTTCAGTCCCGGCCATCTGATTGCGCCTTTTCCCCACGGCCATCTGGTCACACACAATGCATTCCAATGGGGCGACCAGATGGCCGGGCCGGCCTGGAAGTCCCGATGAGGGCTCGTCCGCCTCCCCGATCCCAGCCAGGGCTCCAGAAGGTCGGGCGCCTCCGCGCCCTGGGTCCCCTCCGTCACTCGGTGCGCACGGGTTACCAGAAAGAGGGGTAGCTTTCCTCCGGATTACTAGGGGCAGGGTATGCCGGAACCCCTCTGGTGCTGGCGGTTCTCAGCCAGGGACCAGATGGGCTAGGCCTGGACAACACCTCCCCACAGTCCGGGGCTCACTCCTCTGGCCCGCGGCGTGGCAAAGTGCCCGGTACAGGCTCCATTGGTCCTGGGCAAGCCTCCCCCGGGCGTCCGGGCCCGAGAGCTCCTGCGGGCTGCCCGTGCCTGAGGCCCAGCTGGGTTCTCCGAGCCCCCGGGACGCGGAGCCCCAGAGCCCTGCAAGGGCAGGCAGGACCCCTACCGCGAAGGCTCAGGCGGGCAGATTGGCATCCTTCGGTCCAGGCCATCTGATCGCATCTTTTCCCCTCGGCCATCTGGTTGCGCGCAATGCTTTCCAATGGGGCGACCAGATGGCCGGGCCGGCCTGGAAGTCCCGATGAGGGCTGATTTGCCTCCCCGATCCAAGCCAGGGCTCCAGGAGGTGGAGCGCGTCCGCGCCTAGGGTCCCCTAAGTCTCGTGGTGTGCATGGGTTACCAGAAAGGGGGGTACCCTTCCTCCAGATTACTAGGGATGGGGTACTCCGGAATTCCTCTCGGCCTAGCAGTCCTCAGCCGGCAGCCGGACGGGCCAGGACACCCCCCCAGTCCGGTGTCCGTCCTCGGTCCTGCCACGTGGCAGGGTGCCCAGGATGGGGTCCAGCGGGCCTGGGTAGGCTGCCCCTGTGCCTCTGGGCCTGAGAGCCCCGGCTGGGTCCAGGGGCCCCTCCGGGCCCTGGTTCAGGTGCTCCAGTCCTGGGCCCCGTCCCCCGGCCTACCGCTCTGTCAAAGGCCCGAGACGGGTTCCGTCATGCCCGGGGATCCTCCACCTGCTTGGCTTGGTTCAGGAGCTCCAGGGGCCCTGGCGAGGGCAGCCTCCCCACCCCGGGCTCCGTCCTCGGTCCTGCCGCGTGGCAGGGTGCCTGGGATGGGGTCCCGCGGGCCAGGGGAGGCTCCCCCTGTGCCTCTGGGCCCGGGAGCCCTGGCTGGGTCCAGGGGCCCCACCGGGCCCCGGGTTGGGTGCTCCAGCCCTGGGCCCCGGCCTGCCACTCTGCCAAAGGCCCCAGACGGGGTTCCGTCATGCCCAGGGAGCCTCCACCTGCTTGGCTTGATTCAGGAGCTCCAGGGGCCCTGGGGAGGGCGGCCTCCCCACCCCGGGCTCCATCCTCAGTCCTGCCGCGTGGCAGGGTGCCCGGGATGGGGTCCCACAGGCCCGGGGAGGCTTCCCCTTCACCTCTGGGCCTGGGAGGCCCGGCTGGGTACAGGGACCCCGCCGGGCCCCAGTCGGGTGCTCCAGCCCTGGGCCCCATCCCTCGTCCTGCCGCTCTGCCAAAGGCCCGAGACGGGGTTCCATCGTGCCCGGGGAGCCTCCCCCTGCTTGGCTGGGTTCAGGAGCTCCGGCCGGGGCCCTCAAGGGCCCCGGGGAGGGTGGCCTCCCCTTCCCGGGCTCCGTCCTCGGGCCTGCCGCATTGCAGGGTGCCCGGGACGGGGTCCCGCGGGCCTGTGGTGGCTTCCGCTGCGTCTCTGGGCCCGGGAGCCCCGGCTGGGTCCAGGGGCCCAGCCGGGCCTCGGATCAGGTGCGCCAGCCCTGGGGCCGTCCCCCGGCCTGCCTCTATGC
>CAWUFW010003633.1:72500-77500 GCA_963921515.1 Calotriton arnoldi
AGGGCAGGGCGCCCTGGAATGGGTTCGCCCCAAGAGAGAGGCCCGAGGCTTGGAAAGCGTCCCGGTTCCGGCGGTGTCCGGTGAGCTCTCGCTGGTCCTTGAAAATCTGGGGGAGATGGTGTAAATCTCCCGCCTGGCCGTACCCATATCCGCCGCAGGTCTCCAAGGTGAACAGCTTCTGGCATGTTGGAACAATGTAGGTAAGGGAAGTCGGCAAGTCAGATCCGTAACTTTGGGATAAGGATTGGCTCTAAGGGCTGGGTCGGTCGGGCTGGGGCACGAAGCGGGGCTGGGCGCGTGCCGCGGCTGTACGAGGCGCCGCCCTCTGGGGCGGTGGCAAGTCTAGACGCGAGCCGGGCCCTTCCTAGGAAAACTCTGTACTCTTCCTGGTGGAGTAAAGAGAGGGCCACTGGGGCCTTCTCCCCACCTAAAGGAAGTTCTGTGTTTTCCAGGTTAGAATCATCTTGATCCTCCTGGCCAGGGTTTGAGTCCATATCAAAGAAGGTTTCACTTCCTGGCCTTTCCTCATTCCCTGTCCCACCCACTCTATCTACCTCATCATACCCTGGGGTCTTACTGAGGTCATCCAAGAGCAACATCTCTATGAGACGTTGGGTGCTTGCACTTCTCCCTGTCCTCAGCTTCCTAGACATGCACATAACCCTCAATTCTTGGAATGAGAGGTTATCATACCTAGTTGGCAGAGAGCCACTGGCTTCTCCTCTAGAAGACATACTAGTGTTATGTGGTGTAGGCACCTACCTAACCTAGTGGAGACTAAACTCTCTTGAGTTGGAGAAAGGGTTTGCTAGACCCTTGACTTACCCAACTCCAAGTTCAGTAGAACTTACTTATTCAAATCTTGATGTATTATATGTACCTAATACTTTAGTGGTTTTCAGTTAATCATTCAGTGAAATGTATCTGGTAAAACAATAGCAAGCTTGAATCCCAACCGCTGCACAACAATGTGAGAAGATGGCCTGGTATATGCTGTCCACTAATTAAAGTGGGCACCTTGCACCGGGTCCAAACTACCCTTATGATGTATGAGGTCAAAGATAACCTTTAGAAAGCTATCCTAGTGGTAGCTGTGGAGAGCAGCCTTCAGGCTTAATCTTGAAGGAATGTAAAGCAGCTTGTTTTACCAGAATCTCACTTCTTGAATGATCAAATGAAAGGAGAACCACACAGTAGTTATGTAAAAATATGTATCTATTACTATAACACTCTCTACTAATCTCTACATGAGATTAGAACATAAAGCACACAATATTTAATCAATAGAACATACGTAAGTAGCAAAATGTACAATGGGCTCCAGGTGAAGACCGAACCATATATTAAAAAAATGGTATAACAATCACGACTTCAATAGACACTGTGCCTAGAGCACGTAGAATCGCTGGGACCCCAAGCAACCACCCAAGGCAGTGACACAGGGCGCCCACGGAGGACGGGTGCAGTGAGGAAACACGACCGCGTGCTCCGTGCAACTCTATGGGAAAGTCGCGGTTGGAAAATTACAGTTTAAGGACACTTGTACGAGGACTTCAAGCAAACCCTTTGGAACATAAGAGGTTCAATCAATCACGGCATTTAGGTTCTAAGGCCAGCACCCTTGTGAGTACCGAGGTACCCATGTTACCTATTCCAGAGGAGCCGGGTGCATAGGGGTCATGTGGTGTCGGAAACCTCCGTCGTTTTCAATGGAGGGATGCAAAGAATTTCTGCTGCCAGGAAGGCGAAGAGTGTCCGGTGGAATCCAAGCCTGGATTCGAGGGGAGAGGAACCTGAAAGCAGAGGAGACAGAGTCTGGGTCACTTCAGGGGCTCGATAGTCGAATGCCCACCGATGTCGGGTGCTTCAGGTGAAGAGAAAGGATGTTTGTCTCTGCAGCCACGGGGACCAGGAGACGTCGACGATGACCAGGGTCTGGATGTGAACTGTCCCACGAAGGATGTCGAGAGCTGAGGGGTCAGTGTCCGGCTGGAGCACCAACAAGCCTTGGCAACGGCAACCCCCGCAGGCAGAGAAAACAGGTTACGGTGTGGACCAGCAAGGTCCAGGGGACTCTCCAAGCAATGGAGAGTCAGGGCACGTCTGGAGCAACCAGGGAAGCCCAAGAACAAACGAGATGACCCTCGCCAGGACCCACAGGTCAACGGACCAGGGATCGCGAGGAGACCTCGAGCGAATTCACAAAGCACCAGCCCACAGAGCACTCGTGCAGTGGAGGCCGGATATCTTCTGTGCAAATGTTGCTCGGAGTCGGGCCTACACGTAGTCCAATGCACAAGCTCAGGGATTGCCAACAAGCATATGCACTTGCAAATAGACGCAGTGCACAGGGGTACGGGTTGCACGGCCCCCACGAGGGATACTGGTCTCAGAATCACTGAGAGGTCAGATGGACCTCGGGACCTTCGGGAACCCACCTCCTGTGTGCAGAAATCTTCGGAGTCCGCAGGAGCTCTGGAGATGCAAGCCGGTCAGATGTGCTTAGGTGCCTGCTGCTGCAGGGGAGTAACTCCTTTACTCCAAGGGAGATTCTTCTGTCGTCCAGCGAAGTGTAGACCGTCGAAGTACTTGGTTTCTTTGAAGAGTCTTGTCCAGGTATAATCTAAAGTCCTGTGGTCAGGTTTCCCACTTTATACCCAGGGAATGGGTTGGACGGACTCTGGGGACCCTCCTAGGGGAGGGGCAGGACAGAGGGGTGGCTACATCCATGTCCTTTGTCCAGTTTCGTGCCAGAGCAGGAGCCAACGGCTCCCAGAACTGGTTCTAGCTGGACTATGCACAGGGACACCAAATGTGCCCCCAGTGCAGACTTTCTGGCAGAGTGCACCCACCCAGCCCCAATACACTAAACCCTGTCTAGGAGGTGGTAACACCTCCCTGTGACAAGAAACCTATTATTAGGCCTTCCTCTGCTCGAGCTTGGCTCAGCAGCAGGAGGGCAGACTCGTGTCTTTGGCTGGCAGCATCCATTTTGTGCTGCCCAGGTCGAGAAAGCTGGTACCGGGTAGACCGGTGACCCATAGTAGTAGTTCTACAAGGGTGGAATCATACCTCCCACACCAGTTACTGGTGTGGAGGTATGATTCCAAGGTGTTTGACACCAAACACAACATGTTTCTAAGCAGCCGTTTTAAAGTTAGCATTTACAGCGAGGTTATAATGCACTTAGACCGATATGTCTGGCTGCATCACAGACAACCCCAGAGAATGGTCTCCGAAGGCTGCAGAGGGGCTCTGCTCATGCAGGGGCACCCTCTCACGTAAAACCCAGTACCCTGCCTTCAGGATTGATAAGGCCTGCCATGGGGGTGACTGATAGGTTTTTAAGGGTAGTGATTTAGATGGATATAGTGAACCTATATCTAGGTAAGTGGTGAAAGTACCAGCTTACACAGACTGCTGTAGCAGACCTGTTGTGTCATTTTGAATGGCCTCTCATGGGTGGCATAATACATGCTTCAGCCCATGGGAGGCCTCTGGGGTACCTATGCCCTGGGTACATGGTGTACCATATACTAGGAACTTATAAGGGTACCCCAGTATCCAATCTGGAGTGTACCTAAAGTACATGTATTACAATTTACAAGAGAAAGCAGATAGACAGGGTCCTGAATAGCAGGATCCCAGTCAGACTAGTCAAAAACCAGCAAAACACCAGGAGAAAAGTGGGAGTAACCATGCAGTCAGAGCCTACCTTCCTACAGGAGCCCTCCGGAGAAGGCTCGGGGCGGGCAGATGGGCATTCTTCAGTCCCGGCCATCTGGTCGCGCCTTTCCCCTCGGCCATCTGGTCATGCGCAATGCTTTCCAATGGAGTGACCAGATGGCCGGGCTGCCCTGGAAATCCCGATGAGGGCTCGTTTGCCTCCCCGATCCCAGCAAGGGCTCCAGGAGGTCGGGCGCCGCCGCGCCCTGGGTCCCCTCTGTCACTCAGTGCGCACGGGTTACCAGAAAGAGGGGTAGCCTTCTTCCGGATTACTAGGGGCAGGGTATGCCGGAACCCCTCTCGGGCTGGAGGTTCTCAGCCAGGGACCAGATGGGCTAGGCCCTGACAACACCTCCCCACCGTCCAGGGCTCCCTCCTCCGGCCCGCCACGTGGCAAAGTGCCCGGGACGGGCTCCATCGGTCCTGGACAGTCCTCCCCCGGGCGTCCAGGCCCGAGAGCTCCTGCGGGCCTCCCCATGCCTGAGGCCCAGCCGGGGTCTCCGATCCCCCGGGTAGCAGAGCCCCGGAGCCCTCCAAAGGGCCATCTGGTCGCGCCTTTCCCCTCGGCCATCTGGTCGCGTGCAATGCTTTCCAATGGGGTGACCAGATGGCTGGGCTGTCCTGGAAGTCCCGATGAGGGCTCATTTGCCTCCCCAATCCCAGCCAGGGCTCCAGGAGGTATGGCGCATCCGCGCCTAGGGTCCCCTAAGTCTTGCGATGCTCACGGGTTACCAGAAAGGGGGGTAGCTTTCCTCCGGATTACTAGGGGCAGGGTATGCCGGAACAGCTCTCGGGCTGGCAGTTCTCAGCCGGGGACCAGATGGGCTTTGCCCGGACAACACCTCCCCACCATCTGGGGCTCCCTTCTCCAGCCAGCCGCATGGCAAAGTGCCCGGGACGGGCTCAATCGGGCCCCGGCTGGTCCTCCCTTGGGCGTCCGGGCCTGAGAGCTGCTGCGGGCCTCCCAGTGCCTGAGGCCCAGACGTGGGTCTCCGAGCACCTGGGAAGCAGAGCCCCCGAGACCTCCAAAGGGCAGGCGGGAGCCCTCTTGCGAAGGCTCGGGGTGGGCAGATGGGCGTCCTTCGGGCCCCACCATCTGGTCGCACCTTTCCCCTCGGCCATCTGGTCGCATGCAATGTTTTCCAATGGGGCAACCAGATGGCCTGGCTGCCCTGAAAGTCCTGATGAGGGCTCATTTGCCTCCCCGATCCCAGCCAGGGCTCCAGGAGGTTGGGCGCGTCTGCGCCTAGGGTCTCCTAAGTCTCGTGGTGCGC
>CAWUFW010003633.1:1282500-1763752 GCA_963921515.1 Calotriton arnoldi
TATTTCCCGTCGTTACGCCTGCTCTGGGGAGGCGTGAGGTTTTGACGCTGCCCCAGGTTTACGTGATTAAGTAAATCTGGGACAGCATCAAAATTCATGGGTGTTGCATGGGAAAACCCACTGCCACGCCCATGGAACAACTCCCTGGCGCAGAGTAAGACAATGCAGCGACTTGAGCTGCTTTGTTTTACTCCATGTCTATCTGGCCATGCAACAAAAAGTGACTTTGCGTGCCCTCGTATATATGATAGAGAGGCTTGTGCCGCCGGAGCGTCAAAAAAAGTGATGCTCCAGTAGCGGCAGCCTCTCTCATAAATAAGCACCTATGTTTATATATTTCCATGAAGTGCCATGTTGACAACCACATATCTAGTTATGAACATTACATCTATTAATCAAATATGTATGTTGTCTTCTATTTGCTTGAAGCTACCTATGACTTTAAAATGCTTGTAAAATGTTTATGGCCTTAGCAGGCTTAGAAGCTACTGTAATCAGAGTTGTGCTTTGCACATTGTCTAAGAGTGTAACCTTGTTTCCAAACCTGGCAAGCAACACAAGATTTTGTGAGAAAAATATCTTCCCTTCAAGGCTATTCTGCGCTTCCTTGAGGGAAAGATCCTGACACCTATACATTACATAAGTTTGCGCTGAAAGTAACAAGTTTCTGTCATGTGATTATATATCATTGTATTGAGAGAAAATGTATATACATTAGGTTGATTTTCATTGAATTTTAGTTCTTACCTCCAATTGACCGTTTTCTACTGCAACCTGGTCAACTGAAATTACAACTGTCTTTGATATTTTGCTTTACTACCTATTTTGCATTAAAAGCTAGTTGGACTTTAGGCTAACCCACTGTTGTGTTTTAATTTCAACACTACCGACCTCTTTTGTTTAATGCTCTAAAAGAACAACATAATCCTTAAACAGCCAGCGGCGCGCTTTTATCTTTGCCTGTTCCAATAATAACACATTTTTCAAATTCATTCTCCTTTTTTACTCTCCTACCGGACATAGCTAGTTAGTGGTTCTTTTATTCTCCTATATCGACGTACAATAGTTATACTAATCAAGTTTTCAATCTAACCTACCATTCTGTCTTTTCTAGTTAGCATACCCATACAATTACCCTTACTATAACAACCCCTCTTACATTGATTCCTTGATATTCAAAGGGTTGACTGTGAATGAATTGAAAAGACATTTGCACCTAATTATTGAATTCACAAGTGGACAAACGAGGCCTGCATAAATTAGTAATATAATCAATAAATTAATAATAATTTATATTATTTAAGCTATATTTTATATAAAGGTTTTTCTGTTAAGTAACATTTTCAACTATATATCTATAAAATATCAAGGCCTATACAGCCGGCTAGGCTGTATGGACTGAACAGGAGAAAAAAATCCTGCTCAGATCTGAACTTAGAGTTGGAAAATATTAGTGTTTAATATTGAAAAGGTGGGTCCTATAACAGTGAATACATCTTGTTAGAAATGGGGTGTCTAGTTGGCAATTGTTTGCACCCTGTCCAAGTAGGGACTCTTCCTTCTAGTCAGGAGAAGGGATTACACACCCAAGATAACCTCTGCTCACCTCCTTGGTACCTTGGTATGAGTAATCAGGCTTATCTCAGAGGCAATGTGTAAAACATTTGTACAAAACACACACAGTAACAAAGTTAAAACACTCCAACTGGACACCACACCAATATTGAAAAATAAAGTATCTTTATCGAAACCAAGCAAGTCCAAAACGACAAAAATCCAACATACACAATTCAAAATATCACTTTTAAAAGATTTAAATCAGTTCAGGTCATAGAAAACTATGATGTATCACTTTCGGTGCTAAGTACCTGGCATGTGTCAAAAACACAAGAGGCGCAGGGGAGATGAGGTGCCGGGAAACACAGCGATGCGTCGATTTCTTACATGCAGGGAAGGTGACATGTCGGTTCCTTGCTCCCGGGGGAGGTGATGCATCGGTTCCTTACTGCTACGCAAGGGAGGTGATGCATTGATTCTCCGATCATGCGACCTCGGTTCCTTACTGAAACCCAGCGTCGATGTAGACTTGACGCACAGGTGCGATGAGTGGAAAATCCAGGTGCTGCGTGTCGATGCAGCCGCGATCCAGGCGCTGTGTCGATTTCCACAGTGGCAGACAGGTGATGTGTCAATTCTTCCAGCCGCACTGCAGGGCCCGCTTTGGAGTCAGCAAGGTGGTCTAGGACATCAAAGATACGGTGCACTGAACTCGGACTATGGCGGTTTCTTGGGCCGGGGGCAGGTGTTAAGTCGATTTCTTTGGCCACACGGCGGTGGTGCGTGGAAATGCTACCCGCACTGTGGTCGGACAAACAGGCGCTTGCAGGGTGATGCGTTGATTTTCAGCAACAGGAGCAGCAAAACAACCTCTGACTGCCCAGAACTGGAGTTGGCACCACAAGGCAGGTCAGAACTCCCAGCAGTGGAGTTCAGGGATGCTGCAGGTGAAGTCTTTGTGTCCCTTAGACTTTCTAACAGGAGGCAAGCACACACAAGCCCTTGGAGAAACTTCTCAAGCAAGTTACAAACTGCAAAGTCTACTGCTCCAGAAGGACAGGCTTGGGGTAATTTCTCGTGGGCCTCTTTTACTCGGGATTAGATGAGGGTCACCCTGAAATCTACATTGATCGAGCACATAGAGAGGGCCTTAAACAAACTAGAAGAATGCAAAGATGTAGATACATTCTAGCCATACTGCACAGCTATAAAATGAAGGAGGCCATCCTAATTGGTAGAGAGGTGCAAAGATTCAGTCATCTCTCAAGATCCCATATGCACCTTCTACCTGGTCATTTCCCCTTCCACGTTGGCAGGCACCACCTCTTCAGATCTCCACAGTCGGAGCCTGTCCTATCTGCACCCATTTTGTAAACATGGAAGGGGCTTTCCCTCAAATGTCATGCAGAGAGCAGACAATACATTTTTCTTTTAAGATCCAGTACTACCAAATTTCCAAGGTAACTTAAGTGACTAGCTGCTCCAGTCATGGTTTTTTTGTGTGCACTCTTGGACTTGTTGTGTAGTTTATCCCATTATGAAACCAGGACAACAGGTGTCAGAATTAAAAGAAAAAACCTGGACCAGAGCAGGTAGTCACACATGGACCTGTAAAACTTGGTTCTATCACAGTCCTGTCTGATCTCTGCAGCAGTTCCCACAACTATGCAGTGGTGCTGGAACAGTTTTTAGAGTGGGGGTGCTGTCATCAATGTTAACTCACATAATGATTCTGAAAAATCCAATCATCACAAGTACAAGTGTTGAAAATGAGCCATGTTCATTCAGCAGGAGAGTGGTAAGGGTGTAGTGTGTAGCCAGTGGTGCAGTGAGGAGTACATGATCACAAATATATTACTAAAACATTGTGTAGTCATTTACAAACAACACATTTTCCATTGAAATTACCACTAAATTTGCACAGACATACATACAGTTTTACTGATAAAACTATATAGTGCACAAACAATGATATGTGGAAATTGGGTTTCAGCAAATATTTGTAATTTGCAGATCACCAAGTAAAGTATCCTGATTTGTTTTGATGCTATTGAAATATTTGCTTTCATCATACTTCAGAATAAGTGAGCCAACACATCGCCTACCTAAGAAGGATCGACGCCAACGCACTGCCTCCTTTGCTCCTCACACCTCGTCCTCGAAGTTGATGCAACCGCGAACCAAGGTACTGTTTCAGTGGGCCAAGGCTGGTCCCTGTACCCGACCTGTGCTCCATCGCTGCCAGCTTGAACTTTTGGATTTGAACCGGTCTAGCGTGACCAGATGGCCCCGGTTGGCACTCTATGCTTTTAAGCACTACATTTCAGTGTAATCTTTCAAAATTCAAAACTCCGGTTATATTTATTGGAGTTTTTTAGTATTAGTCTTGTTCTGTTCAATTAATTAAGCTCAATTTTCTAACAAGGTGTGGTATCTTTTTGTGTGGTGTTTTCACTGTTTTACTGTTTTAAGTGTTTCACAAATACTTTACACTTTGTCTCTGAAGTTAAGCCTGAATGCTCTCTGTCAAGCTACCAAAGGGTGAGAAAAGGTTAATTTAGGTTGTGTTTGTGACTTAATCTGACTAGGATTGTGGTTCCAGCTTGGACAGGGTCCATACCTCTTCCAACCAAAAACTAATTTCTAATACATTTCGGTACGGGTCTCTTTCTCCTCCCCATTTTCCTCCCCTCACTTGCAACTATTCCCATATCATGTTACCTTCCATGTCCATCAGCCTCTAGATGGCCATTACTCGGATTCTCAATGTCACCCTCCATGCGGCTTGTGTGGAAATTTCTCTTGCAGCACAGTGTAAACAAAGCAAAGTTTACAATAACTGACAGAAACTCTGAGGATCGCCCAGTTGTACACCATAAGCAGCTCCATATATCGTCTTGGTTCACGCACAGATACGCCACCTCACCATTTTACCTCAATCAATCAATCAGGGATTTGTAAGCACGCTACTCACCCGTGAGGGTCTCAAGGCACTGAGGGGGGGGGGAGGGTATGCAGACCCGTTTCAGCCGAAGAGCCAGGTCTTGAGCGTCTTCTTGAAGGTGTTCAGGGAGGGGGCGCGTCTGATGTCTGTCAGTAGCTTGTTACCTGCTCTCCATAAGCTGATAAACAGCCTTAGCACTCTAGGCCTACCTCTGCAGCATTGGGCCTGGCCCAGGCCGGCTGGGCTGCTAGGGGACGGGAACACGGGAACAGACTGCTCAGCTCTGACACTTTCTTGGTAAATCAAGTTTGTCTGAAGAGCCTGACAACAGTTGCCATTGGTCTGCAGCCAGCTCCTAACCCTCAGAGTGTGCAGCACGTGCTGTCTGAACCTGCCTGGGTAGTGCTTATGACCCTAACACTACCATTTCACAGGCTAAAGGCCAGCAATGTATTTGCAAATGTACTTTCTCCTAGGGTGTGACATTTCGCAATTTGGTGAGTCTGTCCAAATGAAGTGCTTGCATTTCAATTGGAAAGAGCAATCGGTCCAGGCACATCAGAAACAATGATTTGAGCCAGAGGGGTCAAAGTTACCGCCCCCGACCCTTTCCTCAGCCAATGGGAGGATGTGTGATCAATCTGTGTAATCCTTAGCCAATGCTAGACTAGTTCATATGTTTGCTACTTGGAGCTGCCTCCATTCCACAAATACAAGCACTGCTTTGCAGAATTTGCACAATTCTGTTTACATCTGTGCTTCATTAGGTACTTTTTAGGGTCACCCTCGTCTTCATGAAGACATGTATTATAAGGAATAGAGTACAGCTAACAGTTAACATAATCAGCAGATAGCAATTCACTCTTCAGATCTTTGACCTTCCTAAATATAGTGTCTATGGCCACGACCCTCTATTAAAGGATACCAGTGAATATCCGGTTTACTTGTAGTTAGGGTATTCTACCCCAATTGTTGTATTCGTCTCTATTAAATAATAGGTGCTTCTTTTCCATTTTGATATAACTAACACTGTTTATTCCTGAGGATCCTACGCATTACTTGACATGCATGCCAGCTCATGTCATTGCTACCGGTATTCACTGCATGTGCCTGGACAGAATAAAAAGTGAAACTAAACTTTCAAGTAGATGAACCTGTGACTTTCAGACCGCTCAGATTCCATCACTTCTAACTTATCAAACTGAGCTGTCACTGAACAGAGAGCTTTCAAGTAGGCCTCTGTTGTCTGCATTAAATCTCACGGATTAATCATCAGAAAAAGAGAGGTCGTGCCAATGTATTAGTCATCAACATTTCTTAACTCAAGTAATCCATATTTTAACTAATGCATATTCAATGTTAATACCAGCTGAGGCTTTCAGGATTAAGAGATTGAAGGATCGCTGTAACATTTGTTCCGACACTTCAGAATGATTTTTGTAAGTGTCCCAGAAAAATAAGATAAGCTATTTCTCTGTTCATGGTTTTCAGCTACACAAAATATTTTAAAATACTACAGCTTCTAACTCAAATGGGCCAATCGCGAAGAGGTCGCAGATATTAGGTGCACCTGCAGGCAGGGTTCACAAATTGGCACCCAAGTAAGCTTGGATGGAGAGTAACATGAACACAGAACAGTGTATTCTAAATTACTGCATGCACTAACAATGCATATTCACAATTTGCACCCGCCATTTGTGCCAGGATTCCCTGAAACTGATCACAGCTACATCAGACGGTAAATCTGTTTTAGGCACAAAAGTGGGTTTCAAGGCCCATTGTCATCAGGCCCAAAAACTATTGCAATTATTTATCTGTTTTATGTTGAGTCATTCGGCTAGTCACAAAGACAGTTTTTAGGTCGAGCCTATAGCAGCAGCGCGCATGCGCTGCTCGCTTTGCGAGGCATGCAGTTATCTAGTATGGAGTGGAAGCTTCGTGGAAGCTCTGCCCACTCTCCACCCATGCTTTTAATTGGCTTGTGTCATTGTCTTTCGTAAATTCTGTCTTCTGATTGATTATGAGGCTTGTTAGTCCCGCCTTATTATGTCATGTCGTCATTTGTATCCTTCCATGGCTACTGGCCCCTTTACTTTGAGTGTTAGACTGTAAGGTACGTGATATATGTGATATTTAGTGCACTATTTTTTTTCCCTCCCCCGCCCACCTGCACTCCCGCTGTCGGTGCCTTTTCCCCCCCCCTCCCCCCGCCCAGCCGCACTCCCGTTTGCAATGCAATAGGTCTCGCCTAAATGCGAGTCCTATTGCATTGCAAATGCTTGTTGCTCTAGTATTCACCCATACTATATCATATGATGTATTTTTCTTTCTTCAAGTGGTAGGTCAATAACCACAATTGTGCTCAGTTATTCGTAGCTGCTTGGATTTTACAATGTATGCGCCTGTCCCCTGTTCTTTTAGATATGTCTAACTGAACTGCTAGGGATGGATCTCCTTAGAGAGAAACATACATTGGCAAAGCCAATTGGTCTCGTCTTTTGGCTTTACCAATGCGGACCTGTTGACTTTGCCATTGTTTTTTGCCGAAGCTGTTTAGCATTGGCAAAAAGAAAAAACATGGTTATTGCTGATGGTGTTCTGTATCAGCATAAAAAGCAAGCTGGATAGTGTATGCACATCCATGCATTATCACACTTATAGGCATATCCATCTGGGAGGTTTTCCAATAAGAATGGGACTCAGTGCATATAAAGTTTCCTTATATATGTTTTATTATGCACTTTAACAATTCTTTTAAATGTCTTTTTCTTTTATGGTCTCCTTTTCCATAGGGTCTTCTTAGGCAGTCCCTTCGAGGAGTCTTCCTGCCCACCGTCGTCCCTTGGACAAAAGAAAGGCTCAGGTAAGTGTTTTGTTTTAATGACTTATTTCTTCTTAGTTTGAGCAAGGGAGGAAGTGAGGGGTATAAAAAAAAAAGAATTTATCACACCCGATGTCACCCGTGTCAAAACGTGAAGAGAGGGAGAGCCGAAACGAAAACAAAATAAAGAAAAATGACAGCAGAAAGAACTAAGCAACAAATTGCTCTTCCTGGTTTCTCCTTCGTTAGTTTTGTTCTTTACTACTCCTCCCTCCCCAACCCCTCAATTACTTTCCCTTTAAGTACCCCCGTAATCGCCCACGCACCTGGGAGAGCCACGTCCCTCCGGGGTCGTGGCGGGGTACTTCTAGTGTATTCTGTTGTAACGGGCCTCCGGTTTCTTCAGATTTCTCGACCGTGGCAGGAATCGCTGTACTTCTCCCGTTGAGGTCGCTTCGATCCCTGGGCTTTGTTGGGTCTCCGGTTACTGGCGTCGACTCCTCCTTGGGTCCCTGATCCTCCGAACAGTCTTCTGTCCACGCTGCCCCTTCCTTCGAAGTTTTGGTTTTTTCCAACAACGCGCGCTCTGGCATCCGTAGAAGGCCCTCATATACCATGTGACCCCTGACATCAGCGTTCTCAGTCCCACTTGGATTCAGCTTAAAGGGACCGCTTCCTCGTACATCCTCCTCGATCTCCAGCTGATGGGTGTTATGCCACGTAATGAAGGGAGGCTGTACATAAAGGAGGGGAGATATGCATGAAGGAAATAGGTCATCTCTCTCATCCTCTTCTACTCCCTCGGTTGGGTCAGGTACTTCCTGACACCTTCATAACGACATAGTAGCCCCAGCCCTGTGTTTAAGGTGGGGCAGAGAGTAACTGAGGAAGAATAATGATGGGGGAGCAATTAAGGAGGGGCAGGGTAGAAACAGATTTAATTTTTTAAAAAGCAGATCGGAAAGGGACAGACAGCGCTGGGGGAACAAAATGATGAGATGGGAGTGGGGATTCAACAAGCAAAGAGCAGGGCTGGGAATGGATAAGCAACACACCGGAGAGAGAGGGAAGGAGCAAAAATGGAGTGCCAAAACAAAAATAAGATTGTAGGTCCCTGAAAGTAAGTGGTGGAAGATTACAAGTAACACAATAAGAAGACAGTAAAGAAGAAGGTAGACTCCAGAGGTA
This sequence comes from Calotriton arnoldi, assembly GCA_963921515.1. Classification (NCBI taxonomy): domain Eukaryota; kingdom Metazoa; phylum Chordata; class Amphibia; order Caudata; family Salamandridae; genus Calotriton; species Calotriton arnoldi. The sequence continues at coordinate 1,291,011 of CAWUFW010003633.1, forward strand.
GAACAAACAAAGAAAATGGAGGAAAGCCATTGAAGAAGCAGCGGCACGAGATAGATAAGAAAACCATCCACTCAGGAGCAAGAGACTGACTTAAAACCCACTATATGTATATTTCAATATATAGAGATGTTAGCTCTTCGACAAAAGACAAATAAAGCTGCCCTTAGTTGAGAACTAAAAATGAGAATTTAATAATCAATTGTAAATTTGGTGCAGGATCATCCGTATTTTATGGTTTTTAATTTCTTAGAATTTGTTTAGGTGTTTCTAGTCTGCAGTTTGTGGTGCTGGCCATTCCGTGAGGACATGGATGTGTGAGACTGTTGCGTGTGAACTGTTGAGGGTGTTATGGAATGTTGTGAGTTTGGAAAGTGTGGGAATTTGAATGTAAGAAGTTTGAGGTTGGTTTGGTGGAGCTTGGATGTGTGTGTGGACAGCTACTGGGGCTATTTATTTAGTTATTATGTATTTTACGTTTTTCAGTAACATACAGTCAAACTTGGCATGGCACCATATACATGGCTGTAAACATAATTACATATGATTAGTGGAGACAAGGTGGTACAGGAGTCAGGGTGGCTCGGCTTTCTACAATTGACATATTTCAGTTAAAGTTGTAAAGTGCAATAAAGTGCCATAAATACTCAGGCAATACAGGTGCCCTCAGGAACTCAAGCATACAATAAAAATGGACAATTAATTGATGGATAGCCTACGGTCTTCTTACAATGTCATACAATTTCACGCTGGACAGGATTGCGCAAGGGAGAGGCCCACAATATCCACTACCCATCTCTTGCATTGGTATCAGCCTACCCTCCCGAGCATTTTGCCTCTACACTAGCTAGATAAGTCTGATATGGTCCCCAATTGTTCCGAGGGTGGCCCTGGAGCGGAAGGAGCTCACTATATTTGTCGGATTGTGTGTTACAGTATGCCATACCGGTATGCCAATCTTTCAGGGTCGGGAGAAGGCCGCAAGCCCAACCCATAGCCACACAACGTTTTGCAAGTAGCAAAGCAATGAACACCAGTTGCCTAACCTCCCCCTGAACTTCCTTGTCATAACCCAGCATGGCTAACATAGGAGCAAACGTCAGGGTCTCGACAGTGATGGCTTCCAGTTCTCGGAACTCTGCTTGCCAGAATTCATGTACCCCAGGACAGTACCAAGCGAGATGCGTGAATGCTGCCTCCCCCTCTACACATCACTGACAATCTGCAGTTTCACAGAGCCCATATCTATAAAGCCATCCCAGCGTATAGTATACCCTATTTATCTACTTGAAGTGCAGCAGCCTATGTCTACCATTCAGTGAGACTGTCTTGACTATGGAGCAACAATATTGTCATTGCTTGTCCCTTATGACTATTCTTAAGTCTCTATTGCATTCACGCCTGGCCTTAGTTATTCCTGGCCTGCGCGCCTCCTGTGCTAATGCATAAATCCTCGCCACCAATCGGGTAGGGGTAGCGACCTGTAGGAGAGGGACCAACGCTGGCATCTCCGATTGGGGCTGTTTATTTACCTGTATCCGATACTTGTTAATTCCTCAAATATCCTGTCCAAGTATCTGGTACTGTTCTTCCGTACACTGGCGATGAGTAGGAGGAACCATCTTGCATCGATTCTGATTCAGCCACCCTGGACTAACTGTCCTGGTACTGTGGGCAGAGGAGCAGGTGGCTCTGCTTCTGTCACTGAGCAAAGGAATTAATTGCTCAGTACTTGTCTCATTAGTTATCTTTTTGAGGTGGCGTTCCATGGTTAGGAAGCTGCTTAGAGTGTTGGAAAGCATCCGCATTCCACAGTGAAGCTCGTAACCACCGACTTTAATGTCACATCTCTACCCACATCATGTATAGATAAACATGTGACGCTGCCACGTCATTGATGTTGAAGGTTGTAACATGCATCATTGGGAGCCGTGAGAGCTGCATTTAAACATGTGTTCCACTTCAGAGGACTCTGTATCTAAGTTTTGACACGCAGAAATGTTCAAATCAGTGCATTTAAGAATGCTGTTCCTCTATATGGTTCACAGTGAGAACAGACATATATATAGTTAGGATCGTGTTTCCACAGGAAATGCTTTTTTTCAGTTAAAAAAATAAGTTTATTGAGGGAATTTAAGGTAGCAATACAAAAGACAATATAACAACAAATAAATACACAAATCAAACTAAAACTGAGAAACAAAATAATTGGATGCATAAGTCAGTTTAGAATAGCTTAAAAGAGAAAATGACAGGGATATGCAAATTGATCGGTGCAAATAAAAGAAGGTTACAATTCATATAGAGATCTTAATACAGAATTCAAAATGACCGCTTAATATAATATCAACGTGAGGAAAGTCATGGAGGTTTAGAAACTTCTTGTTGTATGGGAGTCAGGGAGAAGGAGCATCTAGCACTAGCATCAATGAACAATGTGATGGGTAACCATAAATTCAAACGTTTCGTTGCCATGTGAATTGGGTATACAAAAGTTGTATCTAATCTATGGTTATAACAGACAGCGTACCACCATGCTTGATAGGATAGCTTGGTAAAATCTTTCCAATTTTGGGGTATTTGTTGAAGAGCAACTGCTAACAATAAGTCTATTATCTTTGTGTTAGAATCACAGTCTGCCCAGACAGAGGATAAGCTTCCCAAAAACACATGAGAAGTAGAAAAAGGGCATCTGGAATCAAAAATTTAATTAATTTGAGACCATGCATTTTTCCAAAAATTATGAACAGGCGGGCATGAAAAAAGTAAGTGGTGTCGATCTGTATCTGGAGAAGAACATGTCCAGCAGGCATCTGAGAGCTCAGCGTGTCTTGCATTTAAAGTAACCGGGGATAACAAAAGTCTATTGTATATAAAGAAAAGTGTCTGTGTGGTGTTCGCTGCTCTAGAAGATTTCCTGATTTTAGTCCATATTTTGTTCCATACCGCCGTAGACCAACAAACCTCTAAATCTTTTTCCCAAGAGAGCACCACCTTAGTTTTTTATCGTGTATTGCATGAAGTATGTATATAATTATAAATAACAGAGGCCTTAGGGTTGATGCGTAGAAGAGTATGTAATTTGTTAACAGGAGAGGATGTAGGATCAGTGGGAGGGTTTGGGAGTATGTATTGGGCATGAGCATTTAGAATAGCTTGTTTCAGGAGGAGATATTTAAGTTGGAAAGATGTAGGTAGGCCAAAATGTCTACTAGCTTGCAAGAAAGACATAATCTCATCTTGTACATACAGTTGATGTATCCAGATTAAACCTCTTTGCCTCCAGAATTTGCCATATAAAGGCCTGCCACGTATCAATATCATATTATTGTGCCATATTGTGGATCTGAAGAAAGAAGTCCAATCCATAGGATCTAGCGAAGAATTAGGCTTCAAAATTGTTGATGTGTGTTTAATTACGGGAGTAGATAAGGATTGTGGTTTGCGAGAGAAAGATAAATATTCTTGAAATGAGAAAGGAGAGATAAAAGATCGTTCAAGTTCAGCCCAAAGAGGACAATCCACGAGAGATTCAGAGACCCATCTCGATGCCTGATGAAGTAAAAAAGATTTTTGGTATGTAGGGAAATCAGGGAAATTAACACCACCCTCTGACTTTGGCCGAAGCAATTTTGATAAAGACATATGTGATTTTTTATTACTCCATAGAAAAGAGGACAATATAGAGTTAATTTTCTTTAAAAATTTCAAGGAAATAGATACTGGGATATTGGAAATTGTATAAAGAATTATAGGGGACAACATCATCTTTATGGTATCTAAACGTCCCCACCAAGATAGGTATAAAGGGTGCCATCTAGTAGTCAAAGAGGATATTCTCTGTATACAATTTTCCATACAACGTGAAATTGTACCTGGAATAGAAGGAGTAAACTGTAAGCCTAAATACTTAATATGTTGAGGGCTCCATGTGAAATTTGAGATAGCGAAATCGTCTTTGAAAGTATATTTTTTTAAAGGTAAAATTTCACATTTATCTTTATTTAATTTATATCCGGAGACAGCTGCAAAGGAATCGACTTCTTGTAGGAATGCGGGGAGAGAGGACTGAGGTTGTGAGATAAATAATAATACATCATCGGTGTAAGCCGCCAATTTGATTTGAGTATCTTTAAGTCAAATCCATGAATATCCTTATTTTGACGGATTCTTGACAAGAAAGGTTCTAAGGCTAAGTTGAAAAGAAACGGGGACAATGGACAACCCTGTCGGACACCTCTACCTAAATTAAAATAAGAAGATGTACCACCGTTTGCACACACTGCCGCTCGTGGACTAGAGTATAAAATTGATATTAAAGAAATAATTTTTGGTCCAAACCGAACCACTTAAGTGTGTGAAAAAGGTAAGGCCATTCCACTCTATCAAATGCTTTTTCTGCGTCTAAGGCTACTACTGCCAAGGAATGTGAGACATGGGATGATTTAGATAGAATATCAAAAAATAAACAAGTGTTGTCTCTAATAAGGCGACCTTTAACAAATCCAGATTGTTCCATTCCTAAAAAGTCAGGCAAATAGGATTCTAAGCGTAAGGCCAAAGCCTTTGAAAAACATTTGTAGGCGATATTAACTAGGGAAATGGACCGATAATTTTTACAATACCTTAAATCTTTACTTCCTTAGGAATAAGACAAATTATGGCTTCTGAAAAGGAGCCAAAGGACTCACTTGAATGCAAAAAGAATCTAAAAGATTATGTAATTTGGGGAGTAGCAAATATGCGAAGTGTGTAAAAAACTCAATAGTGAAACCGTCTGGTACTGGGGCTTTATCTTTCTTGAGTGTCTGTAATGCGATAAGGAGTTCTTTTTGTGATAAGTCGGATTCCAAGAGTGTAAAATCTGGTCGAACATCAGAAGGCTGTTGAATATCAGATAAGAACTGAGAAATGTGATGCTCTGAGGGAGGAATTTCTGAGGTGTATAACGTCTTATAAAATTGGAGAAATTCGTTTAAAATATCATTATCTTTAAATTTCAATGTTTGATGCTCATCCATAATGGACTCTATATTAAGTTTGTTATGTTTAACTTTCAAAAAATTGGCTAGTACTTTCCCAGCTTTATTCTGGCCTCCATAAAATTTCGCACTAGATTTTAATAAATATGTTGAAGCATTGTTTGTCGATTCCTTATTAAACTGAAATTTGACATTTATAAGTTCTGATAAACAATCTTTTGACTTGGAAGAGTAGTAAGAATGCTCCAGTCTCTTTATCTTGGCTAAGAGGGTTTTGGTGAGTTCTTGCGACTTTTTACGTCTTTTAGAAACATAACCAATAATACAATCTCTAGCTGCTGCTTTGAAAGCATCCCACACCACATGAAAAGGTAGAGTATCAGATTGATTAAAGAAAATATATTAATTGGAAAAAGAAACAAAAGAGGAGGTAAATGTTGAATCTAAAAGTAGAGCATTATTAAAACGCCATTTCCGAGGTGTGTTTGGTTTCTGTAAAATATCGAGCTGAATGGTAGTAGAAGCGTGATCGGATATTAGAATAGATCCAATGTCCGCCGCCACCAATGACTGAGAAATATTATGTGATATAAAAAAATAATCTATTCGTGATTGGGGATGATGGGCCGGAGAATAAAAAGTGTATTCCCTTAAAATGGGGTTACAAAGTCTCCAAGCATCTATAAGCTTGTATTGTTTAATAGTTTGTATGAAACGTTTATGAGCTTTATGGGGGATAAAGGAGACCGCTGAGTTGCGATCTAAAAAAGGGACAAAAACTTGATTGCAATTGCCTGTAAGGATAAAGTTATCATCAATACAATGTGTAATTTGTTGAGCCAAGGATGTCCAAAAAGAGGAGTCCCCAGCAGTGGGCGTGTATATAATAAGTAAAGAGACCGGAGCATTCCCCATCAGCAGTTTAGTAAACAACCATCTACCATTTTCATCAGAACACTGTGAGAGCAATTCAACAGAAAGCGATTTACGGCAAAGAGTTAAAACCCCATTGCGTTTGCCATCCCCTGTTGAATAAAAGACCTCTCCTACCCAACCTCTCTTTAATTTTATTGATTCCTCTGCCGTTAAATGAGATTCCTGTAAACAGGCTATATCCGCCCCCAATTTAGCTAAATGTGTTAACACACTTTGCCTTTTAATAGGCAAATGCAAACCTCTGACATTCCAAGAGACAAGTTTTAAGGACATAAGGCGGATATGAAAACAAATAAAGGACACCAATGAAAGAAGATCATCAGACAACAAAGAGCATACCAAAGAACAAACCAACTATATGCAGAGTGAGTCAAACAGACTAGGAAAAAGAGAAAGACAAATAGAGAAGCAAGTGCAAATGCGACATTTGAGATAAGAGGAAACAACAACAAAAAAATGAGTATATGAATGAGAAAAGAATAAGGTAAAGATGGGGAAAATAAAGATAAAGAAATAAGTAAGGGAAAATTGCAAAAGAACGAAAGATGAAACATACCTAGAAACTTACAAATAATCCAAGACATATGAAAGGTGGGAGGAGATGAGGCCACATGGAACAATGACGTGTCCAGACTCCATGCGGGAAGGCGGGAAGGAAAGCAGAACCGATGAGCAGTACAACACAAGAGAAATACAACAAGGAGACATGACCTGTAAGGGAAAAAAGGAGGTTAATAAACAATCAAAGATATTGAAAAAACTGTGTCATCAACTATTTGTAAACAAAGAAAATTGTTAACATTCTGGAACAAGTGTCAAAAACAAAGGCATGACAAAAACAGAGGCATCTACTTATTATGCGATGAGGACGTGTCCATAAAATCTGCGTGACAGGAGTTGAGAAAGCTTTTCCGTTTTATGGGGTCCTCATATGTAGTAGTCTTATTGTTGATGGTCACCTTGAACAGGCATGGGTGAAAGTGGCCATAACGCGCAGCAATAGAACGAAGATGCGGGCTCATTGCCAGGCACTCCCTGCGTCTATCTGCTGTGGGCTTTGAATAATCCTGAGAGAAAAACAAAGGATTACCTGACCAGGTAATATGATTGAGTGCTCTGGCAGCTGATAGAATCTTGATCAAGTCAGTATATTCCAAAAAATATAAGATTATCCCTCTCGGTTTCCTCATGTTAAATGAAGACATTGCAGACGCAGGGCCCAGTCGGTGAGCCCGCTGGATGTTAAGACGGGTATCCTCTGGTAAAGGACTTTTGGAATAAAAGATTTGAAGAAAGTGATTGGGTCTGAGCCCTCCGAGCCTTCCGGTAGTCCATATATGCGAAGATTGTTTCTTCTATTCCTGTTTTCGAGATTTTCGACCTGTTTTTGGAGCGTCGACACTTGAGAATGAAGAGCTTCTACTTTGATGTTAGAAGAACTTAGAGATTCAATATTCTGTTCCATTTTGGTAACTCTGTCTTCCAGACTTGACCATCTGTCAGTTAGAACTTGCAATTTAGAGTTAGTTTCCTCGACAAATGGGCTTAGAGCTCTGATTTCTTCTAATAATAGGTCTAACAAAACAGAAGAGGGTTGTTTAGGGGGAGAGGGAGGATCCTTCTTCAGACGTTTACTTGACGCTTTATTAGTAGCAGAAGATATAGTAATGGCAGATGACAAAGTGCCTTTAGGCGATGCATTTGTTCAGTCTTCCATTGAGAAACAATGAGAGCGAGAGTTAGAGCGAGTTGAGAGTTTGCGTGCAAAGGGTGTTGATTGAGATAAAACTTTAATTAGTTTGCCCATGCACCTGAGCAAGTATAGCAACCTCAGTAAAAAGAAAGTTCTGTCCTTGACGTACCCTTCACCTATGCTGAAATGACACCTCAGTATTTTGAAAATTAGTATGCACTTGGAATAAGGGCGCAAATTAACAGACCCTTACTGATGTAGCATGGAAGGATAAACAATTTCCCGTCATGCCAAACAGCCTCTTATAAATGTAACTCCTTATATTTTTTGTATGACATCACAAAATGCAAATATAGCAGAGTGAAGGATTATAATCCTTAGTCAGATACAGGAGAGAAGCTGGTGTAAGTTTTGTGAGGCAAGCCCTACCGTTGAAAAAATAGAACTTGCACAATGACACTTTCCTATTAAGGATCGAAGTGTTGATGAGCATTTAATAAATGAAGGCAGCAACCATGGTATTTCTGACTGAGAAAAGGAATATGGCTATATTATAGCACAAGTATTTCAGCTCATATAAAAAAAAAACGAGAATAAAAACACAAGATTACTTTAGTTGCCGGCATATAAGCGTTTCCTGAGGGCATTACGCATGAATTCTCCTCAAGCGCGATTCAAAATGGCGGCCGTTCAAGTGACGGAGCCGCTCCGTATCGCGGTAATTAAAAGGTGCTTCTTACGGGACACTGTGGAGTACGAAGGTCGTCTCACTTGATGCTGCTCCGCTTCTGAAGGTTAGACCTTCATTCTGGCATCTTTACATGCGGTCAGTGCTGGGCCAGGTCCGCTGTCATAACCGCTGTCCCGGGAGAGTCAGGGACCAGCCACCATCTTCTTTGGGTGCTAGCCACGACCCCTTGGAAATGCTTTTTTTTTTGTTAATAACTGTGATGCAGTTTGCTGAATCTCTACAAAACGGTGCAAAAAGGGTGGTCCCAAAGCACATTTTCCCCATTTATTTTTACATTAGAACTTTAGGCACAGCTACAACCTCCATGGCTAACAGATTTACATCTTGGTCCAGAAGGAGTGCTTTTTATGATTTAGTGTAAATCTGTTCAGCAGTTTTTGAGCAATTAAAGCTCATAAACTTTGTATATATCATGCCATGGAGGATGTGCAGGGCTGACAGATCTCATGCTGAGATCTGATTGGCTGCCACCACGTCAACACTGATGTGGCAGCAGTCATCTCGACTCGGGACTCAGTCCTGAGTCCTAACAAAAATGTTGGAAAGAAAACACAAGGGGGCAGGGTGGGGATATCCTAACCCCCTAGGCATGGTCATGTGGTCCCAGAGGGCCCCCGCCTGGTGCCACAAATTTTCCCAAAAAAGAAAATTGCCACAAATTCAATGTGGATTTGTGAATTTGCTGTTATTCTTCTTTTAAAAATCAGGGGATTCCGCACCTTTCTCAAAATTACCATCAGGTGAGCCAGGGCCCTGGGAGGTGGTGCATATATTATATTTAATGGAAAGGGGTGTGTGGCCCTCCTCCCCAAGCCTATTAAAGGGGAGGGCTCACATGGAACACCTCTCCAAGCCTAAAAAGGCCTCGGGACCTCATCCTCTGGGGCTCTCATTTTAATAAATGGGAGGGGGGCCATGGGGAACCCATCCTCCGGGGCTGAAAACTATGGGGAGAAGTGCGCAGCCTTCCTCACCGGGCCATGCATTAGTCCCTGGTGCTCCATCCCCAGGGGCCAGCTCAGGTACTATGTCCCCAACTCCAAGTCAAACAACAAATGAGAGAGCAACCCTTCAAACCAAAGGGACAGGGTTAAAAACCACTACTAAGAAGGAAAAGGTCCCTCTTGTGTCACTTACATGCGTTATTCCCTTCAACTTTTCACACACCCCATATTCAACACTTTTCTTTCGTTCTACCAATCCTACGATGAGGCCTGTTAATTGCAAATATATCTATCCTTTTATTAAAAATACTGGTTTTATTCTCCAATTAAATCCAATAAAAACAATGTCAGCAATTCATAACATAAAACTATCATCAAAAAGAGTGTTTATCAACCCCTATTACATATGGACAAATCACTAATATTTTATAACTGTATGCCTTCAATATTGTCCTTTATGACAGTTTCACTGCATTGTTTAAGTAGAACATCATTATTTTATACACATAAGATATTCTCCTACAAAATCAATACTTCTAAATCTTCCTTAAAATTTACATATACATAAATTTCAATTAACAAAAAAAAAAACTATTTATAAAAATATCAAGTTGTCGACGCAGCGTTTCGGTGGATCACAGTTGGTCTACTCCACCTTCTTCAGGACAAAACTTTAAAAACATTGATGTTCGCTATAGAAATAGAAACAAAATAGAAACATATTGCAACCATAAGGACTAATTTAAGGTCAGTTATGTTTACAAAAAACAGGCTCAACTTTATTGATATAAGTTACTAAAACCATCCACAAAGCATTCATGCAATTCTGACAATAATTGTGGGGGCATAAGCTATAGTTAGCTCAGGTAACTATAACTGCTGAATTTCACTGGTTTTGTACAAGTGAAATGTGAGCCGAACTATTAAGTTTCGGTAACCTTTGTTTTTTTTTCAGTGAATTTCTAAGGTTTCTTTTATTCTAGGTCTTAACTATAACCTCCATGTAACGTTTGTTTTTTTCAGTGAATTTCTAAGCTTTTTTATATTCTATTTTCTAATTGTGAACTGTAACCTTTGAAAATGAGTGTGAGTGAGTGCAAGAGTGTCTTAGTGGGTGTGTGAGTGAGTGCCCAAGTATCTCACTGGGTGTGTGAGTGGCTGCATGAGTGTCTGAGTGGGTCTAGGAGTGGGTGCGTGAGTGTCTAAGTGGGTGTCTGAGTGGGTATGTGAGTGTCTGAGTTGTTCTTTGAGTGGGTGCATGAGTGCGTCAGTGAGCTCTGCTCTTGTTATGCCTTTTTTCTGACCACTTCAAACCATTATTTTGCCTCTTTCAGTTTGATGCTGACCTTTATTTTTCCAATTCTGCAAGGCCTGGGTGGAGCTTGAGGAGTTCCACTCCGCGGAATCCTCTAGAGTCACCAAAAAACTCCACCAAATTCTGCGGAGTTCCATAAGCTGACGCAATATTGCTCTTCCACCCAAAATTAAGTCCCCTTGGATGCTGAGACTAGTCATGGGCCAAGAACCCCTTCTGTTACCACCAATATGTTTCCCACAGCGGGATTGCTAAGGCCCGCCCCCTTTCTCAACCACTCTGCAAATGTGCCTCCTGGCGCACTACTGGTTGGAGGATGAGGTCCCCTTGGTTGCTGAGGCTCCTTGGGGGCCATGAACTCCTATTGTTGCCACAAGTAAGTCCCCACAGCGGAATTGCTGGGACCACGTCAGAGGCCCCACACCCTTTCTCAACCACTATGCAAACGCGCTTCCTGGTGCACTGCTAGTTGGGGGATGAAGTCACCTTGGCTGCTGAGGATCCTTGGGGGCCAAAAACCCCCTATTGTTGCCACTAGTAGTCCCCCACAGCGGGATTGCTGAGACCTCGTCGGAGGCCCGCCCTGTTTCTCAACCATTCTGCAGACGCACCTCCTGGCCCACTACTGGTTGGGGAATGAAGTCCCCTTGGCTGTTAAGGGTCTTTGGGAGCCAAGAACCCCTTTTTTGCCACCAAGTAGTCCCCCACAGCGGAATTACTGAGACCTCGTCGGAGGCTCCACCCCCATTTTCAACCACTCTGCAAAGTCGACTCCTGGCCCACTACTGGTTGGGGGATGAAGTCCCCTTGGCTGCTGAGGCTCATTGGGGACCCCTTTCTGCTCATTTCTGCTCTATATTTTGCTCTTTCTGCTAGTTTCTGACCTTGCCTCTTGTTGCTCGTTTCTGTTCTTTATTATGCCTCTTTCTGCTTGTTTTTGACCTTTATTCTGCCTCTTTTTACTCATTTCACACCTTTATTTTGCCTCTTTTTGCTTGTTTCTGACTTTTAATTTTCCTCTTGCTGTTCCTTTCTGACCTCTATTCTGACTCTTTCTGCTCGTTTCTCACCTTTATCATGCCTCTTTCTGCTCGTTTCTCACTTTTATGTTGCCTCTTTCTGCTCGTTTCTGACCTCTATTCTGCCTCTTTCTGCTCGTTTCACACCTTTATTTTGCCTATTTCTGATCATAGCAGACCTTTATCTTGCCTCTTTCTGCTCCCTTCTCACCTTTATCATGCCTCTTTCTGCTCGTTTCTGACCTTTATCTTGACTCTTTTGCTCGTTTCAGACCTCTATTTTGTCTCTTCCTGCTGGTTTCTGACCTCCATATTGCCCCTTTCTGCACGTTTATCACCTTTATTCTGCCTCTTTCTGCTCCCTTCTCACCTTTATCATGTCTCTTTCTGCTTGTTTCTGACCTTTATTTTGCCCCTTTCGGTCAATACTCACCTTTATTTTTGTCTCTTTCAGCTTATTGCTGACCTTTATTCTGCCTTTCTCTCATTTTTTACCTTTATTCTGCCGCTATCTGTTTGTTTCTCATCTTTATTTTGCCTCTTTCTGCTTGTTTCTGACCTTTATTCTGCTTCTTTCTGCTTGTTGCTGACCTTTATTCTGCCTCTCTCTGGTCGTTTCTGTCCTTTATTTTGCCTCCTTCTGCTCTTTTTCCCTCCACGGGGAGCCTCAAGGCCCCCTGCCTGCACGTCTGCAGGCAGGGAAAAAGATTAAACCTCTGCTTCCAGTAGGTGGGAGCATTTTGGCAGCTCCAGCTCGCTGGAAGTGGAGAGTTTGCTTTAGCTTGGTGGGAGCTCACTAAAGCAAACAGGTATGTCCCAGGGTGGGCACCCAGGGATATAGCAGGAGCCAGCCCTTGGGAGTAGCGGTCCCCAGGGCCATTACTAGCTCCAAGGGGGTGCCGCTTGGTGGTCACCAGGGCCGAGAACGGCCCGAGAGGGGGCCCACACAGCCTCTCTCCCATTGTTTTTAAAGTATTTGGCCCCAGGGAGGTGGTGGTGTCTGGGGCTCGGGAGAGTCGGTGGGCCCCCCTTTAGGTGTTTTTTTAGCCCCAGGGAGGTGGTGGCCCTAGAGGTTGGGGGGTACACGCTGCCCCCATTAATGTTTCAATAGCCGTGGGGAGGAGGTGGTCCCAGGACTTATAGAGCCCATGCAGCGGGACCCCATGCACCCTCCCTCCTTCTTTTAAACAATGCCCCCGAGACCTGGCCCACCCAGGGGCCCTTTACAAAACTAGCGTGGGAGCATGCGCTTTTTTTTCTGCAGCGAATTTGCGCCAAATAATGTTAAAATGCTTTTTTTGTCCTTGCTGTGGTACCTCTGGAACCGCAGGAGCAAGGCTAGGTGATATAGTATTCATACCCGGTCACCTTTTCTTTTTTGTGGTTTTTTTTAGGAGCAGAGTCCAAAGATTGCTGCCAACACTTCCTGGTTTAAGTGTTGGCAGCCAATCAGCGTTCGCATTTCCCTGCACAATCTCATTATTATTTGCAAATTAACCGCGATCACAGATATCCTTATTTTTTTACCTTAAATTTCTCAACAACTACTAAACAGATTTACACCTGATAACTGACGGCGTGATCTGTGAACCAAAATCTACCTTCCTGCCAAATTTGGTGTAATTCCGTCAAGCGGTTCGGGCTGTAGTCATGTTCAAATATCCTAATTAACATGGAAAACGCACTTTTTTGACCACCCCTTTTCTCACTCCCCGCATGACCGATCACCTCGAAACTTTCCATGCACAACATGAATCACCTGCACACTATCTTTGAAAACTTTCATGAACATTTGTCAAACGGTGCCAAAGATATAGCCAAGTCAAAACATGAATCTCCCATGGAAGCATGGTCCTAGCTATAACTACTGACTGGGGCGACTGCCAGTAGGTAATATATATATATATATGTGTGTATATATAATCGCTTTGTCTATGTGAAAAGTTGGTCCTAACTATAACTACGTACTGGCAACCTTTTCCATAGATGAAGAGTTTTTTGTTTTGATAACAACTTTGGCTCCGTTTGACAAATGTTCATGACAGTTTCAAAACTAGTTTGACACTCACTTTAGCTGCTGTGTGGAAAGTTTCAAGGTGATTCATCAAGCGGAGGCCAATAACTGAGACAAAGTTTTGGTCTTAAGCTTAAGACCAAAACTTAAGTTTAACTGAGACAAAATCCTAACTTTACTACTCCTAAATGCCCTTTGTGAATACCGAAAGTTAGGATTTTGTCTCAGATTACTTTTGTGAATTGGGCCCATAGTTTTAGGAGTTGTTTTTAAAATCGATGTAAAAAATATTGATGTAGTAAATATCGTTGGATATAATTAGGGGTGGGTGAAGAATTGCGCTCTGCCGGTGGAGTTTTGCTGATGCAGTGTTTTTTCTCTCATGTGGCTCGCCAACGTTAAGTTGGTGAGTGCGAGGGAGAAATCGCATGCTAGACCACCTACTGGTGAGATTTCTGAACGTGGGCAGGTCGCTACCACTAGCTTTGAGAAAGCTGCCGCTCGAGCGACAGTAAGAGGTAGTGCCTTCTGGCACTCTACGTGATGCAGTTTGCGCTGATTTTCCAGTGCGGGAGAAACTCCTGGTGGTAAAGATCAGTGCAAACAGTGCAACATATCAGACTCCGCTGCTTGTGGAACTCCGCATAGGGCAGCAGAGTTTTTTCAGCACTTTGCAGAGCTCTGCATCCCACGACACCGCAAACTCCACCCAGGCCTAGCTATAATATCGTTTTTTAGAGTAAAATAGTATGTAATCTTTTGTTTTTTTATTCTATGTATTGATATATTTTTATTATGCTTTATTTTTAGAATATTTTTTATTTAATAAATTGTCATTTCTAAATTTTTATTGTTATAATGCTTTTTCTAAATTGAAATTTTCTTTTAGTAGCAGGATTGTGGGTTATTAGGGGATAAGGTTGGGGAGATTTTGAAAAATGTATAATATAATTTTTTATTTTTTATTATAAATGTTGTAGATATGCAAAGAAATTATGAATTTGAAAATGTCTTTTATAATATTACATCTTTATTTTATTTTTAAATATAATGTAAAATTAGTGTTAAAGATTTTTCTCAAATTTAGTATACTAAAAAGATGTCACACATTTTTTTAAACGTTTTGACAATTTGGATTTATTGTATAAATTTACATTTTGTCAAATATGTTTTTAAAAACAAAAATAATATCAATTTTAAAGTGAAGTAAATACAATAATTACTTTTTTTAATTGTAAAAATCCCTCAGAAATAAATCAGATTTTATACATATTTGTATAATGTATTTTACAGTTAATATAATTTTTACACTTTTAAAAAAATGTACACAATTTTTTTAAATATTGTATTATTAGTATATATTAAATAATTGTATATATTTTATACTATTATTTAATTTATACGTCACACTTTTTGTAATATTTTTTACAACACTGTCTGACATGTTAACATTTTTAATAATTTTCTGCATTTTTTTAACATTTGTTAAACGTTTTTACTATATTTACTATTGATTTCAGTTTTTTTAGTTTCATTTGACGCACGTTGGTTTTTACTGCTAGCTTCTATTTTGCAGTCAATTGGCATTATTTTGAGTCGTTTCTACAGGAGGCAAGTCGAGGTTAGGTGCTGCTGTTCGTTGGAACAGGTAAGTCCCTTTTTAGGGCTTTTCAGGGTAGGGGGGATGTAGGATGGATATGTAAAAGTTGGATATAGTATTGTTTAAGAGTAGTTGGTATGTTTAGATGGGTTTTTATTAATGTTTTCCACTGTGTTGTTGTGTAGTATTTTTTAAATGTATTACTAATGTGTGAATGGTATTGCTAAAATATGTAAATGTTCTTATGTTTTGATAATTAAGTGTTATATATGTATTTATTTGGGAATGTACTGTATTGCACAGGTGGTGTTTAATGTTTCTTTTATAGGTTTGTGTTTTTATGAACGATTTCAATGGAAAGTTGGAGTTTACTATTTTTTTTTAAGGAAATCTGCTTCAGTTTATTGTAAACCAATTGTTTTTACTAAGATTTCCTTATTTTTCAAGTATTATGGAATGGTTCGATTTTAAAATCTTTTTTCAGGTTTTATATGGAACCTACAGAATTTGGATTGCTTTGAGGGATTTCAATTGGATTGTAAATATGTTTGCATTTTGTTTGGGGCCTTTTTATTTGTTTTCTTCATTTTTTGGTGGATCACTATTTTTTGCTATGTGGTTTTGGCAAGAGATGTGCAGCTACAGAAAAGTTTGTTTTATATACATTTTTTGTTGCAGGTGTGAAGTGTTTTATTGCATTGTTTATGTTATGTTTATGTTTTTATGTGTGGTATAGTTTCCATTATGTGTTATATATATTTGATGTTTGAATTTGTTTTTAAGTTGGTTAGTTGGTTATTATTATATAAAAAAATGTATTACTAATATTAATATTTTTAGTATATCCGTGAGTAATATTTTTTATTTTCACTGATGTAAAAGATATGTATATTATTATAAAAAATATATATTTGGTTTGTTGTGTTAGAGTATGTCGTAATGTTGGAGGTTTTTGGTTGGTTAATATTTATTATAAAGGATAGATTTGGCTAGTACTTCTAAGTAGTCTAGTCTTTTGTTATTTATGAAAATGTTTACTTTGTAGAATGTTGTACTTTTTTAGTTTGTTTGTTAAGTTTAGGGCCAATTTTGGTAACAGATTGTTTTATTCTAATTTCTTGGTAGCTTTGTTCTTTTTGTAATTTTTCTGTAAATTTGCATATTGGAAGTTGAATTCTGCCTGGTGTGGATTGTAAGGCATTATGCCATCCTTCCACTGTGTTGTTTGTTTTGGATTCCAATGCCAGGATGCTGTCATAGACATTCCATCATGGTATCTGGAATTTTGCTCTGTGTCTGTGTCCTGACCGATGCAGCCTGTCAACCCATGTATCTTCGAAATAGTCCATTAGGGGACTATGGGGCATATTATCAAGCGGCAGCGATAATTATCGCTGACCGCGCTTAGCGCAAATGTTCTTATCGCCGGCTATCGCTGGAATTTATCGCCTTGCTAGCGCTGTATTAACAATGCATAGCGCAATGGCGATAAATATTCCAGCGATAGCGGGGGAAATGGGCCAACATCGCTGAAAAACCAGCGATGTTGCATGAAAAACGGCGATAACCTTGCTGATACGACCCTGTGGTCGTATCACCATAATCCACCCCCCATGTAATGTATACATAAGTCATGATTTTTGCAGACATTAGAAAGCAGCGTTAATGCCGAGTTAGCGCGAATATGATTATCGCTTCGCCGGACGGGGCCTCGTTGTAAATATCGCGATGCCCCATTAGCGATATTATTCCATGATGTTTTGTGAGGCATGCCTCCTTTGCATCTCATTAACGATGCGATGCGAGGCGTGCCGTAAACAGGCGCTAAGTCATTGAAACACGTGCTAACGTGTCCTTGTAAATAATGCGATAAAATTATCGCCGCCTTTCGCCCGAAGACGGACGCTAAAGCGGCGAAAATTGTATTGCCAGCCCTTGATAATATGCCCCTAAGTTTGTCTTCATTTTGTTGGTAGAAAGGGCTTTCAATTAGTTGGTTATAGTGGTTGACTACCTCTATGACATGGACATAGGCTAGTGCGATCATTTTTGTACTTTGAAGACTAATTGGCTGTTAGTTGTATATTCTACACTTAGGAGCCAATTACGAGTTTGCCGTTTCGACTTCCGGACCACCGTTTCAGCGGTCAGGAGAACGTTGCAAAGTCGGCAGCATCCCGACCGTCGCATTACAATATTACCGCTGGGCTGGCAGTGTTGTGTCGGCGGTGCCATGGTGGCGGTATGCTTCAGCTCATAGAGAGCCTGAAGCATACGCCGCCACTAAGGGAGCGCCACATGCATGTCAGGTGCACTGTGTTCCATGCACCATGTATGCATGGCACAAAGTGCACACACAACAGTGCAATTATAGGAGGGCACAACATGTATCCCCATGCACTTTGCCGAATGGTCACAATTGCCATGGGGCCCTGCTTGCGGTCCCTTTCCTGTCTATCTGCCAACCTTTTCATGGCAGGGTCCCCGCCATGAAATGGGTGGTGGAAAGGTAGGTTGTGAGTGGGCCGGCGGTGCCTGCATCAGCACCGCCTCCTATCCCTGCTGTATTCCCCACCGCTGCCGCCACAGGATCCAGGATCCTGGTGTTGGTGGCGGTCTTGTCGCCGTTCGACTGCCATGGTCATAATCGGGCAGTCAGACTGCAGAGGAGATGGCGGTCGGACCGACACCATGAGTACGTCGGTCTTCAAACAGCCGTACTCGTAATCAGGCCCTTAGTGTAGATTTTTGGAGGAGTGACCATATACTTTGATTAAAGTGAAAGTAACAGCCTTGTATGGCTGTGTGGGGTATATTTTTGTATTGCTTGAATCGTAGCTTGTTCAAAGTCTATTATTTTTTCTGGGGGTAGTAGTTATTCGTGTGTTGTTTTATATAGTTTAGGAGTTCATAGTATCTTCTGCTTTATTAGTGAGTAAAACATATATGAAATTTATATTGATGTTTTGATGTTCACCATGTCTGGTGCATATCTAAGTGAATGGTTTGGACACATTTTGAAGGTCCTATCCATAATCCAGGTTTGGCATTGGGTAATTTTAATTAAATTGTTTGCTGTGGAGAAGATTAGCATTAATTTCTAATTAATGTTATTGTCATGCAAAAGAAAGGGTTCCTCTTTATGTGTAATTGTTATATGGTCTGATATGTCTATGTCCTGGTGTCTCCTAGGAGCAGGTGGGGTGTAGCTGGTGGCTTTTTAGTGCATGTAATTAGACGTTTCAAAGTGGGGATGGATGCTAGTTGGCGAGTTATGTGTTGAGGGACTTTGGGTAGTATGTCTTTAAGGATTTTGGCTGTGGGTTCCTGAGTACTAGTCCTTACCTCTCTTATGTCTTTTAAAAATTTCCTTGTAACATTTGGGGGGTTGTTGTGCTCTTTGACATTAATTACATTTCCCTTTCTCTCACTTCTATTCCTTGTAACATTTGGGGGGTGGTTGTGCTCTTTTACATTAATTGCAACATTTTCCTTTGCAGTTACCCTTCCATAGCATGCATTAGAATAATATTTAGTACATTTCCAGTTTATAGTTTCTGTTGATTCACTTTCTTTGCTGTATGTGTAGCCCATATGACTTAATAATTGCTTTCTTTTTTCTGTAATTATATCTTTAAGTACTTTAATAATATAAATGTATTTTATAGTAAAATTTTGCAAGTTAGCTATTTATATATTTTAAAATACATTTACTTTTCTTTTATTTACCTATTTGTATGTTTTGTTGAGAAGTTTTGAATGGTTTTGCAACTTTTCCTTTCAGTTTGTTTAAACATGGAGGAAAGAGGAAAAAAAATTAGACTAGGTTAAATTGGTATTTTTTGCTAGTTTGTTGAGGTTTAGGGAGTTAGGCTTATTTTTGGGTGCTGTTTGGGTGAGTTTCTCATTTATTATTTATGTATACATACTTTATTTTATAATATTGGTGCCTTGATAAAGTTGAGATTTTGTAGCAGCTTCTTGGTTTGAAAGTTGTTTTATTTACTTTCAGGTAGTCTGTGTAAAATGTTAAAAGTTACAGAGTTAGTTACTATTTACTTGTTAATTAATAATTTTTTAGTTCATTAATATTGAATTTTTGTTTAATGTAAGTATTACTTACTTCAATGTGTAGTTGTGGAGATGTATATTTTCTTCTATGATTGTTTGTAGCGAGAATGCAGCAGAGTTTCCTCCTCTTGCAGTGTTTCTCATTTTTGGAGTCATTATTTGCTTTAATTAGTGTGCCTTTTATATTGTTTGTTTAATTGGTTGAGTTGTTTGGTTAAAGTTGTTTATAGTGTTATTATTGGGCGGTTTAGTACAATTTATATTTTTTATCAGTTAATTTTTTTGGGGTAAACAGTAATTTATTTTTCTTTTAGTAGTATGATATATAATTGTATTTATTTAAATATGAATTTATTTATTTTGATATGCTTTATTGTTATTTGTATTTAAATGTTTATAGTTAATAATGTTTTAGGTGTATTTAATATATATTTTAAAGGTGCACTATTTTTATCAGGTTAAGGTTTAATTTTTTTAAAGTAATTTGTTTATGTAAAAATAGTGTTTTTGGTGTTTTTATTGAATTTATTTGTCGTTTTGACAATAATTTTGTAGTCGATATTGTGGTAATCGATATTTATATTTTTTTACAACTCTTTTTATTAAACAAACTTATCATACACCAAATGGTCTGAAAGCACAGTGGGAGTACACAGATACAGTATGGTATAAGTGGCACATTATGGAGTGGTTCAACAACATTCTTTAAGTATATGAGTAACAACATAGCAGCACAAATCTTGGCAGCGGGTGGTAATCAATATTTTTGACATGATATATGTTTATTTATAGGTAACAATATTTGTGTCGCCGATATTTTTGTTATCAACATATCTAAAAATGTATATTTTTGGTAATGATATTTGTGTGCTCAGTATTAGTGATTTTTATAGTAATGCATACGGAGTCAATATTTTTGTTCTCAATATTTAATTTCCGATATTTGTGGTATGTGGATTAACCCATCCGCCAAGATCTAATAGGCCCTAAGACTGCTCCCAGTAGGCGGTAGTATGAAAATGCTCCTGCCTGCTGGGAGCGGACTTTTTATCTGTTGTGAGGCGGAGGGGGAAACAGATGAAAAAATTGCTCCCGCTTGCAGGGAGCATCTTTTTTTGATGTTCTCTGCAGACAGGAGCAATGTCGGCTCCTACTGGTGGCGTGGAGCTGGCTGGGGCCGCAGGGATGTTGGGGCTCCCCCGCGGTCTCAACAGTGGTGAAGTGAGTGTCCTTGGTGGGCTCTGTGGCATCAACCCTTTATTGGTCAGGCCTCCGGGGGATGGGGTCCCTGGGGCCAAAGTTGGCCTGGGGAGCTGTGTGCGCCCCTTCTTAATATAGCCGGATCCTGGGAGATGGTGTCCCCGGTACCAGAAATCGACCCTGGGAGGGGGGCTGCATGCCCCATTCCCCATTTAAAATTTTGCTGAGCTCTGGGAAATGGGGACCCCAGTGCCTATTATGGCCCGGAGAGGTCAGCTACATACCTCCTCCCCTAACAAAATGTGGCAGGCCCCAGGGGATGGGGACCCTGGGCCCGAATCAGCATGGGACAGGGGGGCTGTGTACCCTCCTCCCGGGTTGGCTGTATGCTTGGGGTTGGCCACATGGGCAGGCCACAGGCCAGGCCCTGCAGCAAACTTCCCGCTGCGTACAGGCGAAGGCCATGCGCAGCGTGGGGTTGCCTGCATGCAAGGGGTTAGCCACAGGCCCTTCAGCCAACCTCCCACTGGCACGGCCAAAGGCCGTGCAAAGTGGCATTTGAATTGATGTATGATAATTAAGTATTACTTTACATTTAAATAAACCCTAGAAAATCGCTGAAAAAACAATGGTTAAAAGGATATTATAGGTAAGAAATACCATTAAAAATGCAGAAATTTACTGAAAAAAAGCAACGGTTACAGGGACATTATAGTTAGGAAATAGAATTAAAAAAACTTTAAAATTCACTAAAAAAAATAAAGGCTACAGGGACGTTATAGTTAGGTTCAGATTTTACATACACAAAACCATAGAAATTCAGTAGTTATACTTAGAGTTATCTTAAGTAACTATAACTAATACCCTAAGGTAACTATAACTCGAGCCCTCGCCATGCATTACAAATTACCCTACATATTATATCACTCATGATATCTTCTATGACATCATTCATAATATCAGTGCAAGATTTGCATTGAAATTATTTATGAGAAAACTGTGCATAGTGGGGGCGCAAGTTATAGTTACCTTAGGGTACAAGTTATAGTTACTTGAGATAACTATAACTTCTGAATTTTTATGGTTTTGTGTGTGTATATATGCCCAATTTGGGGCACTCAATAAAGACCAGCCGGGACCAATTGATTTGGACCCTGGGATAGTTCAGACACCTTGTATCATAACTCTCTCCCACGTTGCTCAGTGATGCTCATGGATGAAAAGTGCATGCTCCTGCACCTGCAATAGATCTTGGGTACTGGCACTTCCCTATCTTGCTATATGAAACATACAGGGGATTTGAGAAATGTGGTTCAATGTGCCTGCAAATAATTATTTTTGTAGTTGTTTTGTCTTGAACATAGTTGGAATGCTGGCTGTCTACACATCAGAGTGCTGTAATTCTGAAGGATGATGCCATGCACAGTGGGGTTGGCTGCACCGTGGGCTGAAATTGTGAAGTATAGCATAGGAGTTCGATATTGTATCATTAACCAACCACAAAACCTCAAAGAAAAATATTTTATAAAAGGTGTGGTATAGTTTCTTTTGCTCACTAGACATTAAGATATGTATAGAAAAAGAACACAAATTTAATGAACAAAATACATTTAAATTGAAGTTTTGGTTACAAGACCAAGTCAAAAAAGTGTTTAAATGTACCAGTTATTTTCAGCTGAGTGAACCATAACCCATCTTACAATGCACTTCTTAAGACCTCCCACTTGGCATCTCAAATTACATCATTGATAACATCACTACTGAATTCAAATATTACCTCAACTTTGACATCACTATGTATGCACAATAATTACTTTGCCTATAAGTTGTTATTTACGGATGTTGAATTTTATGTACAGTTACTAACTGATGTAAATGGTACCTAACAGTAGCAAATTACGGTCTTTGATGTGATTTCCCCAAATGTTTGCCCTATCTGTTTTGCTTGACCTAGAAATCTCTGCACTTTATCCCTGATAAACAGGAGCAAAAGTGCCTGCCCTCCTGGTTTTAAAAATACAAATTAGTG
Organism: Calotriton arnoldi; assembly: GCA_963921515.1. Classification (NCBI taxonomy): domain Eukaryota; kingdom Metazoa; phylum Chordata; class Amphibia; order Caudata; family Salamandridae; genus Calotriton; species Calotriton arnoldi. The sequence continues at coordinate 1,313,562 of CAWUFW010003633.1, forward strand.
TGCCGGAAGGCGTAAACAATTTTTTTGTCTGTGGTATTTGAGTTTGTATTTGTTATTTGCTGAATCAAGTAAACAATTTTTGATCTGCTGTATTTGAATTTGTCGGCAGAATTTGCCATATACCATAAACATGTAGGTGGTGTATGAATTTGTTTTTGGAGAAGGTTGTCACCATGTCCCGATTTTGGAGTCCAAAATAGTAGTTATGGGAATGGAATTGGCGACAATCAAAAATAAATGTTACTGTGTAGTACAGTGCTTACAAGAAGCATCGTGCAATTTACAGCACAAATCTAATGCTGCTGACAAATACCCCTGCCAAAAAAGAGTTTTTGTTCTCTAGCTAGTACCACCAACAAATTTGAAAACCCCTAACAGAAAACTGTACATGCCCCGACTCCACATCCCAGGGCCGGCTTTAGCACCATGGCACCCAGTGCGACAGTCTTTGTTGGCGCCCTCCCCCAAAAATCCTCCTTCTTCACTAATTTCCCCACAACCACGCTCCACCAGTACCCCTCATCATTCAATAGCCCCTCTCTCACATGCATTATGTTAGAAATAGGGTTTCTGGTTGGCTAGGGTATGCACCTAAACCAGGCAGAACCAACCAATCTAGTCAGGGTAAGGGAGTTACACACCCAAGATAACCCCTGCTCACCCCCTTGGTGGCTTGGCAGAGCTGACAGGCTTAACCCAGAGGCAATGTGTAAAGCATTTGCTCAACACACACACCAGTGAGACACTAGGCACACCACAAAAAGAGACTCCTCACAAGGTTATATAAAAATATAATTGTATTATATATAAGATACATAGACCATAAATCACTTTGTAGTATGTAAAGCACAGTAGACCACAATCACATAAATCACTTTGCGATAGGCAATGGTCATTACAATGCATGGAGCATAAATCCCTTTTGCCAACTAGGCAATTGTCATGGCAAAACACGTAGTGTACTGAAGTAAACCCTCAGAACTTGCACAGGTTATAAAAGCGTTGTGAAAACATCATACACCACATTTTAGTGCAATGAACAATCACTTATAGGTTGCATGTGTCATGAAACATCATGAAAACAACATTACTGTGCATATATTATGTAGCCTCTGAACTACTATAGGGCAAGACCACCTATGCTCTAGTACCAGGGCATAACAATATAGCCGTTAGGGCACACATAATTCACCAGATATCACTGGATTGCCAAAATAACGTAGGGTCTAGGGGCTCTGCGCCATTCCCGTGGTACTCCGGAAATGCAGCAAGTTTTCCAGGCGAGGGCCTCCGTCGAGGGTTTCCCTCCCATCCTGTAGCTCATTTCTAATCTCGGAAGGCCCCTGCAGTGTGTATCCGCCAGGAGTGGCAGCTGCCCTCGATTGCACGGAGGGGCAGCTGCTGCAGGAGAACACTGCCTCAGCTGGTGAGGAGACCTTGCCGGGTTCCCTCTTCATGGCCTTGCGCTGCTGAAAACTCACCCGCAATCCTCTGCTCTCTGCTGCCGGGGCATTCACTGGCCTGGAGCCCTCTATAGGCTTCCAATGTTGCCACACTGCCAGCGGGCCTCCGGCCCCGCCCACAGCAGGTCGGAGCTCTTCCACTTCTTGTCGAGCCGCCAACGACTCAAGCAGCCCGCAGTTCAGTTTCCCTTCGAGCGCAGGGTCCCGCCCACTGCTGATGTGAGTTGAGGTCCCTCGGCCCTTCTCTTGCTGCCCCCTTGGGTTTCCTCATCGTCGATGAACCAAACACGGCCTCACGAGTCCCCTCTCTTTAGCGTGGCCCCCAAGCGGCTCTCTCTTCATCAGTAGCTCTGCAGGGCAGAAGCGAAACACCGAGCAAAGTCTCCATCGGGTCTGCTCCCGCTGTTCCTCGTCACCTCTGGAGTGATGGGTGAGCACGGACTTCCTTGCCGGGCCCTGCCCCCAGCACGTCATCAACAGAGGTCCTCCGCTCTTGGTCTGGGACTTGTGCCGGACTCCCTTCGCCGCCACGGGTCCCTCTGGGCTTTAGGCATTGCTTCTGGGGGCCTGAGGCCAGTGCTCACCACACGCTCCCGACCTGGGGCCTTGGGAGTATCTCCCACCAATACTAGAGAGGATCAGCGATCAACTGGTTCCCTAGCTACAGTAGCGCTCACCACACGCTACTCTTGACTCACTGGGAAATAGCCACACATAGCGCTCCACGCACTGAACAGCAACAAAAAGCGCTCCCCATACTCTTTCACTTTTAAGGTTTAAAATACAGCGCTCACCATGCGCTGGTTGGAAATATGGGTGAAAGAACAGTCCAGTACTTTCTTCAGCCAGGATTAGCTAATGCAGGCCAGCCCACCCCTCACACAACAGAAAGGGCAGTACTCCTTATGCAGCTCTTCAGCTCTCTTTCCAGGCGGATTACTTTGTTTGACGCCTTTGATTTCCCTGAGGCTTCCAACAGGAAACAAGCACACACAAGCCCTTGGAGATACTTCACAAGCAGGATACCACAGCAGGGCAAAAAGAGTCAGTCCTTTTACTTCACCACAGACAGAAGCACCAACTGCAGGCCAACCCACCCCTCACACAGAAAAGGCAGTGCTCCTCACACAGTCCTTCCACTCTTCTTCTTGGTAGGGTCCTCTTGTACATTGAAGTAATCTAAAGTCCTGGGGCTTTAGATGCAATACTTATACCCCAATTGTCATTGTTCTCTTTGCTGTAAGGGTTTCTGAACATAGTCCAAACCAGTCCTGTCCCCACTGGTGCAGCATGACCACAGAGGGCGGAGACAGCATTGTGAAAAAGGAGACACAGCCAATTCAGATGCAAGCGAAACTCCTCCCACCCCTCTAAATGCAGACCAGGTGTATTCAGCCCAGCGATTAGTCACCCAGACAAGGGAGGGCACACCTCAACCCCCTAGTGACTGTCTAGAGTGAATGCACATCCCAGCTCCTGTCACTTAAACACCAGATGTTGAATACACAAACAGCCAGAGGCACACAGAATGGTAAAGTAAGAAAATGCCCACTTTCTTAAAGTGGCATTCTCAAACATGGAATTTAAAAACCACCTTTGCCAAAAGGTGCAGTAATAAATTCCGAGTTCTGAGAGCCTAAACTCCATTTTTCTATCTTGTCTCTATTGAAAGCTACACATGTAAAATGTTACAGCACAGCCCCAATGAAAACCCATTGGTATAGACAGCCTTTCAATAGTGAAAAACATAATACACAGTATTCTACTATCGGGACATGTCACACACACACCAGTACATGTCCTACCTTTCACCCGGCAGCCCTTCTGACCCGTGTCCACCACAAACTTTCAAGACAATTCTTTTAACAACCTCTGCTGCCACTCCAGTAAGAAGAATCATCAAGAATTCCTTAACTACCGGAATATTTCCAGAAGAACTCAAAAAGTCATACATACGCCCTTTACTGAAGAAAACAAACTTGGACCCGCTGAACCCTGACAACTACAGACCCATTGCAAATGGACCTTTCCTGGGTAAACTGATAGAAAGAGCAGCGTTTGCCCAGATGTCACAATTCATTGAAGAGAATGACATACTTTCAGACTTCCAAACAGGTTACCGTCCGGGAAGAGGCACAGAATCTGCCCTCCTTGCCGTCTGGGATGACCTGGGGAACACAGTAGACCACAACGGGGTTGCTGCTCTTCTCCTCTTGGACCTCTCGGCTGCCTTAGACATGGTTGACCATGACACTCTGAAACAAAGACTCTATGAAGCCGGCATAGAGGGGACTGCTCTAGACTGGATCGCGTCATACCTTCGAAACAGAATTAATGTCATCCATACCCCACCTTTCTCATCCAAACCATACTCCACAAAAGCAGGTGTCCCTCAAGGCTCTATCATCTCGCCCATGCTTTTCAACATCTACATGAAGTCATTACCGGTACTGATCAATCAATTTCACCTCACGTGCTATAACTATGCAGATGACACACAAATACTCCTTCAACTGGAATGCCCCAAAGATATTGGAAACTCCCCAATTTTCAGTTGTCTCAGACCCGTGGATCAGTGGATGACTTGGAGCCACCTCAAATTGAATGCTTCCAAAACAGAAATACTCATGTGTGGCGATTGGAAACATTATGACCTGCTTGCTGCCTGGCCTGATGAACTGAGATCACCACCTAAATTATCGAAGGAAGTAAGAAACCTCGAATGACCATGGACTCCAAGCTGTCGATGAATGCCCAAGTGGACAAACTAGCAAGATCAAGCTTTGTCACTATAAAAACGCTGCGATTAATTTTCCCTCATTTGGGATTTCCACACAAGGTCCAAGCTACCATCTCCCTTGTTCTGTCCAAACTCGATTACGCCAATAGCCTCTACCACGGATCACCTTTAACGACCATGAAAAGACTACAACGGATACAGAACTCGGCTGCCAGACTACTCTTGCATATCAAACCGCGAGACCACATCTCACCTGCCTTGAAAGCCCTGCATTGGTTACCGGTTGCCAGAAGATCCACGTTCAAGCTGCTTTGTATCACCCACAAAGCAATATATGGAATGGGACCGCTCTTCATCAGGAATAAAATCACCAAACACATTCAACAAAGGAACTTCCGCTCTAAAATGGCACCTCGCCTCAAAATCCCAAGAAACTAGAAAAAAAACATGGGTGGCACATCCTTCTCTGTTCAAGCAGCCAAACTATGGTACTCTTTACCCCCCAACATAAGATCCACGGACAGCCACCTTATCTTCAGAAAGCTGCTCAAGAATTGGCTCTTCCCCACATAAGCACCATACGCAAACAGAAATTTACAGCATATCCATCTGTATATAATCATTTATTTTTACTATAAATATGTACCTATCTGTGTATTGCTTTGTATAAACATGTAGAATAATTATGTTAAAAAAAAAATGAAAAAAAATGAAAGTACAATAACAACTGAAAACCGGAGTTTATCTGGTGCATCTTTGGTCTACATGTACTTCTTCCATTGTGCATCTATGTACCTTCCATGTACTTGGATCTGTGTGTTTGTTACTTTCCTCCTGAAAAGCATATCCAAGCACTACCCTATTTCTCATCCTGTACCTCTATCAATATCTTTAATCTACATAAACCTACCTCCTTTATGCATCTATATACTTTCAATGTACTTATGGATCTATATATTTATCACGTTCTTCTAATTCAGCATATCCAATGCACTACCCTATTTCTCACCCTAGACTTCTCTCAATATATCTTCTAACCCAACTTTCTGACTCATCTCAAACTTCTTTCCAATGCACTACCCTATTTCTCACCCTATACATCTATCAATATATCCTCTACACCCACTCTCTCATTTATCCCAAACCCCATACCACTACGATGATCCTCAAAATAACCCTTTCTAGACTCTCCCTTACTCTACCCCTCCTTGCATCATCTGACACCTCTTTTACTATACCGATCCCCAAAACAAACCTTTCTAAACTCTTCCCTCTGACTCTTCCCCTCCACAACCCCTTTTTACTCATCCAAAAGCCTCCTCCTACTGCTATGACCTCCCAAAAAAAAAGAATCAAAATCCTTCACTCTCCTATCCCTCCACTATCTTTTTCAATCAAAATAACAGACTAACATGTTCACTTCTCAAATTTCATATTCCACTATACTAATTCACCACTAATCCTTTATGGGTTCCGGAGTAGCGTGCTACTCACCAATAAAGCGCTTCAACACCCCATCAGGGTTACAAGTGCTATATAAATGTAAACCTTTTCCCTTTTCTACCCCTCCCCAACCCTTCTCAATACAGATAACTGACTAACATATCCACCACTTAAATTACTTTCATATTTCACTATACTAATTTTCAACACTAATCCTTTTATGGGTTCCGGAGTAGCGTGCTACTCGCCAGAAAAGCGCTTCAACACCCCTTCAGGGGTAACAAGCGCTATATGAATGCAAACCTTTCTCCCCCTTGTATCCCTCCGCTATCCTTCTCACTCCAAATAACTGACTAATATCCACCACTCAAATTACTTTCATATTTCACCATACTAATTCTTTATGGGTTTCCGGAGTAGCGTGCTACTGCCCAAAAATAAATAAATAAATAAAAATAAAAATAAAAAAAAGGCGCTTCAACACCCCATCAGGGGTAACAAGCGCTATATAAATACAAACCTTTTTTTACTCTTCTATCATTCCGCTATCCTTCCGAATCCAAATAACTGACTAACCTATCCACCACTTTATTTACTTTCATATTTCACTATACTAATTCAACACTAATCCTTTATGGGTACCGGAGTAGCGTGCTACTCGCCGAAAAAGCGCTTTGACGCCTCGTCAGGGGTAGTAAGCGCTATATAAATGCAATTACAATACAATACAATACATGCACTACACCCTGCCCATGGGGGTACCTTGGGCCTACCTTAGGGGTGTGTTACATATAAGGAAATGGTGGCTTTGGGCCTGGCAAGTGGGTGCACTTGCCAAGACAACATGGCAGTTCACAACTGCGCGCGCAGACACTGCGATGGCAGGTCGGAGTTACGTTTACAGGGCTACTCGTGTGGGTGGCACAACCACTACTACAAGCCCACTAGTAGCATTTGATTTACAGGCCCTGGCACACAACGTGCACTTTACTAGGGACTTACCAGTAAATCAAATATGCCAATCATGGATAACCAATCATATCATAATTTATACGGAGAGCATATACACTTTAGCACTGATCAGCGGTGGTAAAGTGCCCAGAATCCTATAGCCAACAAAAACAGGGTCAGAAAAATAGGAGGCAAAAGGCAAAAAGTTTGAGGATAAACCTGTCACAAGGGCTAGGTCTAACACATTACATTTGTTTATAAGCACTACTCATACCAGTGTATGGCATCAGAGCACTTTACATCATACACACGTTATGCAAAGCAAATAAATCATACATGAGTAAATCAGTCTATGGGAAATGTTACATAAAAAAATGAGGATTACAAGGTGTAGAAGTCACATGTCATGAATACTAGTAGGCAGTATATTTTAAGAGAGTTTGGTCTGGAGAAGCACAAACTCAAGATATGAATGCATTTCTATCCAAATGAGCCCTTTTTAGCAACATTAGGAAAATGAAAGACTGGGGAAAAACATAGCGTTCTAACTTATACAATGCAGTTTGCATGCAGCTCTTTGATGACAGTTTATAGCTCACTGTGCTACATTAGGGTTGTAACTTATGAACTGCAACAAACAAAATGATCTCTGTGAGAAAAGCAGTAAACTACTGAGCTAGCTACATAAAATACTGTTCAGTGATGTTTCCTTCTGCCCTATTTTATCATGAGTGGAAACTGCCATTAGACCAGCTTACAATTTCTCTCCAGCAGAAAAATTAATCATCAGAAATATCTTGACAATTTTATTGTCACTTCAAAACTGCTGAACACAAGCAACTCTGCAGCAGGTCCTTTAAACCTGTGTTATTTCTAAACACGACATCCTCTGAGGTCAGAGCCAGGTGCGGCTGCACCGATTACACCTCCCTAGTGCTGGCCCTGCCGCAACCCCCCAAGCCTACCAACCCGCAACCCCCGCCCACACTCCACATCCTGACTGTTAATCAAATTTTTGTATGAGGAAAGAAAGTGAACAAAAGGTATTCCAGTAAATAAAACACTATTAAATAATGGTCCATAACGAATGACTATTTATTTAATGAGTTTTATATAGCGCTGGCTAGACCCGGAGGTATCAGAGCGCTTTACAAGAGTATCAGCGAGTTACAAGTTACAACGAAAAAAACAAAATATTGCACAGTGATACAAAGTAAAAACAAGAGTAAAGAACATGAATTATTCGAGGAGGCAGAATGACACATGATGAGGCAAAGTTACACAATGATATGACACTATTAGCGCAGGATAATTAGAGATCAAAAACATCCTAAGGGGCAAAGAAGGAAGGGTGACAAACAGTACGGAAGGAGGAAGGCAAGCATATCAAGACAGGAAAGTGAGAGAGAAACTAAAGCAGAGAAAGGACCAGGGGTCCAATAAAAAAAACAGCATTGCAAAAACAACTAGAACAAGTTCATGAGGAAAAGAAGGAGGAGGGGGGGAATCAAGGGAGTACAAACGATCAGGTCGGAAGGACAAGCAGCGGAAGATAGCAGATCAGGGGGAAACACTGTAAAAAAGAATAGAGATGGAGAGTCAACGAACAGGATTGGGGACCAGGAAACACAAACATCAGAGTCAGGATCCCATAAAGTCAGATCGCAAAGGTAGGGGGAGTCTCCAAGGGTGGGTGAAGAAGCGAGCCTCGCGGAGATTAAATACAATGAGGAGGGGAAAGGGAGAGTCAGGGAGGGGTAGACATGAAGGCAGCGGTCCGACAGGCCATATAGGGAGAAAAAGAACCAACGGCATGCTCTGGCAAGGTGATCGGTCGGGGCCACAAGATGGAGGACTCCAGGTGGGGATACCGGACAGTTCATCCCAAGATGGCGGGCTTGAAAATGAAAGACAAAGAATTCAGTCCAAAAGGTCACTAAGACGTCGACTCCACGTAACCGGACAGGTACCCGGGAGGCAGCCAGAGGAACGAAGAGGGGAAGGAGGGCGGGAGATCACTGATCTCATTTGGGTGATCATGTAGAAGAGCTCCGGGCTGCAGCAGAGAGGTCGATTCGTACACCCAGGAAGACGGCCAGGATGGGGGGAGGCAGCAAGGCAGCAGCGGGGACCGGGAGAGCGAGCCTCACCTTGATCGGAAGATTGCAGACAAGAATTTGGGTGCACCGGGCCAGCAGCGCCGTGGCACTCACCGCCGTTACAGCCCCATCGCGGCAGCAGATCAAGCATTGGGGTGGACAGCTACGCCCCAACCCGGAGGGCAAGGGGAAGGTCCAGAAGGGTGAAATCTCGCCCCAGATCACTCGGCCGCCATCCAGAGTTTCCGATCACGCCTTAGCCGTGCCAAGGCTGGTCCAGTTGTCAACGATCCGCGGCGATTCATTCCGAAGGAGGCAGAAGAAGTAAAACAGCAGCGGAGGGACGAGGAAAGCCATGCCCCAATGTCCGGCTGGGTAGGTGACAGCCGCGGGAGAAACCCGAGCCAGACTCCTCTATAGCCGAACCAAGCAGCTCCACCGGGCATCGGCCATGTCGTCTCGAAGTCCGCAGTCAGAACACAAGACATGGTCCCGAATCCAGAAGCGGGAGATTGGAGAAATGCTGTCATGGGTGAACCCAGGTGAGTAAAAAGGGGTCCAAGGAGGGGAAGAATTCCCGGGGATTTAAGGGGATTTAAGCCAAAAAGGCAATCCCTGGCCGGGAGCTCCCGGCCGAAGCTCCTCACCTGTCGGCCATTTTGGAAGACTATTAGTTTCTCATAATAGTATGATGTCTCCCAGGTATCATTACAACCCATCTGCCCATAGGTGCTAGAAGTAGGGATCCAAGGGGTGATGCAGCACCACCAAAAAAATCATGATGGAGTTCAGAAGGTGAATGAGCAATAAATACGCCTTTAAATTTTGTTTTTTATCAAATGTCAGGCTATGTCTTCTGAAAAATTCCTCCTCATTCTTTTATCATGAAGGTTGGCTTTTTACTACAGCCTTATATGGCCATTGAAGGCCCTCTCCAGTGTTAAAGGCCGAAGGCGAGGGTCTTTAACAAGGGAGCGGGACTTTAATGCCGGCATAGCCCAGCTAAAGGAGGGCTATAAGGCTATTAGAACATTCCGCCACTAGAGGGCAGAATGTTCTAACAAATAAAACAAAGGCGTCATGGAGCCGAGGGGATTTGAATACTTTCGGGCTCCGTGAGGCCTTTGTTCACAGCAACAGCTGTGAAAGACAACATTGGAATGTTGGTGCTCTGGGCTTCTACTGATCACTCCATTATTTTCAATGGAGCTCCCAACATTCCAATGTTCTAATATTCTTACTCGAGCTGCAAAGTGAGAGGATTTTGTAAAGTGAAGTAGGTAACAATCTTGCTGGGGTACAGGGAGTGTGGAAGAAAAGGGTGTCATTTTTTTCTAACACAACAAAATTTAAATACCTGCAAATGAACTGTATACACGTTTCAAAATATATCAGCTGTTAGAAAAGCACAAAGGAAGCACATTTTTAATTTTAAAGTGTGGTGGAAACAAAGATTTTAATAGAATCATATCAAGACATTTCGAGGTGCATAAATGATAAATATTCGCTGAAACTCGTTTTTCACGTTATTGTTTGTGCTCTATTATGTTTCTTCAGTGAAACTCTATTGGGCATATTCACAAGAACGTGCGATAAACATCGCCAAAATAGCTTACCGCAACTTCTCACATCACAGCCCATCGCGTGAAAAGAATGCCGTGTCAACGTGGCATTCCCAACACGGCGATACCGTGCGATATACGCACGCGAACGCGGAAAATGTCTGCGAAACAACTAGCGTGACTGCGATAAAAATTCAAACCTTAACGCGAAAAAAGATGCGATGGGCCCAATCGCGAAGAGACAATCCGCGATAAGGCGCGCAAGGCCTGCAATACACACACGTCAGGTGGGAAAAATCACCACAAAAACAGATTAAAAAAACGCCAAACAAAAAAACACCAACAGCTAAGCATGATGGAGTCAGGCGGAGCTGGCACAGGGGACGATCGGAACCCCACAAGCCCCCCGGAGCCCCAGGCAGGGCCCTCGGGGACAGGGAAGGACAAGAAGAAGAGGAAGCCGCGGTTCAGTCCGCAGGAGAATCAGATCCTGGTCATGGAGGTGATAGGACACCATCAACAACTGTTCATCACCTCCACCGTGTCACTGGGCACAAGAAATGGAATATGGCAGTCCATCTTGGACAAGGTGAATGCTGTCGGAGTGCAGAGGAGGTCAATGGACGAGGTCAAGAGGCGATGGACTGATATCAAGCGCGAAACCAAGAGCAAACTCGCCAACAACCTCAAAGCAGCAATGCAGACTGGAGGTGGGAGTCCTGCGCCGCAGGAGGAGCTGGACGAGATGGAGGTGATGGTGTCGACAGTCATCAGTGTGGATACGGTGGTAGGAGTTGGGGGCCCGGACACTGCTCTACAGGACCGGACACAACAGCAACAGGGTGAGTAGCGACCAGGGACTGGGGGGACGGGGGGAGATGGGCACAATGGCACACATGCACACATAAGCAGACCACACTGCACACCCACAATGACTACAGATCATGTCCCTGATCCCCTTGCCATACTGCAGCACACATAGGAACACCAAGTACGTCACCCTCGACCATCTGCCCAGAGTGGGCCCACCCCACACATCACACAGCTCACATACAACCCATGCACATGTGCTGAACCCAGCCAAGCTGCTGCTCCGTGAGCCACACTGACAACGTAAGTGACACTGCATGACGAATACCATGCCTGCAGTCCGATTACCATGACATGGTGCACTCAATGACACAGAGGTGGCTGAGTGTGGACCACATCCGTAAAGGAGCAGGTCACACTCTGACACATCCACCTGCACAATCAACCCCTGACGTCAACAACACAGCTGCGGACAAACCATGCCCCAGAGTCCCCACTCCCACTGTTGGACTTGGCCCTTTTTAGGCAAGTTCACCCCTAAACCTTTTGCCTTTTCTCTGACATGGTGTTGGTGGTTTTAGGCCCCTGGGCACTTTAGCACTGTGGTCCAGTGTAAAGTGCGTGTGCTCTCTGTGTACATTTGGTAAGGTTGGCCTGCCCTCCCATAGGAATGCATTGGGGATTCCCTGATAAAGTGTGTCAGTGATAATTCCTGGGAAGGGAGGAGCAGCGTGGTCGAGTTTAGTATGTATGAAATTGTAAGAATAAATGCTGCGCAATGGTGTGCGCAGATTTATGATGACTGGTTGAGAAATGCCACTTTTAGAAGTTGGCATTTCTGTGTGCTATGTGTCTGCCTGCCTGATGTGAATTGCATGTCTGGCTTGTGAGTGACAGGGGCAGGGAGGTGTGTGTGGCTCCAGGAGGGGCAGGGTGAGTCAGCGCTAGGCTGAATAGGACGCTACATTTGGAGTGGTGGGAGGAGTAATCCCCTGACCCTGAATAGGATCGTGCCCAGCCTGCACAATGCTGGCTCCGCCCCCTGTGGTGTGTCTGATCACCTAGCCCCCACCTGACAAAGGGGAAGAGGAGCTTGGAAAACAAAGTGCTCCAAATCCCGCCTGAACCAGTTGCATCTGGTTCCCCCAAAACCCTACACTGCAGACAAAGAGAATCTTGTGACCCCATGAAATTGTTCTGTTCTGTGCTTGTTCCTGACCTTGCTGGGGCGTGCTGCTGCTGGGGCTCAGGAGGAACCGCCATGAGGGCTTGCCTCCCTGGGCCCTGCATTGCCCCCTTGATCTCCGTGGACTTGTTTGGACAACTAGCACCCTGTGAGCGCTTATATTTTAATTCTCCCAGAGGAGCGCTGGAGCTCCGCAGCGCCGAGCTGCACATGCCTTCTGAGTGAATCCCTAACGTAGGGATTCCCCCGAATTGCTGAGAGCGAGCGGGAGCCTACCCCGCTTGATGGATATCAAGAATTGCGGGTGCCCACCCCGCTTATGTTGCTATTGTCACGGGTGCCCACCCAGCATCGGTGCGGTTTTGATTTCGGGTGCCTACCCCGCGTTGGTTGGTTTGGCGGGAGCCCACCCTGCATTATTTGCCTTCAGTTGGAAATCACCGCCGCGACCCGGGGAAAGCAGGGCGGCCGGCCCGGAAGCCAGGCAAACAGCCTGACTGGAAGCGGGGCCGGCCGCGTATAGCCCGGAAGCGAGGAGGAAGTGCTGAGGCAGGCCAGGTGGGCTCCCATGGCGTAGGGAGAGTCCCGCGGGTAGCAGAAGCCAGGCGGGAGCCCACCCCGCACTGGCGACCCAAAGAGGAGAAAGAGAGTCCCCGAGGAGTGGGGGCTCTCCCAAGCATGCCGCAGAGATCGCCGGTGACCGGAGGAGGCAGAAAGCCGCTTTGGGACTCCGGTGAGTGGGGCCGCGTTGGGAGTCCGGTGGGGGCTAGGGGGGTATGTCGGGGCACATTGTCGGTGCCCGCCCCTGATTGTTCTTTACAGCTGCCCGCTAGACAGAGGGCAGCTGCAACGCCAGCAAAGGTTACGTTGGGAGTCCCGGAGTGGGGCTCCCATGGCACGGAGAGTGCCAGTGTTCATCTCTTTGGGGGCAGTGCGATTTAGAGAGCCCCGGGGCAGGGCTCCAGAGGCGCTGCTCTACTTGCCACAGCTGCACCGCCATAGCGGGCAGCTGCAACAGGGGCCCCATTTGCTTCCAAAGTCCCAGTGAGGACTCCTGAGGGCGCCGAAGCGCCAGTGCCTTATTCTCTACTCCCGAGGGCACAGTGAGTGCCCGTGCTAATTTCTTAGGGGGCATTTTTGTTGTAGAGTCCCTGAGGGGGACGGAAGAGGCACAGTGGTGCCAGGGCCTTTATTTTATTCACAGCTGCACGGCAATTAGCGGCAGCTGCAACATTTAGGCCATCAGTTCTTTGGGGGGCATTCTGCTATGAGATAGGAGTGAGATACACTCCTCCGCCCCAGTGCAATTGCGCACGTGGATTCTGCTGCATTGGCAGCCACCCTGACATTTAGGACATCGGGCATTTGAGCCCTCTGAGGAGGCCAGTTGGCCAGGGGGACTGTTAGGTTAATAGGGCGCCAGGCCCTAATGTGATTTATGTGGTGCGCAGGAAATGCGATTCATGTACTGTGATTTTGCACCGTGATTTATGCCTCTAATGTGGTTTATGTATGAGGTTATTTGCATACTGTGGTTTATGCTTGTGAGGTTATCCTCTACTGTGAGTTATGCCCCTAATGTGAGTTATGCTTAGGAGGTTATGGCATAATGTGTTTATGCTTATGAGATTACTGCATAATGTGTTTATGCTGGTGAGGTTATGGTCTAATGCGTTTAGGCTTATGAGGTTATGGCATAATGTGTTTATGCTTATGAGGTTGGCGCAGAATGTATTTCACGCATGATGGGATACTGTGCATAATATGGTTTATGTTGCAGGAGATAATGCTGAGTACAGTGTTTGCCAGTAATTACTGGTTGTGTTCTACGTTTATTATATGTTCTACATTTACTATCTTTACTAAGTGATGGTTCTGACAGTGGCCCAATTGGCCCTGTCAGGTGTATATAATCCCCTGTAAATATTGCCTAGTGCCAGTTGGCACAGTGTATATTGTGTGATTACTATTCTAATGTGTTTATGATAATACAAAGGCTATTTTTGATATAACCTTGTGTGGAGTTCCTTTTGTGGTGTGCCTAGTGTGTTGCTGCTGTGTGTGTGTGTGTTGCGCAAACGCTTTACACATTACCTCCGGAATAGGCCTGACTGCTCGTGCCAAGCTACCAAGGGGGTGAGCAGGGGTATCTTCGGCGTGTAACTCCCTTGCCCTGACTAGAGTGGTGGTCTCTGCCTGGCTTTGGCGCAAGCCTTAGCCAACCAGAGATCCCATTTCTAACACCCACCAAGACACACATCCACCCAAGACTGGTAACGTCTCAACACTGCATGGACACAGAAGTCAAAGGCACACCGCCTGCAAGGGACAAGAGGCAGCAGACTCAGAGCTGCAGGTGCGACCCTCACAAAACTGCAGCACACACATATGACAGTCAGAGCACAGCAGCATAGACAACAGTGTGGGACAAACTCCAACACGTGAAACAGGACAGAGGGCGAAACTGCTGCCGCTTGTCTGACTGACTGACTGACTGAGATATTTATAGAGCGCACTAATGCCGAGGCGTCTTGGCGCTGAAGGTATATGCTGTGGTGGCGGCTAAAAGATCAGGAGTGGGTGAAGAGCCAAGTTTTTAGTTCCTTTCTGAAGAGCAATCTATTGGACTGAAGTCTCAGTTGGACAGGAAGGACGTTCCATAATTTGGCAGCTAGGAAAGAAAAACGTTTCCCGCCCCACCTTGCTTTTTTGATCTTGGGGATGTGTACCAGTCCAGAGGCAGAAGATCTCAGGAGACGTGGCGGTAGGTAGAAACAGAGATTGCACGTCCTTAGCCCCACCGCCAAAGAGGGCTTTATGTACCAGGCAAAGTGCCTTGAAGTCAACCCAGCGTCTCACTGGAAGCCAATGGAGTTGCTTGATGCTAGCGGAAGTGGGGTGGTGTTTAGGTAGGTTGAGCAGTACTCGCGCTGCCGCATTTTGAAGAGATTGGAGTTTGGAGAACTGAGCTGCGCCAGCTCCCAAATATAGGGCGTTGCTGTAGTCTACCCGCGATAAAACCAGGGCTCCAACCACCGTTTTCCTCATAGAGAAAGGGATATACGGGAAGATCTTTTTTAGGACCTTCAACGTAAATAAGCAGGCAGAGGAGACCTGATTTATCTGAGGTGCAAGGGTAAGATCTTTATCGATCAGGAAGCCAAGGTTCTTGGCCTTGTTCACCGGTATTGGACAGTTACCGGCTACAGGTGGCCACCATAGTTGGCTCCAGAACGAGGATTTCTGACCAAACTCTACCACCTCCGTTTTTCCAGCGTTCAATTTTAGGAAATTAGAGTTCATCCAGGACATCAAGGTAGAGAGGCAGTTGCGGGATCGTGCGGCTGTCACATCCACTGTCTCTGTTTGGACTACTGACACGACTAACTGGGTGTCATTCGCATAAGACACAAGCGAAAAGCCTTGGCTTTTTATTAGTCTGGCTAGGGGGGCAACATAAATGTTGAACAGGGTAGGGGATAAGGCAGAGCCCTGGGGGACTCCACCAGGCAGGGTAAACTCTTCCGACTGAAGGCCATCCCAATGGATTAATTGTACCCTGGATGACAGAAATGAGGTAAGTAAAGCTAATGCTCGACCACAAATGCCTACATCCTGCAGCCTCTGAACTAATACAGCATGGTGAACGTTGTCAAAGGCCGCCGTGAGATCAACTAGAATCAAAGCAGCCCTTCCGCCACCGTCCATCACCTTTCGGATCTCCTCAGTTGCCATAATCAAGGCCGACTCAGTGGAATGGAGGGATTGAAAGCCATGTTGTGTAGAATCAAGAATATTATTTAGATCCAGGTATGCTGTTAGTTCAGAGTTCATAGCCTTCTCCAAGATTTTGGCAGGTAGGGGTAGACAAGAGGTCGGGCGATAGTTTTCTCCTCCAGTGGATCTAGATTAGGTTTTTTCAAAATAGGACGGATGCACGCCTTTTTCCAGATCAGAGGAAAGATCCCTGAATTAAAGATTTGGTTTAGTAAAGGAGACAGGGCAGCACAAATCTCCTCAGGGACCAACTGTAAAATATGTGGGGGCAGGGATCGAAGGGGGACCCCGATTTGGTTTGTCGCAGGAGGTCTTCCACTTTTTCCTCTGTTAAAACTGAGAATCGGGCTAAACTGCAGTGAGAGACTGTCCTCCTGCAGTGCCAGACTGTCTTTCCCAACAGCATCAGCTGTTTTCTAAAGCTCATCATAGACGGTCACAACTTTATTTTGAAAGAAGCCGGCCAGTGTGTCCACAAACGTTTGATCTGGAGAGAACGTGATGTCACGAGGGCACCTCGACAAACCAGTAACAGTTTTGAACAATTCTTTAGAAGAGTTTGTGGCCTCCTGAATTTTGGTCGTAAAATAGTCTGTTTTAGCTTTTATTATGGCATTTTTGTATTCCTCTAAGGCTATACCATAGTCTTTCCTGAGTGCCATATTATATGCAGATCTCCATAGGCGTTCTTTTTTCCTACATTTTATTTTCGCTTGTTTGAGTTCAAACGAATACCAGGGAGACGATACACGCCTTCTACGATGGTTCTTTGGCATTTCCGGTGCCACCTTGTTTGCTGCCAGGGTAAGCCAGCTATCAAAACTAATTGCAGTCTGGTTGGAGTCAATTAGTAGTAGAGGCTTCTCCCTCAGTGCTGAGATCATGTCATTTTTTTGTACTGCTTTTCAATAGCGAGACTTGACCCCGAGAGGTCTGTTCTTGCGGCAACTATTAGTTGCTAAAAAATTAATAGTGAAGTGGACAGCTGAGTGGTCCGACCAGGGTAAGGGACACACCATTTTAACATCAATATGGTCGTTGTTGGTGAAGATGCCATCCAATGTGTGGCCTGCTTGGTGTGTAGGCTCCTTGACTATCTGATTGAGCCCAAAACTGGCTAACTTATCAGTCAGGCTTAGAGTGTCAGGGTTGTTATTTGTTTCCAGGTGGAAATTAAAATCGCCCAGTACCGTGAAAGAATCAGTGTCTAAGCATGAATCCATATAAGTCTGAAGGGAGGTAATGAAGGAGGATCTGGGCCCTGGAGGTCTATAAATGAGAAGCCCCGGGAAGATTTCATTATTATTGATTTTTACGCTGAAATACATAGCCTCCGCATTCAGAGTTAGTTCTAGCATGATTCTCACTGTGTAGTGAGATCGGTAAATTATGGCAATTCTACCACCCTTAGCCCCGATCCTGTCCGAGTTAGCAACAAAATAGCCCGCCGGAATTGCAGCATTCCAATCAGGATCATTGGTTTCACTTGCCCAAGTTTCTGGGAGTAAAACAAGGTCTGGATTTTCTACTTGAATTAGACACTCTAGGTGGAGCTTGTGTTTGATCATTGACCTGGAGTTCAGTAGAATGCAGCTCATAGTTCGGGGGGTCTTATTAATGGAATCACAAATTAAGGAGGCCGGTTGGGGACCCCTAGCGTCTAAGGGAGTGTGATTATCCCTGTTGTTAGACGGCGGCTTTCCAGCCAGATCATTGCTTAAATGCATAATGGAAGGATTCACGACTATCAGGCCACAAATGTTGCATCGCTTATTGCAAGGCAATAGTTTGTCCAACTCTAGTTTGTGGTGCGAGCACTCACCGGGATTGTAGTTGATGAGGTCGCTACGTGAATATGAATATCTCGCAGAATGGGCAGGGGATCTGGCGCTGCTTTTGGCGCCTTTGGCGCGCCGCCGGCGCGCCCGCTGCACGGTCGCAGCATCCGGGATTAAGTAGGCGGTGCTGGAGGGCCAAACAAGAAAACTAGAGCGCTGACTATTCAAGGCGGGTCCGCTCTTACAGGCGGGCACCGCAGTCAGCGTGCGAGCGAGGCAGCAATTATAATGTAAACAGTATAAACAGCAATAAAAGCAAGTAGAGTCAGTGAAATTCTAAAACAAGGTTTAAAACTGGTGATGTTTAAAACTCTAGCTAGCAGAGATTAAGACCCCACAGCGCGCTGAAGGCGCCGCTCCCAATGCACGTTACCGGGAGCGCGGTCGCAGCATCTGGGATTAAGTAGGCGGTGCTGGAGGGCCAAACAAGAAAACTAGAGTGCTGCTTGTTCAAGGCGGGTCCGCTCTTACAGGTGGGCACCGCAGTCAGCGTGCGAGCGAGGCAGCAATTATAATGTAAACAGTATAAACAGCAATAAAAGCAAGTAGAGTCAGTGAAATTCTAAAACAAGGTTTAAAACTGGTGATGTTTAAAACTCAGGCTAGCAGAGATTAAGACCCCACAGCGCGCTGAAGGCGCCGCTCCCAATGCACGTTACCGGGAGCGCGGTCGCAGCATCCGGGATTAAGTAGGCGGTGCTGGAGGACCAAACAAGAAAACTAGAGCGCTGACTGTTCAAGGCGGGTCCGCTCTTACAGGCGGACACCGCAGTCAGCGTGCGAGCGAGGCAGCAATTATAATGTAAACAGTATAAACAGCAATAAAAGCATACTGGCCAATTACATTTGGCATAGCAGGGGTATGTGAGATGGAACTGCACAAGTTCAACCTCACATCCCTGATGGTGTTGAAATGTCAACTGTCCCGCATCCAACAGGCATCTCAAAGGCACACTGCCTGCAAGGGATAAGAGGCAGCAGACTCAGAGCTGCAGGGGCGCCCCTCACAAAACTGCAGCACACGCATATGACAGTCAGAGCACAGCAGCATAGACAACAGTGTGGGACAAACTGCAACACGTGAACAACAGGACAGAGGGCGGAACTGCTGCCGCTTGCGTGAAGATACTGGCCAATCACATTTGGCATAGCAGCGGTATGTGAGATGAAACTGCACAAGTACAACCTCACATCCATGATGGTGTCGAAATGTCAACTGTCCCGCATCCAACAGGCATCACCACCTACACAGCCACAATGTACCTCGTCATGCAGTCTGTATGTGAACTTGTACAATGCCTGTACAAACATGTCAACACGATGTAATGCAGCATCTTCCCTTAACATTGCAGAGGGACCATCAACACCACCTGCAGAGCAGACCCAACAACTCTACACTGATGACGAGGATGACAACCCCATCATCGACACAAAAGCCCTCAGAGAGCTCATCGGCCGCATCAGCTCCCCACCTCCAGGATCAGGGCAGCCCAGCTGCATCAAGTAGACCCCACCCCCTGCACAGACCACACAGCAGGCAGCACCTGCCACACCGGCCGTCTCCCAAGACCCCCACGGAACACACCTGGCCTTCCAAACCCGTGTGTTAGAGGCCCAGGAGAAGCTGTCTGATCAGGTGCGGGTAGGGTTTGACCTCCTGGCAGCCAAACTTGATGCCATCCATGGGTGTCTACGTCCCTTCGGGGACCACTTACAGTCCCTGTCGGACACCCACAGTCCACTCCATGGGCTCCAATGAGCCCTGGCCGACATCGCTGGAGTTCTGACTCGGAGACAAGAACACCGGACAAGTCAGAGTGGCTCCAGCGATCTCAGCAGTGACTTGGCACATATGCAGCGGCTCATGGAGGACATGGTGCGGATGGAGGCGGAAAGGTTGGCTGTCACTGCTGCACATCAGCAAAATGTAGCTGGGATATACCATGCCCTGCAGATCCTCGTCATGGCATTGCTGCCACAAGGCCTGGCGCAGATGGATGCTGCTGCCCCTACTCCATCCCCATCTGCGCCCCCTGGTGTGTCACTGCCTCACAGTGCGGCAGACATTTCTACTCCTGCACCTGATGTGTCACTGCCACACGGTGCGGCCGACAATCCACCTCCGGCCCCTGATGTGTCAGTGGCACACAGTGCTGCAGCCGGAACTGCAGCACCCACAGGTGAGGCAGAGCACACATCAGAGGACGAGGATGTGGATGATCCAGACTTCTTGATCAGGAGGCGGCAGTAGCATTCCTCCCACCCATTTGGCCTGTTTCATCTTGGTTCTGCCCTTGGCATTATGACCTTCCACTGCCCCCCGATGCACTCATTGACTCTCACCTTGGACCTCAACATGGACTGCCATATTTTGTTAGATGACCGATGACACAGCGATCAGACTGCGGTCTGGACTCTTCCTCTTCCGATGTACTTGTCATGCCCTGAAGGACTCTGGCTGGCCCGCCACGTGCCAATGATGTGAAGTGGGGTCTGCATGGCCCTGTACTGCTCCAGCTGCAACACTCCACTGGATGACAATAAATCATTCACTAATGCACAGTTGTGTCATGTCTTCGATCATTCAAGTATGTGAGTGTGGATGTGTGTTGGGTCAGTAATTCCCCCTGTCGTACATGTTGCACACATCGTGGGATATGAGTCACAGGTTGCTACGTTGCCGATTGTGTTCCGTGCGGCGTAGTCATGACATCAGGGACACACGTATTCGTCACTTCCTTGTCCGGACAAGGACTGAACCCGCGCACACAGCCCCGGGATCATTCTTGCACGCCCGACGCAGGTCCGGCGTACGCCAGGTCCGGCGTACGCCAGGGCCGACCACTGCGTTTACACTCCGAGGGGGGATGACATAGCTTCATGTCCCAGGATTCCACGCTTGGGATCTGCTGGTCACTGTTCTAGTTGCCAGCATGCCACGGCCACTCCCTGAGGTCAGGTTTGCACACACACCGCACCCATCCAGCAGATGCGTCACGGGCCATGTGACACCGCCAATAAAAGGGGCCTGCAACATCACATTCCCCACTGCCGGAGGTGACCTGACGACGTACGCGCAACGGGGCTCAATCATGGAGGGTCCATGACTTGTGGCGCACAGGGTTAGTCGCCCCCGACGTCCGGCAGACGCCACGGGCCTACCACCACGTGGCGCTGGCTTGAGTTGCACAGGGTTAGTCGCACCTATGAAGCTGAGCGGGTGTGCAGCCTGCGATGATGACGTGTGCACTGATATGGTCTCTGCCATTTCTGACTCAAGACCCAGTATCAAGTGTGTGACCTGCTGGACCGCGGGGGGTGCCGCATGATGTGGGGACTACCAAGGCTGCGGGCCCCGGCCTTGGACTTGGCACCGGCACGTGGTGTGCCCTGTTGGGTACACACCGGTGGCAGCAGGTGAGCAGTGGGGCCTGGGTGCGCAGGGGCGGACATTCACCACTGGGTGGTGGGAGGGGCTGTGGTGCTGCAGCATGTGTGCGCAGGGGCGGACAGGCGATGATGCTGTGTGCAATGATTTGGACTCTGCAATTATTTGTTGTGTACTCGTTTCAGATAGGGGACATGGTGGATTGCAGTGTTGGCCGGAGCCTGCGTGCGACGCGGGCCTACCGCCACGTGGCGTTGCCTCAAGGTTCACAGAGTTAGTGGCACCTATGGAGCTGAGCGGGTGTGCAGCCTGCGATGATGACGTGTGCACTGTAATGGACTCTCCCATTCTGAACTCAAGGCCCAGATTCAGGTGTGTGACCTAGTGGGCCACGTCCGCGTGATGTGGAGGCTGCCAAGGTCACGTGTCCCGGGCTCGGAGCGTGCACCGGCACGTGGTTGGAGACACACCGGTGGCGGAAGGTGAGCAGTGGGGCCGGGGTGGGCATGGGCAGCGGTCTCTCTCCCTCTCTCCCTTTCTTTCTCTCTCTCCCTTTCTTTCTCTTGCTCCCTTTCTTTCTTTCTTTCTTTCTTTCTTTCTCTCTTTCTTTCTCTCTCTCCCTTTCTTTCTCTCTCTCTCTCTCTTTCTTTCTCTCTCTCCCTTTCTTTTTCTCGCTCCCTTTCTTTCTTTCTTTCTCTCTCTCTCTTTCCTTTGATGAGCGCATGACACGCCTTCTTATCTCTAATTTTGTTCTTGCAGGCTGTGACTTCCAGATTGTCCGTAGTGGATCCGCATGGACTCTTCAGAATTGTTGTTTTGTGTTGTGTATTAATAAAGTTCTGTTGTGTGATTTCTAAGTTGTATGTTTGTTTCTCCTTATTCTGACCACACATGTAGGTTTGTTGTTGTATTTGTGTGACATCAGGCTCTTATTTTTCTCGTGATTTCGTAAGTTGCTGTGGCACATCTTTGTCCGGGGTGGGTGGGCCGGGGGGGGCCAGGAGTGTGGGGTATCCTGGGGGTGGTGGCGCTTGGTGTTGTGGGCCTCAGGGGTCTCCGAGCTGCATGGGCAGTGGCTCCATGGCATCTGTTGTTCTTCAGGTGTGGCTGTGGGCTGGGCTCCCTTTTGTGGTGTAGGTAGTCGTCCTGCTTAGCACCAGCAAAAGGCAGGCGTTAAATCCCTGCTGCTACCGCGGCTTATCGCCTGTTTTTGCCTCGCATCGCAGATCTGGCTGTCCGTAGAGAATTGCGCAGTGTTGTCTTTTCATGTGTTTTTGCACTGACACGCCTATTCTGCATCTCATTAGCGTTAGTTGGCGGTGTCAACGGTGGCGATGTTTTTTGCGGCAGCTATCGCGGGTTATGTGGTGATGTAGGCAGTTAGCACCAGCTTGCGAAAGGGGCGGTAATTCTATCGCCACTTTTGCTGCGCTAAAGTGCCGATAACTCGGCGATAAGTCCTTGTGAATATGCCCCTATGTCTGTAAATTTAGTAGCCATTACAATGGTAAATTTGCTGTCTGTAAATGACAGTGTCCTAACACGACATGCTTCAGTAATATATTTACGACAGTTTCCTCCAAAATGCACCACCAGCTACATACTACAGCCTTATCACTCTCCTGATGAATGGGCGTGGCTCATTTGCTGTACTTGTTCTTTGTGAAATGCTTGGATTTTTCACAACCCCTACAACTGCGGTGATGGAACATTGAATGCAGCACCCCCACTTTGAAAATTGTTCCAGCACCACTACATCCGTCCAGAACATTTTAGCTTTTCATACCTGAGCGAAGAGAATGCTTTATATGCCATGTTCAGCCAAAACCGCCTTCCGCATGCGCAGTGGAAGGCCAGCGCTTGGAGTTTAGTACTACTGGTGAGCGGCCATCATCTTCACATGCTTTTTTGCTTTTGTGCTTGACTGACCTTGAGCTGCCCTATGGCGCTGACAGTAGCACATTTTATATGATTTCAAGCATAGTGCCAGCTCGAATTCATTAAACGCAGTAAAACACGCTCCATGAAATATCGTCCTCTACATACAAGATCTAACGAAAAGGCATGATGATTTGCAGTGTCAGGCCTCAGATGCAGGCGCTGCATGGCTTGGTGGCAGGCATTCTGCACTTTCTGCTTTTGGTTTATTGCAACGCATTGGATCCCATGTGGGTGATGGACGCCCATGTCTTGTAATCCTGTCTAGATGGGAAACAACCGCAGGCAGGCACAGGTGATGCATCTTCCTGCTGGCTTTACAGTTCTAAATAAATCCAAATGCACAAATATATTTTGGAATTCCAAAATGAAGTCATACATTTTAGGGTCTAATCTTTGTGCCATGGCAAAGATAATAGGAGAAGCATTTAATTGTAATTCGTAATCCGTGCAGATAGATAGTATGAAACGAAATTCATCAAGTTGTAAACAATGGGTTGTATTTACTTTGTTTATTTTAGAACCGCAAATACAATTCCCAGTTTGCACTGCGAGGAGGGGGCGGGGCAGACACTGCTCTCCGTGCAGCATGTGAAATTTACAGGTTCTGTGCCTGTATCCAGTCGGGAGCCACAGGGCTTGCTTCCGGCAGTTCTGTTTTCATTAGCATCATTTTTTCCACGTACAGACACATCAGCAGCAGTAGCCCATGCACCCATAAATGTAAAAATCAACCCGCAGTGTATTACAGCAGCCCCCGCAGCCTAAATACAAGTAGGGTACCCAAGAAGGGTCTGTAATGAATCGCAGTTCTTTTTAACTGCAGAATTGTGAAGGGGTGAAGCCAGTACCAGGTTTGAGTTATTACAATTGGCAAGTGATAACATATCTTAATACACAGAGGAGCATGGTACCCGACAGTAATTTCAAATACAAGACAGTTTAGAGAAGGTTATGAGATAGCAGTCTTGGGCAGTGCTTTCGTGGTCATCGGTGCGAAAACCTGGAATTCTCTCCCAGGTCATCTCAGATCTCACAATACGGATATTTTAGAAGCCCAGGCCATTAATACTACATAAGGAAAGGGAGATTTTGTATTTATAAGTTTCTCGAATATTTAATTAGCCATATGTGAGTATTGTTATGAAATGTTTAAGATGTCTGGGTTAAGAGTTTTGTTCATCTCTGGGGCGGTTGCAAAGGTGAGTCAGGAGTCGCACTAGGATGCAACAAGATGGCATCCGCTAATAGAAGGGAGAAGGAGGGGAAGTCAGTGGGGAAGGTTGGGTCTTCCCTTCTTCTGGAGAGGGTGGGTTGGGTGGGTGGTGGTGGGGGTGATGCAGTAAAAAAAAGAGAGTTCATAAAGGGAAAAAATGTGTGTGATTATTTCTATCAAGAGGAGATTAAATGATGCGCATAGTAATTATTCAACAGGGTTAGGAGTAAGTTGTGGCACTGCACAATAGAAACAATATATTACACATGAAATGCTGCATATTAAGGCACTTAATGCACCGTAATGCACTTTAATGCATATTTTGCACAATAGTTACAATTGTACTGTATTATACTGTTATATTGTACGGTATTTTTTTTTTTTTTGGTTGCGTGATTTGCACTTTATGCTTATTTGCACTATTGAAAGTGTAGGGTTTTTTTATATCTGTATTGAAGTATATTGGTCCAACAGGTGCGTGATTGTATTTAACCATATTTATATATATATTTAGTGGAATTGGCACTATAGTGCATTTGGCTAGCAGCTATGTGTTTTATATTTTATGCGTACTTTGCACAAATGTTATCATATGCATGATGGTGTACTGGTTTAGTACTTGTGAAGCTTACCTAAAACAGTTGGGGGGTGTCTTGGTGCGTAAATTAGTCAGCTACGCTCTTATTAGAGATTTAGAAAGAGTAGAATATGCATACTTGGTATACTCCGCATAATTTCCACTTTGGAAAGACAGTTTTTATATGAGTAGGAAGAAATTGTTGATTCTGTCTCTAAATGCCAATGGTTTAAATAACAGACGTAAAACTTGTGCGATAGAGAGTTGGCTAAAAGGTTATCACCCAGATGTGATCTTTATACAAGAGACACATTTCCGGGCTCTAACAAACGCTGGAAAAATGCTAAAAAATTGGGCAGGGTTTTACTGTTCATCGGTGTCGGGGGTAGCTCAGAGAGGTGTGAGTATTTTTATAGGTAAGCACGTCCAATTTCAGGTTGAAGCCTCACATTCAGATAAGGGTGGTAGATGGACATTTGTATCTGGGAAAATAAACCAGACAAACCTTATACTAGCTACAATCTACGCACCAGTCCCCGATGATCCACTCCCTATTTTACAGTTAAAGCAAGCTCTATCTGGTATACCGGGTCAGATTATATGGGGTGGTGACTTTAATTTTTTACAAAATCCTGTGGTTGACTCAACCAAAAAAGACCGGAGACAAAATAAACCACAAGTTGCCATTGCCTTGTTGAGTTGTAAGTCGGATCTAGACATTCTGGATAGCTGGCGTCATAACAATCCGGTTAAACGTGAATATTCTTGTTATTCGGCAAAATATGATTCAGCATCTAGGCTAGACTTTTTCTCACTTCTCATAACCTTGAAGTTAGCAAATATGAGCATATAGTAAATGCCTTCTCAGATCATGCCCTCATTAAGTTGGAAATTATGTTAGATAAGTTAGAGGATGAATCATCAAGGAGATGGTATTTTAATAAACTTAATTTAGCTGAGAAACAATGGTGCGCAGAAATAGAAAAGGAGATCAGCTCCTTTTTTAATATAAATAAGGATTCCGCACCAATTAACATAATATGGGAGGCATTTAAAGCCACTCTGAGAGGCATAATCACCTCAAAAGAGATTCCAAAACAGAAGGCTAAGAAGGAGGAGAGAATGGTGATAGAAAATAGTCTGGCCCATGCAAATCAGGAATATTTCAGAAATAGGACCCCAGCCACCAGACAAAATGTATTGAACGCAAAAATGAGAATGAGGGAA
This sequence comes from Calotriton arnoldi, assembly GCA_963921515.1. Taxonomy (NCBI): domain Eukaryota; kingdom Metazoa; phylum Chordata; class Amphibia; order Caudata; family Salamandridae; genus Calotriton; species Calotriton arnoldi. The sequence continues at coordinate 1,339,777 of CAWUFW010003633.1, forward strand.
TTCTACTACGAATTAGGGGATATGTCAAGTAAGCTATACCTCCAGATTAGTTATGAAGATAGTGAATATACAGGAAGATTGCTAGCTTGGCAAGCAAAGGAGAAGCAAGTTCGAAATAGAGTCGAGTACATTCAAGATAAAGTAACTAAAACCTGTGTAAATACCACGTCTTTAATAGGTGAGGTTTTTCTTAATCATTATAAAGATATATATCAGACATCTTATCAGATTCCTGTAGAAACAATTGACGAATTCTTGCAGGGATTGCCTATTCCAACTTTGGGAAATAACTTCAAAGAGCTGCTGCTAGCCGAATTTACGAAGGAAGAACTAGATGCGGTTATCAGCTCTTTACCTAATTGTAAAGCTACCGGGGAGGATGGCATTCCTGGGGAATTTTAAAAAACATTTGCTACAATACTTTGCCCTGAAATTTAAGACTCGCAAACTTTTTATTACATGGAGGGGATCCGCCAGCATCTTTTCGTATTGCAGTAGTGGTCAGTATTTTAAAAAAGATAAAGACAGCGAAAATGTGAATTCTTATAGGCCAATAAGCCTTTTAAATACTGACTACAACATTTTTACTAAACTGATTGCCAATAGATTAAATAAGATGGTGGGGTCACTTATTGGAACGGATCAATGTGGTTTTATAGCAGGGAGACAGCTCTATACTAATACAAATTTTTTATTAGAAGCTTTGGATTTTTTAATATTAATAAGGTTCAGGCACAGATATGGTTTTTAGATGCCGAAAAGGCATTTGACCTTGTTTCTTGGAATTGTCTTTTTACGATTTTAGCAAAGTTCGGTTTTCCAAAAGAGTTTATAATTTTATTAAAACAACTTTATACAAACTCTCAGGCGCAAATATTAGTTAACTCTGTTAAGATAGGGACATGCCAAATAAATAGAGGTACCAGGCAAGGCTGTCCCCTTTCACCGATTTTATTTGCTCTTTTTATAGAGCCTTTAGCAATTGCAATCAAGGAAAAAGAGCACACACAGCCCCGGTGCAAGGAATGACGAATATAAAATTGTATGCTGACGACATTGTACTCTTCTTGAATTCGAAGATAGACACTCAGGTGGAAGTGATGAGAGTTTTTGCAGACTTCCAAGAAATAGGAGGCTATAAAATCAATAAGACCAAAACAGAAATTATATTGTGTAACTGTGGTGCGAACTCTTTATTATTAGAATTTAGACAGACGTACAATACTCGTCCAAAGAGATATTTAGGGATCTTTGTCACAGAGAAAGTAGAAGACCTTTTTTCCTTAAACTATAGCCCATTATTGAAAAAGGTGAGCTCTCAGTTAACACGCTGGAATCAGCTCCCATTGTCAATAATACGACGAGTTGCGTTAATTCGAATGTCTATCCTTCCATTGTTCAATTTTCTTTTTAGTGCTGCTCCCTGCGCAATACAGTCCTCTTTTTTAAAGAGTTAGATAGTATGCTCTCCTCTTTCTTATGGGCAAACAAGGTATCAAGGTTAGCACTTAGCACTTTAAACTATCCTGTGGAAGAAGGAGGTTTATCTCTTCCGAATATTAGAAATTATTATTATGCGACATTTGTACATCATAGTTTTAGATTCCTTTTTCAGATCCTCAAGAGGCAGATAATTTTTTTATGAAAAAGATCCTAAAGGAATATAATATTAGGGACCCCACAAGAGTTACGAAGTACCCTAAGAAAGTTCGTTATAAGACCTTACAGTGGTTATTTAAACAAAAACACAGCTTTTAGCATATTATGATATTTTAAGAATTAATAACTCAACCAGACTTTCGAACATACATACGGGGAAATAGGTATTTTAGCGAATAATATACTAAGGCTATGGGAAGAAAATGGTTACGTCCAAATTCAGGATTTCATTAGGGGAACTGTTGGAAAACCTGGATGGAAATTGAAATGGGCCTCCAGCATTCCAATATAATTTTAAAGTGGTCATTTGTTAGATTAAAACCTATATTGGAAAAATTAAATATAGAAAATTTGGACTATAAATTCAGTATTAGTGAAGCCCTTAACTGTCCTATACATAGAAAGATTAGTGATTGGGTTAAGATATTCAATCAGAATAAGTCTTCCTCATTATATGAAAAAGTTAGGGATAAATGGAGGAAAGTGGAAGATATACAGATTCTTCAATCAACGTGGAATAGGTTAAATACGTTTGATGCATGTATATTTAGAGGAGCGAACTTCAAACGTATGCAATTCTATTCGAAATGGCTAATATATAGAACACCCTTCTTTCTTCATAAATTATATCCGCAAATTGAAGATAAATGCTTTCGTTGTGCAGAGAAAGGCACTTGGACGCATATTATTTTGAAGTGCCCAAAAATTCAGAGCTTTTGGGGGGAGATCGAGAAATATCTTAGATTTACAATAGACCCCCACATCTCACTCGATGAATCTATTGCGGTTTTGGGATGTTCTTCTGATACTGCCGAATATGAAGAATGCTTGTTTATAGTAGCATTATTGGCAAGATCTTTAATTTTGCAACTCTGGAGAACAGAGAAGATACCCACTTTCAATGCTTGGAGGGCAAAATTATCCAAAATACAAGAATTGGAAAGGAAATATGCAATAAGATCAGGAGCATTAAGAAGGTATGAGAAATATTGGAGTATCTTTGAAATATAGGATAACATATTGTATTTTGGTATACAGATAGAAAGGGTACGTGGGTACCTATCTGGATTTAGTATTATTGTATTTTATCTTAATGTGATCTTTCTATGTATTTATCCGCCATAAGTTTGTATTTTGTACCTGATTTTAATAGGATCTTTTGTGGTATTTTAGGAATAATTTGATTGTACTGCTAAAACATTTTTTGAAATGAGTATCTGTAATTTTTTAATCTCTGCATTTTGCACTTTAGATCGAAGTTAATTATGTTTCTCCTCAATATTCTGGAATATGTATTTATGTATAATATCATGGAATGTGTGTAAGATCTATGAACTCTCAATATATATATATATTTTTTTTAAATGTAAAAAAAAAAAGATTTCACAATACCCTTCTTTTCTTCTGGAAATCTTTAAAAAACTTGGCTGTTTTCCTTTTAGCCCGCTTGCTCTGCTAATCTGCATATTCTGGCATTGCAGGACCAAAGTTGGAGAAATATATATATTTCTGAAAACAGTTCACACATTGCATGTCTGCTGCACTGTACAGCACACATCCACTTTGTGAATTGTTTTAAAAATTGTCAAGCCCAGGGATTCTGTACTGGATGTGTATATGCTAGACACCATGCACACATCTTTGTACCATGGTGGTGGCGCTAGGCAACCAGTTTGTGCATCATCGCAAGGGAGGCTCTCTCTCCTTGCACAATGCAGCATGGTATCTTTAGCTGCTACGCTGGGTTGCACTGTATTCTAGTAAATCTGCCCCTCTGACTCTTGACAATCATCAAGTGCTGACAGAGATGAGAGGTGACCTGAGAGGACAGTCATTTCAAAGAAAGATTCAGGTCTTTACATTAATCAAGTGACTTAGGAAATCTGCTGTATGCCAACTAGTATGCAGACCCACTGCCGCACTTTTAAACAATAAATACATGATTTTTGGAGTACTTACCAGGAAGATTTGATGTCTTTCGAAGCAACAACTTGAGCCAGAAATTGAAGCCCCGTGAGTTTGTTTCTACATGTGTGCGCAGTGGGTCTGCCTTCGAGTTGGCACACAGCAGATTTCTTAGATTCTTCCATGTGGTGCAGCACAGCAATAAGAGCATTAACAGCAGAGTACTTTCTTTTAATCTTACTTTGGACCACCTTTAGGAGTATTTAATTTGGAGTGCAATCAAGGAAACATTTTATTTAGTGGACACACGTTAATCAAGGGATGACATATCTTAACACATGACTCTTATTCCATTTGAGCTGCAACCTGCTATCTGGGTGCCAGCCAGACTTAGGGCCTGATTTAGTTCTTGGCGGACAGGTTACTCCTCACAACGGTGACAGATATCCCGTCCGCCGAAATATAAATCCCATTATATCCTATGGGATTTATATTTCAGCGGATGGGATATCCATCACCGTTGTGACGGAGTAACTCACCCACCAAGATCTAATTCGGGCCCTTAGCTCTTGAATCTGGATTCAAAGTTGTGCGATCATTAGTACACTGTGGGGGGCCGATTCACAGAACTAATCTGAGATAAAATCCTAAACTTACTACTTTTGGTATTCACAGAAGGCATTTAGTAGTAGTAAAGTTAGGACTCCTAACTTTACTACTACTAAATGCCTTCTGTGAATACCAAAAGTAGTAAGTTTAGGATTTTATCTCAGTTTAGTAGTAGTAAAGTTAGGAGTCTTAACTTTACTACTACTAAATGCCTTCTGTGAATACCAAAAGTAGTAAATTTAGGATTTTATCTCAGATTAGTTCTGTGAATCGGCCCCTGGGTTTCTATCACACTTTTTCCGCATTGCGACTCATGTCCAGAGCAGGCATTACATTAAGGCAATACTAGGCCGGCTCCTTCAAAGAACCTCATGATTACTTCTATTACTGGGATGCTGGAGTCGATGTAGCTAATTTGTATCAGCCACTCTGGGAATACAGTTATTCTGGTTTATTTTAGCAGCAGCTTTGCAGCAATCAATACAGCCGACGATAGTTGTGAATGCTCACAATCTTGAATGTTTGTGGGTATAGTTTCCAATGTGAATTGATATTGGTTTTCCCACCAGTGTAGGTGCAGTTTATGGTTTTAAAATTCAACAGGTTGAGAATCTATAAACTAGGTTATGGAATTTCAAAGCTCACAAGCGTCGAAGCTCACAAGCATTTGTGAATTTGGCCTATGGTGTGGCATCTCTTCTTGGTCAGACTTCTCAAGTAAGGAAGCATTGCAGGGGGATGAGATGACAATAATAATCAGTTAAAAAAGTTTCATCACCAGTTAGGAGTTGACGAAAAATTAGCTTGGAAAGAGAAATCGTAAAATGGTGAAAAAGAAAAGTCCAAAACAGCTGTTTAACAAGCACTATCCTGGCCAAGCGATGCAAGTACAATAATGGTAATAGCATTAAGGTAACTATGATGCATGTGCCCTGACACTGCTCTTGAAAGTAACTTCATGAGAGGGGACCCTCTGTGAGGTATCTTCCTGCAAATCCTCAGGGCAGGCGCTGCATGTGGGACTTTCTGCTGGGGAAGTTGCTGTAAAGCACTGTGAGCGGCCGGGCAGTGTGATAATTACATTGCTGGGTTGCTTACTTACTTATTTCTTCTTCCTCACAGTGGGAAATGCACACACACTTCACATTTTTCACTGTGAGGAGCGAGGAATAGAGGGCGCTTCATCATCATTATTTTTTTTAAATCTACAGGAGGGTGCATAACCGGTAAAAATGAGGGAAATAGCCCAGGGGTGTCCAGAGCCGGAATTACATTATGTTAATAGTAGCCACCACCAGAAAGGATGCCCAATCCAGGCACCAATGCTGGGCTCAAGGAGGGTGCTCATGTGCACTTGTGTGAAGCATATGTGTTGGACCTGACAGCCTTATGGTGGTCTTCCCCCAACCTTTTGTCTGCCTCCTCCACTTTTTCTGACCTCGTTTTTGCTGGCCTTTAGGACTCTGAGCACTTTACCACTGCTAACCAGTGCTAAAGTGCATGTACTCTCTCCCTAAAACATGGAAATATTGGTTTATCCCCAATTGGCATATTTAATTTACTTATAAGTCCCTAGTAAGGTGCACTACATGTGACCACGGTCTGTACATTAAATGCTACTAGTGGACCTGCAGCACTTATTGTGCCACCCACATAAGTAGACCTCTAACCTTTTCCCAGGCCTGCCATTGCAGAACCTGTGTGTGCACTTTACACTGCCATTTCGACCTGGCAACTTAAACCTCTTGCCACGACAATACTTCGCTTTTATACATATATTAATTACCCCTACGGTAGGCACTGGACAACCCAGAGGGCAGGGTGCAATGCATGTTTAAGTTTTACATGTCCTCGTAGCGAAAAACTCGCAAATTCATTTTTCACTGCTGCAAGGCCTATCTCTCCCAGAGGATAACACTGGGATTACCTTATTACATTTAATGAGCATAATTCCCAATTGTGAAGAGATAGATTTTCCAAGTTTGGTGTCTCTGGAAACCTTCAGAATAAACTATTACAGCCTATTCATGATATATTTTCATAGAGGTCATTGTATCTCTATGTGAATTACAACCGTAATTTATTAAAGTGAGGGACCACTGTTCCTGTACAAATTACTTTTAGAAAGTTGGCATTTTCTTACTTTAGCCATTAGCTGCCTGCTGCCCGTCCCTGATCACATATCTGGGGTGGGTGACATGTCGCAGGCGTGGTGCAAGAGGTGCTGGACACAAAAACCAGTCAGGGGTGGCTGGTATTTACTGGCGGTGGGGTGCGGGCCGCAGGGGGAGCGAGGGGGTGGAGTAAAAATAAAAATACACTTACCTGTCTGCCACCGCCTCCTCCTCTTTTAGGTCCTCTTCGCCCACAGGGCAGGAAGCAGGAAGCACCCGGCTCCCAGCCTCCCGATAGCCAATCACAATGCTGCAATGCAGTGTTGTGATTGGTCTGAGTGCCGTAGACGGGTGCTCAGCCAGAGAATGGGAGGCTGGGCATGTTCTCCATGCAGGCTTTATTACCACCTGCATGGAGAACATACAAAGTGTGCATGAGGGTTTGACCAGCCCAAGAGGGCCGGCCAAAGCATCGTGCGCACTAGGAGTGGGCAAACCTTTCCTCCCCTGCCCTGCTCTGTCAGCAGAGCAGCCCTCCCCCGCCCCAGCTTAGCAAGGATGTAAAAATAAAATGATAATAACAATGAGTTATTATCATTTTATTTTTACCTTTTTGACTTTCCGAATTGGGCGACGCTCCTCTGCCTTAGAGTAGGAGCCACCACTGTAACCAGTCTGACACCAGTGACTTGTTTTGTGCCTGCCTTCTGGCCGACCCGCTTTTATTATTTCTCCACTTTGTACTGGGCCATACTGTAGTGACCTGGAGACGGGCACTAGGACCCAGAGTGGACAGTGGGGACAAGGGAAACCGGACACCACATCCGGTCAGGGTGTGGGGACAAGGGGGCAGTACCAAGGAGCAGGGGAAGAGGATACACGTGTGTGGGCAGGGGAGCAGAGAGAGAATAAAGAGTAACCAACCTCTTACCTGTGTCCTGCGTACGTCTGTGGGGGACAGCGGGGACACGACAACTGGCGACGAGAGTGGGATCATCGTTATCCCAAGGAAGAAGGTCGAGGTCGACGACGGAGCCAGGAGCCCACCCTGTTGAAGAGAAATCCCCGTGGCGTCGCCGAGAGCAGCTGGAGCGACGGAGCCAGGAGCCCACCCTGGTCCGCTGAAGAGAAATCGCCGTGCCGTGGCGTCGCCGAGAGCAGCTGGAGCGACGGAGCCAGGAGCCCACCCTGGTCCGCTGACAAAGAAAAAAAAAATCGCAGTGGCGTCAGGAGCTGAGAGGAAGAAGAACCGGAGCCAGGAGCCCACCCTGGTCCGAGTAGCCGAGAGCGATACCGTAACCGGAGCCAGGAGCCCACCCCGGTCCGAGTGGCCAAGAAAACACCGTTGCGGGAGCCCACCCCGACCGCAGGACAAGAGCGGTAAGCAAAAGTGACTGGAAAGCGAGTTAACGCTACTGACGCGCGAAGTTCAAACGAACTATCGCGAGAGTTGGCGGCCATCTTAAGGACAGGCGGGCCGGACCAATCAGGAGCCAGGAACAAGCGGCGGCCATCTTAGAAGGTCAGGCAAAGGCCCGAGAGGCTGAAATCTCGCGAGACTGCGGCGGCCATTTTGAAACCAGGCAAAATAAGCCAATCAGAGCACAGGAAAGCTCAGCAGCCATTTTAAAGTCAGGCAGCCATTGAAATGCATGGAAAATAAAGAAAAAAAAAAAAAAAAAAACATTGAAAATACAAAAAAAAAAAAATACAACGACCACAAAAGACTAAATAAAGGAAAGAAGCAAGAGAAGTACAAAAGCAAGAAAATGAGCGACACGGAGAAACAAAGCGCAAAAGCAATATTCCGCAGACCGTTACCATTTAGCCTGTCGGAACCGCAAGCAGGCATCAGATGGGAGAGATGGATCAGGCAATTTGAGCGCTACATGCGCGCCACGGACATCGTGGCAACCAAACAACTAGACCTGTTTCTAAATCTCGCAGGGGATGAAGTAGAAGATCTGCTCATCACCTTCCCCAGTGATAAGACAACGGACTACAAAGGAGTAATAAAGTGCCTCACCGAGAAGTTCGACCCTCAACGAAACGTTGACTTCGAGAGGTATACGTTCAACACTGCATGTCAGCAAGATGAAGAAAGCTTAGACGATTTTGCAACTAGACTGAGAAAACTAGTAACATACTGCGCGTTTGACCAGTTTGACAACGAGCAAGCGATAAGATTGCGCATTATTGAAGGTTGTCAATCAGTAGATTTCCGAGCACGCGTTCTGAAGGAACCAACGACGCTAGAGAAGATATTGACGATGGCTCGCACGGAAGCACGGGCCACAGCTCATGCCAAGCAAATGGAAATGGGAAAAGAAAAGAGAGTGGCGCTGGCGCATCGCGTCGCTGGGGCGTTAAAAAAAAAAGAATACCAGGCACCAGTACAACAAAAGAAGGGCGGAACACGAGAGAAAGGGAACACACAAGGGGGAGGAGCCATCAGAAGAGCAACAGACGGAGGTCTGCCCAAAAAGAATAAGCAGACGGCCGAAAAGACTAATAGAAGAAATGTAACAATGGGAGACGCATTCATCTCCATCTTATCTGTTCTTACCTCTATCGACACACCTCTGTGTTTCAACTTCTCGTCATTTCTTTGTGACAAAAGGGGGAGATGTAGTGACCTGGAGACGGGCACTAGGACCCAGAGTGGACAGTGGGGACAAGGGAAACCGGACACCACATCCGGTCAGGGTGTGGGGACAAGGGGGCAGTACCAAGGAGCAGGGGAAGAGGATACACGTGTGTGGGCAGGGGAGCAGAGAGAGAATAAAGAGTAACCAACCTCTTACCTGTGTCCTGCGTACGTCTGTGGGGGACAGCGGGGACACGACACATACCATCTGGCCGCATGTACGAAGGTAGATGCCCCGGACTAAGCTGCGTGGGTTGATCCTCCCACGACATTACAGAAGGGACATAATTCAGATGCCGCGGGAAGGTATAAGTAATACAACAGCAAGTGACCATTGGCTGTGAGTGCTAGATGAGGATTTCAGAACCAAATCGCCAAAAGGCCAAGAGTGACCACAAACATATCCTTGGGTGACTGTCAAAATGTATCAGATGTCTGTAGAACTCAAATAGGCTCGAAACAGTAAAATCGGCAAAAGCAACAAATCTAAAAAAAAAAATACAAATAATCATTCTATGGCTAAATAATCACTTAAGACTATCACCTTACCTACTCATTCCTGATACAAAGAGATCCTGGCAAAGCAGCTAAAAGAATAAAGGAGGCGCGAAGGCTTGAAACCATGTCTATGCACTGTCAGATATACATCAAACACGCAAATACCATTAAAATGAGCGATTTGCACTGTAGTTTTTTTAAAACAGAAGCGAGTAAAGTAATTTTCCCAAACTGTAGGACATTTGTACAGTGATTTAAAGCAATGCATTATCGAGTAGTGAAGTAAGTGAAATGGCTTCGTCCCCTGGCATTGCTTTTAACAAATATTGAATTTGTGGCTCTGCAAATTCAGATTAACATGTGCTCGGATTGAGTGCAGTTTGTGCGAGACAGGGCAGAAACCTTTCATTACTTTTGTGATGAGAGATATGGTACAAAACCACAACGGCACCGACTTAAGATTTAATTATTACATATTGAATTTTTACTTTTCACATGCATCAAAACTCTAAAAATCCATAAACAAGACAAGAAGTGGAAAAGAGAATATGTTTGACTTTACTTATTAAATTGATTCTGCTTCTTTATTGATTGGCTGTGAGTATTGTTGAGTGAGTGAATGTAAAAAATGAGTGACATTGTAGATAAATGAATATATAAGTGAGTGCATGGATCGATGAATGTGTGAATGATTGGCGGTATAGATTAATGGATAAAAAAACGACTAATACTTGCTACTCAAGCCATTCATATAGCTTTGGATGGCTTGGAATAGTCTGAATTGTCACATGTAAGAGTGTGAGGTTAATAGTTGTATTGGTACTGTCATACACAGCGCTGGCAGGGGCACTGGGTGGTGCAAGCTGCAGTGGGCTCCTGACGGGGGCCCTGGCACTTATGTTTTTACAAATTAAGCATTGGCTACTCCACAGCCCCTTTATATGTTTAGTGTAATATATTTTCCTTCAGAGTAAAACATCTGACATTCAGCTAAAGTTGTCTTTACCATTAGACCTTATCATGACAAATGCCATTCCTTGAGAAATTTGGTTCATTCACAGAAGACTACAGTGTAAACCTAGATGTGCTGTGGAGAAAGGTTTTGCAGAAAATATAAAAGATTAAAATAATGGTGAAGCTGATGGAAGCCACTGAAAAAGTTTCCATCCTCAGGGGTAGGGACCAGTTGAGGCAATTTCTAGTCAAGGCTGAACGAAACTTGCATAATATCCTTTGTAGAGACTGCATGAAATACCCAACGATTATCCAAAATTACACGTTAATGTGTAATATTCTGGTAAGCAATGGTGCACTATTTTTCAGTCTGAATGTGTCCTTGTATCCATTTTAGATACAAGGATGCATCTTGTGCTAAAAAACATTAGTGCAAAATTTTTCATGAAGTGAACACAGCTGCACACATTTGCCTCGTTCACATTGATTCCGTGCTCCTGCAATATGATTTTTCCTGAACTAAATCTCAGGTACATGATGTGGCGTAATGGTGTAATCTTAGGCATTTGCATAATAATCGCACTGTGAAATGCCAAGAATTAAACTGAAGTCATGTCATAAATGATGTCATAGAACATGTTATGAGTGATGTTATATGTGAGGTCGTAAGCAATGCATGGCGGGGACACAAGTTATAGTTAGCTAAGCTAGCTATATCTGGTGATTTTCAATGGTTTTTGTTCAAAATGTTAATGTTGTCACTGACAAATTCATCTAACTATAATGTTACTGTTGCACTTGGCCCTTTTTGCAGGGTCATCCCAGAACTTTTTGCCTTCCTCCGGTATTTTTTCTGACCTGTTGTTGGTGGTTTTAGGACTCTGGGCACGTTATCACTGCTGTTCAGTGTTAAAGTGCATGTGCTCTCTATGGTAAACTTGGTAAGATTGGTCTACACCTGTTTGGCGTATTTATTTTACTTATCAGTCCCTTGTAAAGTGGTATCTCATATACCCAGGGCCAGTAAATTAAATGCTACTGGTGGGCTTGCAGCGCTGCTTGCGCCACCCACCAAAGTGGCCTTTCAAACCTGTCTCAGGCCTCTGCCATTGCAGGGCCTGCGTGGGCAGTTTACTGCCGCTGTGATGTGTCACATAAAGTGGTTGCCATGTCCGTGACTCCCCTTTTACTACATATCAGTCACCCCTAATGTAGGCCCTAGCTAGCCCTATGGGCAGGGTGCGGTGTATGTAAAAGGTAGGACATGTGCCTTAACTGTGTGGCATGCCCTGGTAGTGACAAACAGCCTATTTGGTTTCTCACTGCTGTGAGGCTGCCCTCTCATAGGAATGCATTGGGGATTCCCTGATATGTGTTTCAGTGGTAATTCCTGATAGGAGAGGGGTGGCGTGATCAAGTTTGGTATGTTTGGAATAGTGGTAATAAGTGCTGCATAATGGTGTTCGCAGATTTATTATCACTTTGGTAGAACTGCCACTTTTAGAAGTGGGCATTTCTGTGTGCTATATGTCTTTGTGCCTGCCTGTTGTGTATTGCATGTCTGGCTCTGGATGCAGGGGCTGGGGAGGTGCAGTGGCTCCAGAGGGCCTGGGTGAGTCAGCGCTAGGCTGAATAGGCCTGTTCTGCATTTGGAGTAGTGGGAGGAGTAGCACCTGAACTTGAATAGGACTGTGCCTGCCTTCTAGAATGCTGGCTCAGCCCCCCTGTGGTGTGTCTGGGGCCAGAGCCTACACTAACAATGGGAAGTGTTGTGCACTTGTCAAGTGCCCCCCAGAACTGGTTTGGACTAGGTCCAGGGCCCTGTGCCAGGGCAGAACAAAGACTTGAGGTAATATAAATATTGGGCTGTGACCCCATGAAAAGTGTGCTGTGCTCACTGAACTGGTGCTTCCTTGAGGAGTGCTGGGCGCCAGGAGGAACCACCACGAAGGACTTCCCCTCTGCTGGAGGGCCCTGTGAGCTGGCCTGTCTGGGCCCAGCCCTGCCCTTGCCAACTTAGTGAGAGGGGCGCTGTCTGCCCCTGGTTGTGTCTCACCGTGGGAGACACAGAGCGTGAAGAGCCTCCCCTGGTGACCTGACGCCAGCGCAGGGTGAGCGCTCTACTTTTTATTTTGCAACTGGTGCCCGGAGCAGCGTGTGGTCGTGCAACGTGCATTGGGCTGCATTGTCAGGGCCGAGAAGTTGCGGAGACTTCGCTCCGTGTTCCGTGGCTGAGACGGGAAGACAGGCGGAGGTTGCCTGGCCGTGGGTTGGGCTCCCGTAAGGAAGGGGAGAGCCCTGCGTGATTCCTAAGGTTGTCTGGCCTTGGGGGTGATGACTGGAGCCATTGAGAGGTCCGAACGCTGAGGGCGGGACGTGACCGTCTAGCCGAAAGCCAGGCAGGAGCAAAGCCTGGTTGTAGGCGGGGCCACCTCCTGGAAGTAAAACCGCCGGAGACTTCGCTCCGGGTGCTGCGCCTGCCTACGGCCTCTGGGGTGACAACGGGAGCCATTGAGATCTCCGGGCCCTGAGTGCCCCAACGCAAAGAAGAATCCCCGGGGGCGAGACTCAGAAGGGTCATTGAGGTAACGCCTGCCAAGGATACGGCCGTGACAGCGGGTGAGTGCCTGGGGGACAGGAGTGCCTTCCGCCCGGGGCCGCGCTGTCGTGTTCCCGGCCCTGATTGGCCATTAGCAAACCTCACTTGGGTGCGGAGGGAGCACTGAGGTTATTCCCGCACAGGAAAGGATCCTCCCGCATTACTGCAACGTCGGGGGCATTCTCCAGTAGAAGGAGACAGGGTGAGTTGCACCCCCGCACTCCTTGCATTGCAGACCTGTTGGGGGCATTGTTTTTGCTGCATCTGCAGCTAGGGGACTAATTGGAAGCCTTGTGTCCGCAGAAGGGACAAGCAGTTTGGAAAGCCCTTACTTTGAAAAGGGGCATTGCGGGGAAGCTCAGGGCAGGCCCCGAGGATAAAACTGCCTAATGTTCCCCCCTATGTTTTGGTGGGACAAAATGCAATCAGGTGATGTGTGCACCTAATAAGTGATTACCATACACTGTTGATGAGGGTTAGGCATACGGTGGGCCGGATGTAATAACGATGTGTGCCTAATATGCGATACTAGGTAATACTAGGATGTTCATGCCTCATGCTTGGTGCAAAGTGCACCCATACCAGTAGTTACTGGTTGTCCTCACTAACGATGACATATTTGATGTTATGACAGTGACTCGATTAGCCTTGTGGTGTATATAATCCCTGTAAAGTCATACCAAGTGCCAGGTGGCACAGTGTATGTATGCGATTACTTTCTAATGTGTTTTATGGATAATACAAAGGCTATTTTTACATAACCTTGTGTGGAGTTTCTTTTGTGGTGTGCCTAGTGTGTTGCTGCTGTGTGAGTGTGTTGCGCAAATGCTTTACACATTGCCTCTGGGATAGGCCTGACTACTCTGCCAATCTACCAAGGGGGTGAGCAGGGGTTATCTTCAGTGTGTGACTCCCTTGCCCTGACTAGAGTGGTGGTTTCTGCCTGGCTTAGGCACGTGCCCTAGCCAACCAGAAATCCCATTTTTAACAGTTACTTTAACTTTTGTTTTTTTCTGTGAATTTCTAAAGTTTTTTTCCTTAAACAAAAACAGATCTTTTTATCACACCTAACTATAACGTAACTTTAACCGTAGTTTTTTTCAGTGAATTTCTAGTTTTTTTTAAACATAAAGTAATATTTAATTACCATACTTGAATCCACCCGCCATGAACGGCCTTTGGCCGTGCACGGCAGGGGGTCTGCCACAAGGCCTTGCCTATGGCCAGGCTCTGTGGCCAGGCCCTGTAAAAACAGCTATCCTTACACCGTGCAGGGCCTTCGGTCGTGCATGACGGGGTCAAAGGCAGCCAACTCCACATTGCACACAGCCTTCGGCCATGCACAGAGGGTTGGCCACATGGGCCTGGCCCTGGTGACGCCAGGCCTTTTATTTTTAAAGGGGAGATGGGCTGCGTGGCCCCCACCCCAATCCTATTATGGCCCTGGGGGATCCCATCCCCCAGGGCCATGTATATTTTAAAGGGGGGGCACCTGCCAGCCCCTCCCAGTACCTCATTGGTCGCTGGGAACCCCATCCTCCAGGGTATTTTAAAAGGGAGGGGGCTGCATGGCCCCTTCCCGAGCCTTGTGAGGCCCTGGGGACCCCATCCCCCAGGGCCACTCAGTTCATTAAAGGGGATGGGGGACACACGGCATTGAGTCATGTTGTTCTTAAGCCAGCAACTTTCATGAGCTTTCCTATTCCAGATACATAAGTGGTTGTCACTACCTACACCTGACTGAGAACAGAAACCAGCCCTGGCAAATCCGCTACAACCGGCCCCGGGGGGGGGGCATGTTTGCTCTACTGAGAAGCACCAGCCAGGGAGTGGGGGTGCTAATGTCAAGCACCGCTGTGGCTTTTGTTAGAGTGGGCCGATATTGCAAAAGCAGCCCCCAGCAACAAAACCGGCCCCCACGGGTCAAAAACAAGCCCCCACCCTTCCGGCCCACCGGGAAAACGCTCGGTGCCCACTAAGGCCAGTTCGGCCATGCCTGCCATTCAGAAGCAATGTCCAATCAGGAAATCTCTAGATTTCAATTTGGCATAGTGCTTTCCCTAGCCTATTGGGTGGGAGCTGAGTCATCACAAGTCAGGTATGACTTACATTTGACTGACATTGCTCTAGCGTACAGTCTTTCTAGGTGCACTGACCTGTTGTGAAATATAGCCTGGTGAGATAATGTTTTTTTTTTAGTTTCAAAGACCTTTATTGTCGTCGAGATGGTTGAATACACAGCATGATGGCTACATCCCAAGTGGGCCGGCAATGCGTGGCGATGTGCATGCTTAAGGCAGTAGAGGCGGGAGGGGCAATACACAGCAAGCCGCCTACAACCACATCGGGCCGGGCGATTATCACGAGTGACCACAGCAAAAGGTCCCGAACATTTTATGCATTTAAGTAACAAAACCAAGTAACATAACATTAATGCCACTAGTCACCAAGAGTGGGTAGGTAGAATGTCCCCAGTCATGAGTTCCTGCCCCTTATATGCGCATGTGTAAGATATGTTCCAGTCCCCATAGCTACATTGCAGACGCCCTGTCCGGTCTCTTCTGATATCCTCCAGACATCACTGTTTCTCCCCTCCCTGTGTGGTAGTCCCAGCCGCACGGGGTTCCATGAGTGTTTCAGTGGTTGTGTCATGTTCTAGTAGGTAACTCTAAAGAGGGGCCCAGATATCGCGTGGGCGAGAGGAGGGTGGTAGCAGTTCAGCATAGAGATTGAGCTGCTCTTGACAGTATATAAGGGCGTGGAGCCAGTCCTTAAATTTAGGAGCCCGTCCCCTGCCCCATCTACAGGCGATTTGTCGCTTGGCTAGAAGCAGGGCCAGTGAAGCATAGCGCCGTATGTTAGCGGGCAGCGGTTTAGTATACCCTAGTAGGGCGGTGAGGGGGGTCTGCCGGCACGTGTGTTCCCAACATTTGGTCTAAAGCAGCCATTACTTCCCCCCAGTATCGGCGGATAGGTGGACAGTCCCAAGCCAAATGTTTGAAGTCCGCTCCCTGCTCCCCACAACGATCACATTGATCGTTATCTCGCAAGTGTAGGCGATGTAGGCGCGCAGGCGTAAAGTATATCCGGTGGACGTATTTGTAGTGTATAATGCGTAGCCTGCTGCTGGCGGAGACCTCCCCTGTTTGGCGACAGCAGAAAGACCATTGTTCTTCCATAAAGGGGTGTCCCAGCTCGCCCTCCCATTTGACCTTAGCTGGTGGGGGGTCCCACTCGCATTCATTTTGAGTGGTGCGATACAGAAGTGACACCACATGGGTAGGGGTGGTTTGTTGTAAAAGAGCATGAAGGGGGGGCATGATGGGAGGTTCCCGTGGGAAGCAGGAGGTGAGGGTCCGTATATCCTGCCTAAGCCTGACGTAATAGAATCGCTCCAGAGGGGTGGGAGAGGAGGCTCCGAAGAATTCCTCGCTAGAGCGGAATGTCCCGTTCACATAGAGTTGTCCCCAGGTAAGACTAGACAGTTTACGAAGTAAACGGCGGCAGCCCCCTCTCGTGTGACCGGGATGTCAAGTCTCCCTTGTAGGGGTAGTAAAGGGGAGTACAGTAGAGGACAGCGGGTCCTTCGGGCTAGGTCCTTCCAAGCGCTGGTAGTGCATTGTACAGTAGTTGAGGTGAAATGTCTGGGGACCACGGGGCTGCTCAAGTATGCGGAACATGGTGTGGGGGTCATGTGGCCATCCTCTATTGCAAGATGAGGCATGTATGGGGGAGGATGCATCCAGTAGGCTGCAAAGTGAGCCTGAGCACATATGAAATAGAGTTCCAAATCGGGTATCTCGAATCCTCCGGCCGCGAAGGGTCGCGTCAGGATATCCCAGCTTAACCTGGCTTGTTTCCCGCCCCATACAAGACGAATCATTTGGGTTTTGAGACCCTGAAAGAAATGGCGTCTAGGAGCGTAAGGTATATTCGTAAAAAGATAAAGCACTTTAGGAAGAATAACCATTTTGATCAGTGAGGCTCTTCCAGCCATGGAGAGGGGCAGCGCTATCCATCGAGTAACTTTGTCAGTGAGGAGATCAAGCGCCCGTCCATAGTTGGACCGCATCAGTTCAGCTCGGTCCCCAGAGATGTCGATGCCGAGGTATGTAAGTGTGTCTTCACACCACTTGAGTGGATAGTCCGGGGCAAACCGCGTGGTGGCGTCTGTAAGATGGTATATCTGGGATTTCCCCCAATTGATGTTAATCCCTGAGAGGTGGCCAAACCGGATAAGGAGTCTAAGGATGGGGTTAAGACTTTCATCTGGGTTGCGCAGGTACAGAGTAAGATCATCAGCATATAGAGAGATCAAGATTTGGCGTTCGGGGTAGACTAGCGCATGGTCCCGATAATGTTGTCTGATTTTGGCCGCCAGGGGTTCGATCGCTATGGCAAAGAGTAGGGGCGAGAGGGGGCATCCTTGACGGGTGCCCCTAGCTATTGTGAAGGGAGAGGATTGGACCCCGTTGACCATGACGCGGGCCTGCAGTCCCCTGTACAACAAGTCTATCCATGCCAGGAAGGTAGCCGGAAACCCCATGCGCTGTAAGACGAAAGCTAGATAATCCCACTCTAGTGAATCGAACGCCTTGGTGGCGTCAAGAAATATGGCGGCGGCGTTCGTGTCAGGATCAATGTCCTGCAGAACCGCGAACAGAGTACGCAGATTATGGGATGTGCCTCTATTGGGTACGAAACCCGATTGATCTGGGAGTACAAGGGCAGTCATAAGAGGGCTGATGCGGTTAGCAATCAGTTTCGCCAGTATTTTAGCATCGACGTTAATTAATGAGAGGGGCCAGTATGAGTCGCATTGTAGTGTCGGTTTGCCTGGTTTGGGCAAGGAGACTATGCGCGCCTCTCGCATTGTGGGGGGTAGTATGCCTGTATCGCGCGCCTCTTCAAATACTTGTCGCAGTACCAGGATAAGTAAATGGCGGAACGTTTTGTAGAATTCGGCCGGGAGGCCGTCCGGCCCCGGGGCCTTGCCTGATTGGAGTTGCATGATGGCGGAGATGATCTCCTCATCTTCATGATGTGCTAAGAGTGATTCCCGCTGTCCGTCGCCCAGCCATGCTATTGCGGTGTCCTCAAAGAAGGGGTTGAAGTCTACCGGGTGAGTTCTATGCGTTTTATATAGGGCTTTGTAGAAACTGCGAAATGTTCCCACTATCTCCGAGGTGCTTCTATGTAGCTGACCATATTCGTCTTCAATTTCAAGGACCATATTAGAGAAGCGGGAAGGGTGAATCAGAGAGGCAAGCGCCTTCCCCGGTCGTTCGCCCTCTCCATATCGGCGTGCCTGGTGGTATTTCCCCCGAAATTTGCATTCACTCTCAGCTGTTTTCTGGTATTCAGTAAGTAAGGTTCTCAACTGAGCCTGTAGTTCTGGAGTGGGGGCGGTGCGCATTATATTTTCCATACTCTTAAGCTCTGTCTCCAGTTTGCGGAGCGTAGAGCGGATGTCCCTCAGAATTCCTCCGCTTTTTGCAATGCAGCTCCCGCGAATGGTGACTTTGAACGCCTCCCATATTATGGAGTATCGCTCAACCGAGTTTTCATTTTGTGGAAAGAAGTCAGTTATGTCTTGTTCCAGCTCCTGTTTAAACACTGGGTCCAGCAGGTTCTGCGGGTTTAAGCGCCAGAACAGAAAGGGCGAGTCGTTATGGGGGAGAGTAAGGGTAAGAAGTGCTGGGGAGTGGTCTGAGTAAGTACGGGGGAGGTATGAAGCGTGTCTCAGCCAAGGAGCGAGACCCCTGGAGAGGAGCCAACCATCTATTCTGGACCAGGAGGCGCGCGCTGTGGTATAGCATGACCCTTCCCGAAGCTGCGGGTGTAAATGTCGCCAGGCATCGATCAACTCATTGTCCTCGACTATCGCTTTGAGTGTGTAATGTGCATTGGAGTAGTGATGTGGTTGAGGATGTGAGCAATCTAGTGTGGGGTCTAAAGTGACATTGAAATCCCCACCCCACATTATGTGCGTGGACCCAGCATCTATGATCTTCCCCCAGAGTACCCGAAAGAAATCAGGGTCATCAGTGTTCGGCCCGTAGCAAGAGACAAAAGTGATAGACTGAGCTTCCAGCCGGCCCCGGAGGATGTTGTAGCGGCCCTGCGAGTCTTCGTAGGACCCTATGGGGGTGTAGGGGAGAGAGCGTTTCACCAGTATTGCTGTTCCCCGTGCATAAGAGGAGTATGAAGAAAAACATGTGTAATTTGCCCACGGAGATGCGAACGTGGTGGGGGCCTGAGGACTAAAGTGCGTTTCTTGTAACATTGCGCAGTGAATGTGATGGTGATCTAGATATGAGAGGATATGTCTTCTCTTGCAGGGGTCACCCAGTCCACGAACGTT
This sequence comes from Calotriton arnoldi, assembly GCA_963921515.1. Lineage (NCBI taxonomy): Eukaryota > Metazoa > Chordata > Amphibia > Caudata > Salamandridae > Calotriton > Calotriton arnoldi. The sequence continues at coordinate 1,359,126 of CAWUFW010003633.1, forward strand.
CCAAGCTAGGAAGTTATATGTGGGGGGTCTGGGACGGTCTGTCATGGTGGTAGCACTGTGTGTAGCGTTAGGGGTGCAAACATCCTGTGGTGTGACGTTGTAGTGTGGACATAATCAAAAGCATCATAGCGTTAACATGTGGCATGCGAGAACTTCCTGTTCCATCCAGCAACTGTGCTGGGTCCCCCCCTCCCCCCTCCCACATCAGCAGCCCAATCCTGCCGTGGCTCATCCCCCTTCCCCCCTCCCCATTTTCCCTCCCCTTGCGCCAGGTTCCCAACTGGGGAAGATGGCCTAACCTTTAACATAAGTGCGAAGTACAGCATTTAGGGTTCACCTGTCGGGTGGATGACTTAGAGGGCGACCAGAGTCTCCTCGCTGAGCGAGGGTGCTTGGGCGGGATTATAGACGTCCATCTCAGCATGTTAACTATTTCTGTCTTCCGTGTTGAGGGGTCCTGGCAGCGAAGCAGTGCTGAGCATACGTGGCGTTTCGGGAGTCGACATTCCGGCCCAGCTCGTCGAGTGGGGATGCTTGTTAAAAGCTGAGTAAGAGTTCATAGTTCATGACAGCCTCACTTCGGTAACGTGCAGGGCCTGGGAATCAACGATGCTGACGTGCCCCCCTTTGTTTTTGTTTGTGCCTTGTTAGCTTTCAAGTCTCTGCGACACCTTGAGTTCTGTTTTATAGAACATGTCCGGACCACCCCCTGGTTTGCAGTTTACATGGCAAGGGTGGCGTTGCGTGGGATTATTCAATGTCAGAGGTGTTGCCTGTATCCACCGGTCGATGTGCCGGAGAGGAGGGGCTCGCAGGCTGTTTGGGTAAAGTCTTAAGGAAGCCCTGGACGTGTTGCGGATTAGTGAAGAAATGTTGCTTCCCTTGATGTGTGATTTTGAGTCGAGCCGGGAAGAGCATAGCATAGGGGAGGTTCAGCTGTTGCAATTTTTTCTTCACCTGGAGGAATTTCCGCCTTTGCTCCTGTATGGCCATGGTGAAGTCAGGGTAAATTGATATTTCTGTCCCTTCATGGCGGAGTTGTCCATGTTCCCTGGAGAGGCGGAGAGCCGTATCTCCGTCCCGGTAATTGAGCATTCTCCCTATGATCGGGCGAGGAGGGGTTCCAGGGGCGGGTCGGGCCGCCAGCGACCGATGCGCCCTCTCCACCACTAGTACCGGCGAAAAGGCCTCTCTGCCAAACAATGTTATGAGGAGGTGCTCCACATATTCCTCCATCTTACCGGTGGCTGTCGACTCCGGCACTCCTAGGATGCGTAGATTATTCCGCCTTGAGCGTGATTCTAAATCTTCGTTTTTGGCCGCTATTACCTTTAGGACCTTTTCCATTTCGAGCGTGCGATGAGCCGTGTTAGTGGAGGTGTCTTCCAAATCGGAAATGCCCCGCTCCGCCTCCGTCAAGCGATCATCATGTTTCTCAACTCTGTGAGTGAGTCCGTCTAGCCTAGCGTTCATGGAGTCCATTTTCGATTCAATTGAAGTCAGGCTAGACTGCATCACCAGTAAGAGTTCTTTTAGATCCGCTGTAGAGGTTGTTGGGGCGTCCGGTTGGTCCTCTTCAGGCTCCACCTGAGAACGGGCAGACTTGCGCGTATCGAAGTTCAATTTCGGTTGGCGTCCGTCTGGTTTCCCCATATTGGTGGATTGGCGAGGTCGATGGGGCGGTGAAGGTCCCGTCGGGCCCGCCCGGGGCCCACAGTGCCCACGACCGGCACCCGGCGGCCTCAGGCAATGGAGGGACGTGATTGTAGTCTACTAATTTATTAACGCCAAGAAAGCGTTATCTGTGTGTGAAGGGTTCTCCTCCGGTCCAGCGAGGCCCCCAGTTCCTGATACGAGCGAGGGCTGTGGTATTCTGCCCTTCAGGCGTGCTCCAGATAGAAGTGAGTTCCGATGGGTGGCAGGTGTCTCCCCCTGATGCCCCCTTTCCACTCCCACCACGACAGGTGGGAGGGGATGGTGTCCTCTGCCCAGGGTACCAGGCAATCCTATGCAGCTGGGTATGGGCAGGAGTCCTCAGTTGTTAAGGGAATAGCCCCACCAAGGACCTCAAGCTGGGACTCGCTGTGAGCAGACTGCGGAGGAGCCGGTTCCTTGTGTCCCAGTTCACAGGCCCCAATGGTGTCAGCTGCAGACGGCTGGTAGGCTGCGCCAGGAAGCCCGTTGGAGAGCCACTCGTGGTCACAGCGGGGTAAAATCCCCGGCGAGATGAGGAAGGCAGGGAAGTGGTGCGGTCCCGCGGGAGCACAATAGCGGGTTTATCTCCCCCCGTCAGGTTTGTTCTCAAGGGTGTATGGCAATTGAGCGTTCCTCAATGCCCGGTCTCCACCGCAGCGCAGTCGCGGTGTAGCAGTCCCCTCAGCTCCCAGTGGGCACAGGCAGTGTGGGGCGCAATGACAAGGTGCCTGGCCGAGTCCGTCTTCGGGCGGCGTTTCATAGCAGGCCCCGCACGCCAGTCAGCAGGTCAGTGTGGGGCTAGCTGTTATGGCGGTAGCAGCGCAGCGGGTGCTCAGCGGTCAGGCAGACTTTGCGCAGTCGCCGGAGGCAGCGCTTCACTTACTGGCCAGTCCAGGTGACAGACCGTGGGCTTCTCTTCCAGCGCACGGCAGCTAGGGAGCCCGGGAGGGCATCGGGGGTCGCGTCGCTCTTCCTCCGATATTCGCTGTTGCGGCGCCCTGGCGGCCCAGCCCCTCCTTCTTCATAGGCCGCTCCGCAGGGCCCGCAGGGCCTCGGCGTCTCTAACCTGGGGAAATCTGTGGACCGGCGGGGGATCGGCCTCACAGCAGCCGGTCGCTTATTCCGCACCAGGTGGCTCCGCTCCTCCGGCGATATCGGTGGTGTCCCAGCTATTAGGAGCTTGTTTTGAGCGCGGCAGTGTCGCCTCACCCGGGCGGCGCCATTTTGCAGGGTCTAGACGCGGGAGCCGAATCATGGTGTTAGCGCCCTCCAGGCGTCCCGTCAGTCCCCAGAGGTATTGGCGATGGCACCGGGAGTTCAGCGATTCAGCTGTGCCATTTGTCGCTGGATAAAGCGCGAGATGGGCAGGATATTAGGCGGATGAGTGCCCGAGCTGCAAGAGCCTCATGCAAGTGCGGCCATCTTGCTTGGCGCCCTCTAGCGCCCCCTAGCCTGGTGAGATAATGTATCCGCTCTAGAGATCTTTTTTTGTTTGCAGGAGACAGATAGTTGGTCCTCTCTAGAAGTCTCTACACAACACCGACTAAAATGTTTTGTTTTTTATATATATTGTAATCCCAGATCTATGTAGTATGAATTTGCTTTTTGACATGTATTGACTCATTTGAAATTCTGCTTTATCTTTATCTAACTTATGATTATAGCAAATAAATTACTGCTATGAGGTCCTATGGAATTAATATACTAATTGCATAATACTTTTCGAGCATTTGAGGTGCTGTTTTTATTGGAAGAAGTTTGGGAACGCTGAGTGGTAGGAATTTTATGGATCCTATGAGATTCTGGAATTTCCCTTCAAAGAAATATGGAAATAATCTGTGATTTAGCCAATGTTTGGTGTCTGTAGGGTATTCTGGGTAAGAAAAGGTTTTAAGATCCATGCGAGCCACACCACCCCGGACTTATGTAGGTGCCTTGTTTTCAGAAATGTCCGGTCCTGACAGGTTTTCCTTGGTGCTGACTGACCCCTAGCCTAAATACCGCAGCTACCCACATCATCAAAATGGGCCAATTTGCAAACTCTTAATGTTCCCTTGTAGTGTTTGGAGCCTTTCCTTTCATGGGTGATAGCCCAGCCACACATTGTTTTTTTAAAAAGAGTAGCAACACTGTGAGGTAGGAAACATATTAATCCCTCAGATTCCATTAGCACAGTCTGCTTTAACTTTTGTTTTGCTGTGACATCAGCTCGCACAGTATGCAATACAATACAGCAAAACAATCTTGGCACTCGAAGAACGAATTTCCCTCATGTCCTGCCTTTGATTTTAGACAAGAAAATGTTTCTGGTGTTTTTACCAGAAACATTTTCTTTTCCTGTACTGTGGATGACCTGCTGAAGTCTGCTGCTCTGTGAAGATAGTGCGGTGGATGTCAACTGGTTATCCTCTGCCATAAAGCAGTAAAAACCCACCAAATCCATGCACCCTGATGTCCTGCCTAACAAAAATGGACAACAAGCTGCAGGAATATGATAGCCATATTGCACTAGATTCTTTGTTCCTCCCCAAAATGGTAGGCTTCCGGGAAGTCTACTGCATATGAAAGAGAGAAGAATGCCCATAATTCCAGAAGTGGAGGGCTTTGTAGCCTCGAAATGGAAGGTACGATGCAAGCAGCATCAAAGAAAGGTTATCACAGAGGAGGATTTTAAATGCAGACCGTGAAACCACCACCCAAACCCCTTAGAGGCAGAGCTGCAGCCTGCCCCTCTACTGCTCCTCTAACTGGAGATGGGACTAGTGTCCTCAGCCACGCCACAGGCATCATACAATTACTTAGGGTCATACAATTACCTATCTTTTACCATGCCTACCTGTCTTGTTGGTCAACATCTGACAAAGGTCTCCTTTGGTACAGCTCCTTTCGCACAAACTGCCTGCAACTGTGAAGGACGTATGTCAATATCGAAGCCTGATTCAAGTCCATTCAGTTTTGACTAGTGCTTTTGATCAAACTAATTGATCTTTTGTCATTACCTTATAGTGAGATTAATTTTGAGACCTTCACAACTTCTCCTGTAAAATGACATTTACATTCTATTCGTTTTCACCATTTTTGCAGCCCTAGAATTTTTAAAACACACTGTTCACCACTGTTTTCCTAAAATGCCCATGATGGATATGCGAGTTAGGAAGCTCCTTACTTTACGAATCAGATTACGTTTTCGAACTTTACCTGAGGTAAGGTTTATCCCTTCAGGCCTACAAGTTGTAATGATTTCCTGGTGCAGAATGTCCTAGGTAGGACATCCTCCAGGAAAAGATTTTGACAGTGGAGGCTGGACAACCACCATCTCAGGTAAGTGGTGCATGAAGGAGGGCTCTGAGATAGGGCCAGCTTATGTTTTTGTAATAAAAGAACATTATAAACTTTTAATTTCACAAATATTGAACAGTTTAGAAATGTGAAATTACTTCACTTCGGCGCCAATTGAAGTGCCAATACGGGGCAGTTTGGCCCAAACCTTCAATATAGCAAATTTTGCATGGATATTAGCAGATACAGATTGATAGACTCTATTGGAGGATTGGACAATATAATGGAATTTGGTGCAAACATAGGGTCGATTGGCCCTGCCACCCAATATAGTGAATTCTGCAGGACTGTGAGTGGAGGCTTTTTGACGTATTCTGATTGGAGGATTGGATAATGCAACTAAATGTGCCCTGAAAAAGTCAATTTCTATGGACAAAACGTGTTGGCTGTCTTTGCTGTAAACGTGTGACATTTTAAAGAAAATAAAACAAAGTGATGAATTGAATACATTCTGGAATTTGAATGGGTCTTTTGTTCATGTGATAATATTGATTGTGGTGCACCTCTATTCTGTATTCGTATTAACAAACAGGTTTAACAAACTTTCCAAACATCTCTGTCAGTTCTAAAATGGTTCCTAAGCGAAGTAGGCTTAAGTGTTAATGTAATTATAGTGGGCTTTTTATGGGTAAAGGAATTGTGCATGCATGTTTGTCAGTATGACTCTCTGAAGTGCAAGGAAGAATGGTATCACAGGGTCATTAAGGGGATTTGTTGGGGAGAGGCTTGCCATTTTGGCTCTCACATGTGCAAGGACGAAGTTTATGTTGAGGGTGCATTTCATGCTCCTAGTGGTGGCAAAACATCACTTCGACAATGGTGGAAAAAAAACCTTGCACTGTCCCTGTGTTAGAAAAAAGAGACAGGCGAGTGTGAGTGACAAGGAATTGTTAGGGGGCTACACAGGGCAGGTTTTTAAATGAACTTGTATGTTTCAGAGTGGCCGGCATATCCTACTAATAAGGCTCTTTTGTTAATTGAACCAACGTCAAGTGATCACAAAAATACAAACTAAATTACCCTGCACCATTTAATACAATTGAGTCAACTGATTCTAGGAGAGTTTTTTTCACATAAAATCTGACTTCCACCCAGTTTCATAGCCAAGCACTATGGTGAGCGAGGTTGTGTGGGACTGGCTGGAGGGCAGTTTCACACACTCAGTTCCATATGGGCACCACATTGTCAGGAAAGTGTCCTGAGGAAACTCCAGGGAACCCTTGAATCAAGTGCACAATCTTAAATGTAAATAAAACTGGTGTATTTTAAATGTGGTAGAGATGAAACTAGGTTGAAAACATGACATAAAATGAAATATCCTTGCCACAGTCCGTACCACTTCTGCTGACCAGAAAAAGAAAAACTGCTTTTAAACCCAGCAAGCGCTATCTTTTCCTTGTCGGATGTATATTTTCAGGATTCTTCTCAGTGATGATAGAGGGCCTTGTGAGTCATATGACGCTGGTCATCTGGTACAAATGGGAGCTGGCTGGCCCTGTAGAGGACACCCTATAAATCACCCACTGTGAATCCGAAGGTACTGCTCAGGAGAATGATAAAAAAACGAGGCAGTATCCAGACCTACATATTGATCACTCCAACCCATGATACAATAAATCAAAAACCATGTCTGGAAGTGGGCGAAGGCAAAACACATCTTCTCTAAGAGATCGCAATACACAGCGATCCTCTGGGTGTCATTATGCACTGCTTTTAAGGGCATCTGAGAATTCATTAGTGTCAGTCTGTGCATCTTACATTGTCTTAACAGCAAAGAAACTAGTGCTCTGAAGCAACATAAAAGTTCAGGTTTTGGCATTCCGTTGCTGCATCTTAGCCTTTGGGAGTACTGATGTGCCAGGATCAGACGGTAACTTCCCGCTGCTTTGTGCTTTGTTGTGTTGCCTGCGTTGTTGTACATTTATTTTCTTTACTTCTTTTTATTGACCCTAAAACTTTTCTTTCATTTTTCTTCAGTTTTAAACTTTCCTATGCATCTTATAATGTGCATCCTGTGAACTAATCTGTCTGTAGGCAGTGCTAGGTTTGTTGAAGAATTCCTTAACTCTCTTAGAGCAGACCTAATACACATCAGGAGTAAAAACAATACAATTGGTTATTGAAGCAGGGTTATGCATTGCTGCAGGCTTTTTGATTGGTTCTTGGTGAGCAAGTGAATCATCAGTCATGAGTGGCATAGTGCTATAGTGTATGTGCACTAAAAAATGGTACTTTTTATTAGGTTTGACAGGTGCTGTGGCCTTCCATCACTGCTGAGAGGCCCACAACTATGGAGTGTGACTCTCCACAGTGGGTTACTAGCCACCGGCCAGTGTGTGGTAAAAGTAATGCTTGTCCAACTTATGTACGGCTCGTACTAATTAGGGACATTGGTATTTTCATCACGGCATGGAGACATTAATACTCAGTACTGCTTGGGGCCATCAAAGTGCATTACTACCTAGAGAGTTCGATGTTCATTGCTGTTTTGAGCCACTGATAAACATTACTACCTGGAGTTACTGAGGTTCATTAGCGGCTAGAGGCATTGCTGCTCATTACCGCCAGGAGAAATCAAGGATCCTTATTGCCTGTGCAAAGTTAGGTTCATCACTGTTTGGAGCCATTTATCTGAATTAGGGCCTGATTATGACTTTGGCTGTGCGGTGCCGGGTCCATCTCACCGCTGCACTGCCAAAGCCGTGGTCAGACCGGCCACCAGATTAGGGGTTTGCTCTTGTCTGGCAGGCTTTTTTTTTTATTCCTAAAGCGGTGCCCTGAAAATGGGCACCGCAATTAGAACACCAAAAACAGTTCCTGCATGGCATGGACTGAGCAGTCCATGCCTTGCAGGAACTGGTGTGCATGCACACATGAGGGCACATGTTGTGCCCCTGTGTGTGCATCCACATGCGGAGGAGGCACAGGGGGCCCTGCAGGGCCACCTTTGTTTCCTCTCCGCCACGGTGTTCATGGAGGAGGAACCTCCATGACACCGCAGGCAGAGAGGAAACTCTAATGTGCTTGGCGGGGCTGTGGCGGTCCCGCCAAGCATATTGCGGCCTAACACAAAAGTAAGAATCTATCCAATATCCTCCGTTACTACTGTAGACTAAATACAGTACATCTATAGTGTATAATATCCTAGTAGTTCGATCATCAGGCTATGTTTAGAGTTTCCAGACTATTCCATAGCACTGGCATGCTGAATATAAAGTCCTATACACTCATTCAACAAATCAGTGCATTCTGGGAGCTGAAGTCTTAGTACAATTTTCAAACAACTTTTTCTGGCTAAATCTGTCAGAAACAGAGTTCATATGTGTTAGATATTGGGTTTCTGGTTAGCAGAGATATGCACCCTGTCCAAGCAGGAACCGCAATCCTTGTCAGGGCAGGTCACAAACACACCATAAATTAACCTGTGCTCACCATCTGGTAGCTTGGCACAGATCAGTGTGGCTTAACTCAGGAGGCAATGTGTCAAGTATTTGTGCAACACATCAAACAGTAACACCGTGAAAATATCACAAAAAGACTCCTCACCAGTTTAGAACAATATAGAATACTTTTGTAAATAAAACAAGACCAAAATGAAAAAAATCCAATCACTAGAAGTCGAGATATTAATTTTTGGAAGATTAAATGCAAAAATAGTGCTTAGAAGCAGTAAGCCCTCAAAGAGTTAATTGATCACGCTGGACTGGGACAAAGTCAAGAGTTCAGGCTAACCGTAATGGAGCGTCGGTCAGGTGCAGAACCCACGCAGGGCCGGCTGAGCAAAATTACTTTGATACTGGTCGCAAACAACGGGATTTCGGATGCAGCAGAGTGAGGCATCGGTGATCCCCATGCAGTTGGGGGTGATGTGGCGGATTTTTCCTTGCAATGGCGATGCTATGTTGGTTCCATGAATGATGCGCTGGCTCTGTGGTGCAGCGATTTTGAATTTGATGCACTAGGTTATTCCACCTGTAGAGGCGATTCGTCGATCTTCTCCACACAGTGGCGGCGATGCGGCGGTTCCGAAGCGGCAGTTTCGGAGGTGCTGCTGTGATTCCAAGTGCGATGGCTCGATCTGTCCCCTGCAATGGCGGTGATGCATCTGTTCCGATCGGTGCAACAGTGTCAATGCATGGGTTCTTTCAGATGCAGTGCTTTATACTCACTTTCAAGGGTCCAGTACTGGGTTGGCAGCACTTGGAAGAAAAAGACTTGAAGCAAGAAAATTCCAGGTGCTGTTTGTAGGTTGAAGAGAAGTCTTTGATATCCTTGAGACTTCAGAACAGGAGGCAAGCCAACAAGCCCTTGGAGATACTTAGGTTCTAGGATGCAGAGATGCAGGTTCAGTCCTTCTCACTCCCAGGCAAGAAGGCAGCAGGCAAGCACAACAAAGCAGTCCAGAAGAGTGGCAGTCTCTCCAGGAGCACAGTAGTCTTTCTTCCTGGTAGAATGTCCTCAGCTCCAGAAGTGATCTCAGTTAGTGATGGCAGAGGTACAGTACTTATACCCAGATGGGCCTTTGAGGTGGGGGAGAATTCAAAGAGATGCCTTTGAAATGCACAAGTCCCTGCCTTTCCTGCCCTGGCTCCAGACTCACTACAGGGGGGCATGCAACCCTTGGTGTTGGGACAGGACACAGGCCTTTCAGGTGTAAGTGTCAGCTCCTCCCTTCCATCCTGCCCAGGATGGACCATCAGGATGAGCATGGTCCATCAGTAACACCTAAGCTCCTTTTGTGTGTGGCTGTCTAAAGGAAATGCACAAAACCAGCTGTCACCCACCCCAGACATGTATTCAGAGACAAGCAGAAGGCACCACATGGTTACAATAAGAAAATGTCAACTTTCTAAAAGTGGCATTTTCAGAATTGCAATTCAAAAGCCAACTACACCATCAGTTGTGTTTTTAAATTGTGATTCCAGAGTCATCAAATTTAGGGGTCCCATCTCTTCCCAATTGGAAAATACACTTATAAAATGAAATAAGGCAATCCCAACATTATCCTATGGGAGAGATAGTCCAGGACATGTAAAAAGTACATTTCCTACTTTTTAAACACACTGCACCCTGCCCATGGGCTGTCCAAGGCCTACCTTAGTGGTAACTTATATGTATTAAAAAGGAAGGTTTGGTCATGGCAAGTGAGTGAGCTTGCCAGGTCACCATGGCAGTTTAAAACTTCACACACAGGCTCTGCAGTGGCAGGTCTAAGACATGTTTTAAGTGCTACTTAAGTGAGCGGCACAATCAGTGCTGCAGGTCCACTAGTAACATTTAATTTGCAGGCACTGGGCACATGTAGTGCACAATACTAGTGACCTATAAGTAAAATAAATATGGCAATTGTAAATAAGCCAATGTATCATGTTTTAAGTATAGAGCACATGCACCTTAGCACTGGCTGGCAGTGGTAAAGTGCCCAGATTCCTAAAGCCAGCTACAACGAAGTCAGCAAAAAGAGTAAAAACAGGAGGTCTGAAGGCAAAAAGTCAGGGAAAACCACGCCAAGGATGCCACGTCCAGTGGCGGCCACCATAAACAAAAGGGTGATGGGGCACCTCCAGCATCTTGTCACGTTCTCCGCCTCTCCTCTTCCTGGGTCCCAGCAGCCGCCAGGACCCAGACTCCTATCCAATTCCCATGCTGCAGAGCAGCGTGTGGATTGGTCTGAGCAGACAGGGAAGATGCCCTGCTCGGACCAGGAAGTCTGTGGGGTTTCTCCAGCCTGGCTGCTCAATGCAGCTGGGCTGGAGAAACCCTAACTGCCCATGTGTGTTTTGGCTGGCCTGAGACGGCGACCAAAACACATATGCGCACTTAGGGAGTGAAGGGCACGTAGCACTCCTCCGCCCCCCTCCCATGCCTAATCCCCGCCCCTCCCAACACTGCTAGAAGAGCCGGCAAATGTAAAATAAAATGATGCAAGAGCATTGTTTTATTTTACATTTGCTGGCTCTGAGCCAGGCAGTGGGGCGACGCTCCTCCGCCATTGCGGAGGAGCCGCCACTGGCCAGGTCGAACAATATGCATTACTGATACATCAAAAAACACATCTGATCCCTTTCTCTTGACCATTCATAATCAAGGCAGCTTTAGCCCGATCCCTGTCCCAAAGTAAAATGCATGGGGGTCACAATCCGCAACACAGTATTTCTGTTGGCACATATCAACAGAATGACTGAACCTGACAACTTTTATTTTTATACTTGGAAGAATATCAACTACTTTTTGATCTCCAACTAACTGAACACTGCTGCCTTTGCACTCGACATTTCTCGGATCACTGACATAATATCGAGCAACAAAATTATCGACATACCAATATCGACCACAAAAATATTGACATCCTATTGTAGTGTGGTTTGTGGACTCATGGTCTGCATTGCTAAGTTAGCTTAGGCCTGGCTGCCATGATGCCTTTTGCGCACGTTACTTTGTGCCTTTGTTTTCCAGCCTCTGCTATTTTAGAACTGTTTGCCTTTCACCTTTCCTCCTGTTCCCTTTGGGTTGCGTCTGCACATCATGTACAAGGTCGAAAAACAATGTCCCTTGTTCTTGCTGATCTGGTCAGCCCCTCGCACTTAGACATAACACTGATTGCAGCTGCACTGGAGAAATTCATGTGCTTTTAATATGGTGTTTTCACTGTTAGAGACACTTGGAGAAAAACCTTTCCAGAGAAAGAGCTGTGCTTGTCTGATGATGTAAACCATTGCATCTAGATATTGAGGTATGAGGTCCGCCTGACAATGCCCAGAGATCTTCTACTTTTATAATAAACTAGCTAATAGCACGGGGAAGGTGGTATGGTCATTTAGCCCTATATCCACTGCTTTATGAAATGCTTTCCCCGTTTGTATTCTATGGAATTGTAACTATGCTTATTATTTTAACATTATGCATTATGCTTATAGTACTGGCACGTGTACTGTATAGTTTAAAACATTTATTTCAACTAACGTGCTCTAAGATACAGTACACGTGCCAGTACTATAAGCATAATGCATAATGTTAAAATAATAAGCATAGTTACAATTCCATAGAATACAAACGGGGAAAGCATTTCATAAAGCAGTGGATATAGGGCTAAATGACCATACCACCCTCCCCGTGCTATTAGCTAGTTTATTATAAAAGTAGAAGACCTCTGGGCATTGTCAGGCGGACCTCATACCTCAATATCTAGATGAAATGGCTTACATCATCAGACAAGCACAGCTCTTTTCTCTGGAAAGCTTTTTCTCCAAGTGTCTCTAACAGTGAAAACACCATATTAAAAGCACATGAATTTCTCCAGTGCAGCTGCAATCAGTGTTATGTCTAAGTGCGAGGGGCTGACCAGATCAGCAAGAACAAGGGACATTGTTTTTCGACCTTGTACATGATGTGCAGACGCAACCCAAAGGAACAGGAGGAAAGGTGAAAGGCAAACAGTTCTAAAATAGCAGAGGCTGGAAAAACAAAGGCACAAAGTAACGTGCGCAAAAAGGCATCATGGCAGCCAGGCCTAAGCTAACTTAGCAATGCAGACCATGAGTCCACAAACCACACTACACCCTCCCCTGGTCAGTCCATTGGCGAAGACATAGGACGAAGACAGAGTTCAAATAGATGGAGCAGAACGGTAAAGTCTGTTTCGGAAAAGTCCCCAACGAAGGACAACGATCGGGACAGAAAAAAATAAAAACACATAAGAAAAAAATCCAGTGATGCAGGACGCGGAACGTGGAGGCCCCCTAATCAAATAAAGTGTGAGTGCAGAAAAATGCCACACCTTCCAAGAGGACATCGTTGGAATGGCCAGTAAAAAGAGACGCCATCCAGTCTAATAAATCAAAACTGCATTCATGTTCCTCGCAAGAGGGAGCAGCGAACAGCATTGCGGGACAACTTGCGTGATTCTCAATATAACTTTGTTGTAGGAGAGCCTGAGCAACCGCCCAGACATCCCATTGTGCCAAAATTCCAAGTGCAGCCGCACGCGCCATGTAGCCAGGACCGGAACAGTCCCGTTCATGTGCCTCTAAGGGACCCACCAACTGGACAAAATCCGGGCGAGACAGAGACGTATTGGAGAGGCAGTAATCCAAGGACCATGAGAAAGGACATCGGATGCAAGACATCACAGGTTGCACGCAAGTGAAATACGCAAAGCGAAAAGAAAGTCTATATTACACACCAAGTGTCGCTAACGGCAGGACGCTGAAGGCGTCGAGGATGCGCTCACGGAGCGTCCGGAGACGACCGTGGTCGAGGAGGGCCCCAGGAAGTGCAGCCATTGCGTAGCACACAGACCAAAAGCAATACACCAGCCGCTAAGGCGAGGAGCAACGGAAAGCCTCCAAAGACGCTGGAAAAAATGGAATGAATAAAAGCTGGTATTACACCAAATATCGTTTGAAATGAGGTAACAAGGCCAGAGCCCACAACTTTAAAAAAGTGCACAAGACCTTTGGTGCGAGTTGCATTAAAAACACGGTGAATCAGTTCACCGAAATGCTGTGGGAGGTTTGTGTTCAAAAGGGCCTGAATTTCACTGTGGGTACTCGCCACCTGGAGCATGAATGTCTCCCGGGCGGATGTGAGCATAACCTCCTGGTTCAATAATAGTGCCTTTATTCTGCTCAATTTATTGAAATCCGCCTTCAAAGTCGGAATGGAAGGCCAAATGGAACTATCTACGATGCCGTGCGGGGGAGGAAAAAGCACATTTTTGCAGCAGACAACCCTGTGAGAAACTGTTACAATATAGGGTATGCCGGCAAGCATGCCACAACAGTCCTGATTATTCAGGAGGAGATAGCTACCATTTGAAAGCACAGTGAAAGCAGGAGTAATAGCAGGAGCAGGAATGCCTTTTAAAACACAAGCAAGATTCGGAGCCGAAACATTGCAAGCTCCGTGCAATGTAATGTGTTTACAAACAAGGGTATGACCTACAGTAGAATCACACAACTCCCCTGTGAGAAAAACTTCCTTCCCGTCCCTAAGACATTTATACATGAAAGCCAGGGACCAAAGTTCATGCAGGAAAGCACTGCCTAAAGGCTGAAAGTGGCCAACAGGATAATGTTTCATGCAGGAACTGAATTCAAATAAAGAAAAAGGCAAAGCGATAACCCTGTGTACTAGCCACACAGCAGAATCTAATTCCGCAACAGAGAATGGTAAGGGCTCTATTTTTTCGATATGTAACAGAGTGTATGCTGCATCTTTCATGGACATGAACCGCTGTTTCTCAGTCAAATTAAAAGGTAAAAATAAGGCAGAGGTGTTCAAAAAGTGCCAAGGAACTTTCCCCATTTTAAGTGTCTGCAAAGTCCATGCAAACTGCATTACTGAACGCAATTGATTTTGACCATGATATAACACAGAAACATCGGGCCTGATTCACAGAACTAACTTACGTCAAAAACGTAAAGTTAGTACCTTTTGGTATTCACAGAATACACTTACTCATTTTGGTATTCACAGAATACACTTACTCATTTTGGTATTCACAGAATACACTTACTCATACTAACTTTATGTCCGCACTCGGGCCGGAGATTCCAGCCCGGTGGTGGAGATTCCGGCCGTTTGTGGAGATTCCGGCCCGGAGGTGGAGATTCCGGCCGTTTGTGGAGATTCCGGCCGGAGATTCCGGCCGTTTGTGGAGATTCCGGCCATTTGTGGAGATTCCGGCCGGTTGTGGAGATTCCGGCCGGTGGCGGAATCTCCACAAACGGCCGGAATCTCCACAAACGGCCGGAATCTCCACCTCCGGGCCGGAATCTCCACAAACGGCCGGAATCTCCGGCCCGAGTGCGGACATAAAGTTAGTATGAGTAAGTGTATTCTGTGAATACCAAAATGAGTAAGTGTATTCTGTGAATACCAAAATGAGTAAGTGTATTCTGTGAATACCAAAAGGTACTAACTTTACGTTTTTGACGTAAGTTAGTTCTGTGAATCGGGCCCACCATCTTGTACAATATCAACAACAGAGGAAATAATATTCTCCAATGTGTAAATGCGGGAAGACAGGGTATTAATACTATTGTCAACAACAGCAAGCACTTTTTCTAAATTAGCTTGATCGATTTCCCGAAGGCGGGAAGCAGCTTCAATTTGCGAAAGCTTCCAGAGTTCATTATAAGTTTCATAAATGAATCTCTTAGGTCGAGGACCACCAGGCCCCAGAACAAAGTCGGATAGATCAATGTTGCCTGATAGGAGGGATAAATGTTGTTTAACAGAATCTAAGGAAGAGTGCTGCAACCACTGTTTACACAATTTACCAACAGAATATGTAGTAACAGTATGAGAGTCAGAAAACCTGGGGTCCGGCCTATCCTGTTTGTAGCCAGGATCCGTGTCCTGAAAACGCAGTTGGCAGGCATTAGAGGCTATGGGCCAAGCCAACCAGGGTGATCGAACAAACTCAGAGACATTAAACGAATTGTTCTGAAACAATACCTGCAAATCTGTAAGGGACATATTGAAGCACAAGCTTTCGTTGGGAGTGGAAGACAATACAGGAATGGATGGGGCATTTAATTGTTTGGACGTAGCCAAACCCCAACATGTTGTTTGATAGATGGTTTGATTCAAAAATAAAATTTGGGCCGGGATGAGGCAAGCACGGTGCAAGGCTTCTGTGCCTTGCACCTGCCATGCTTTGGAACCCCAAATAGATTTTATGTCAATGGTGTCCCGCCAATGTTCATACCCACCCACAGCCAAGGCGTTCAAAAAGGAACCCGAATACAGCAATTTGGTGTGGGTCAACATGATTTTCTGAGTGGACGAAGTGTTCAATTTAAAATAATAGGACCCAGGGTTCGATCTATTAAAGTCAGTAAAATAAGTAAACTTATTCCTAAGAGTCCGGGAGCTACCTGGCAAAGGGGTCGGGCAATGTTCCCATTGGGTGTAATTAAAAGGACCCCGAAAGGTACTGGGTTTATGCAGAAAGTGATTGCCCCAATGCTGGTAACAATACAAATCGGCATAATTTGCAGAATTCATGTACAAATCTTCAGCATTAAAAGCAGCATAATATTTCAAATCAGTAAATAATGATTCGACTGCATGCACATCCCAATCATCAGAATGAATATTACTTTTAACGACATCACCCATTGAAACACGGAGGACATTTGGTACATTAATAATCTCGGTGGGTCCATGGATTTGGAAATTTTCCGCATCCCATACGATGCCATCAGCGACTGGAAAAGCTGAAATGTTCACAAATGTGTGGTCACGCTTCATGATGTGAGATGAAGAATGCGGAGCTAAAGTTCCAGCGACACAGTTCACAGCAGAGCGTTCTGGTAAATAGTGACCATTAATGAGTAGAAAAAATACTGTGACAAAGCCAATGGACATGAACAGAAAAATCAGGAATAGTACCAACCAGATGTATGTCCATGGTGGGATCAAAAAATTGTCTCTGAACCAGGACACAAAAATACTGAATCTGGACGGGATGAGCACCGAAGTGGAATCCGAGTCAAAGGAATAACGTGTTGGGCTCAGTGGCGTTGTTGGTAGATGAGCCACGGACTCGGTGGCGGGGTAGGGTTCCTCGGTTTCCTCGTTGCAGGGGGAATCCGGGTAGTCGAGTAAACGATCAGGCAAATCTACCATCTCAATGGCAACATCAGTGACCGTGCTGGCTGGAGGGCCACACACATTTGTCCGGGAAATGACTGGACAAGAGACCGCTGGTGTTACACTATTCAGGATCGGCCAGATGTTGTAGCTTGACATTGTCCACTGAGATGAATCTGTTGTCCTTGCGACCAGGAAGCGGTGGTAAAATGAGGGTACGAGTACCCTTCAAGCCAAGAACTGGAACCGGTGCACGATAGGAGGGGCCAAATTCTTTTTTGTTCTCCACTTTCTCTCGGACCAGGTCTCCAATTTTCGGAAGCCAGCCGGCAACCGGAATCTGCAGCGCAGCGTCTGTGGCTGAAGGTAAATGTTTGTTTGCAAGTTTGTCTCAGGCTTCTTGTAAGTCCTGTAACATAGTGGAATGGTTATCTACATCAAAGATTGCGGATTCCGCCGCCATGTCTAGACCATCAAGGTCAGGCACAAACATTCTTATGCCAAAGAGCATTTCGTATGGGGTCCGCCCACCCAGAGGTTTTCTAGGGAGATTATTAAGTGCACGTTGTACGGTATACAAGTGGGCCAGCCAGTTCCTGCCAGTACCTAAGACTCTAGCTGTCAAGGATTGCTTTAAGTCACGGTTCATTCGTTCAACAATCAAATTGCCCTCTGGCCGATATGGAGATGAAAATTTCACCCGCACCCCCAGTGACCCCATTGCGTCCTTGTAGGCCTTAGAGGCGAACGCTGGACCTTGGTCAGAATGAAAGGTGCCGCAGGCAAAAATTCCCACAAAGACACGCAAATCCCTGATGACATTTCGAGTGTCAGCACTCCGTTGTGGCCAGACCCAGATGAAACGTGTGCACGAATCCACTGCAACCAAGATGTACTTATATGCAGTGTCAGAAGAGAATGGACCGCAGTGATCCAGGTAAACACACCCAAAAGGTCTGTTAGAAATGCAGAGCGGTGTCTGTGGTGGCCGTGTAACCGTGGAAGGCTTAATCTGCTGACAAACGTCACAAGAAAGCACATAAGTATGGGTTTGTTTATATAAACCACGCCACCAATAACGCTGCTGCAAGATGGAAACAGTCGCTGCCACGCCAGCATGGGCTGAACCCATGCCTTCGTGCGCGGCTGTTATCAAGGAAAGTCTGCGGTCCGCGTTGGGAATCAGCCGATCATCAACGTCAGGAATTCTTACGTAAGGAGCCTGTTCGGGACCTACTTGATAAGAGTATTTGGAAGGGAAACCCCGTGGGTAATTAGCACCTTCTTTGGTTGCAGCAATAGCTGCCAAAATATCATTATCGATTTTAGTCATGGACCTTGTAACTGCTGCGACTGAGCACGTGGCCACTGCTGATTTGGCAGCTTCATCCACCAAACCGTTACCGACAGCGTGTGCGCCCACACGCTGGTGGCCAAGGGTGTGAATCACCTGTGTGAGAGGCAGACGTTGTTTCAAATCTGCCACTCGAACCCAAAGCATTTTATGCTTAATTGTGCTGCCCTTTGCATCTCTATAGTCGTTTTGCGACCAAAAGAATAGATTGTCATTGAAAGACTGAACACAGTAGTACGAATCACATACAATAAGAGTGGTCACATCTGGATTCGCAAACTCAAGTGCGAGCACCAAACCGCGCAGCTCGGCTAATTGTGCAGTACTGTCTCCTAGTGCCTGAGTGTGCACTACAGTCTGTTTGAACTCTCCGTTCACCATAACCCCTGCAACAATAGCACATGCTGCTGAATAAGCATGCTTGGAACCCGTGGCCGGTTGTGCCGCACCATCGGTATAGATAATACATTCGTACTCCTCAAGCGGTAGCAAAGACAGAGGAGGAGGATGAACAAATTCATACTGTAAAAACTCCTGTGTCTGAAGTGAAGAATCAAAGATAAAAGTGACATCCGGGGTGCAAAGCCTTAGAGTTCGGTACACTTGCTTTCATCACTGCCTCAAGGGCAGGATAGGGTGTTACCACCAGAATGCGTTTTCCTTGTGCCAGTGCGCGTTCCTTTAGAATCGCCCTTTGCACTGCAGTCAAAACTTTCTCCACTGTGGAAAATCGCATTTCTGCCGAGGTGTAAAGATGTGACTTGTATGCAATCGGTACTGTGTCACCTTCATTAAAGGTTAAGTACGTGAAACCCACTGCCCCTGGAACGATTCTAATCACCAGGTTTGTGTGGTTGTCACGAGTCAACAAGAATTTAGATTCAAGTAGATCAGACTGCAAAGACTGTAGTATAGAGCTATGCTCGGGAAGCCAGCATGACTTCGAAAAGCTAGGTTGTATCAAGGCATAAAGAGGCGTGATACGCTGGGCATATTCGGGAATGTAAGTACGCCCGAAGTTCAGAAAACCCAGCAAAGACTGAAGCTTCTTCAGAGTGGTTGGAGGGCACAAAAGTGCGCATTTCTCCAGAAAATGGGGAGCTAATCCCTTACCTTCATTGTTGAGCTCATAACCCAAAAACAAAACGGTAAATTCAGCAATATGAGATTTGGCAAAGTTAAACTTGTAACCTAGGACCGCAAACTCGAGAATAATGCGGTCCACTCTGGAAAGATGTGGGTATAATTCGTCGTCTGTCAGGTAAATATCATCGACGTACGAACAAGCATCTGGGTCTATGCCGTCTAACAAAGAGACAACACAGGCAGCGAATACACCTGGACTGTTGTAGCCCATAGGTAGACGCCGGAATTTGAATTGTTTACCACCGGAGGTAAAAGCGCTCCATTGGCTACACTCCGGGGCTAAGTTGTGCGTGTAAAATCCATTGGATAGGTCAAGTGTCGTTTTATATTTTTTACGAACAAGACTGTCTACAAGCGCAGAACTATGGGTATTTTGCACCGCAAAGGTCCGACAATGAGAGTTCAAATGCCAGTAATCCAATACTAGGTGGCACGATCCATCGGGTTTAGAAACCGCGAAAAGGGGATTATTCATGGGTGACACGCATGTTTCAATTACTCCTTGATATTCTAACTGTGTCAGAATTTCGGAAACGGGACCTTTAGCTTCCCACTTGATGGGATATTGGGGTTGTGGCTGTGGCAGCGACCGCAAAGGAATATCATGGGAGGGTGAGTCTTCATCCCAGCCCACGTGATTGCGGTATAACGCTGGAGCCAGGGACACGGCCCACTCAGCTGCGAGAGCCTCCGCTTTGTGCTTTGGGACATGACGAGAAAAGCTCGGAAGAATTACCTCCTCCCCTCTACGCGCAGCAAGTACGAATGGGGGCGGCCAATCCGCCTCCGCCAACAAAATGTCGTAAGAAGAGGTCAGATTCTCCCAAAAAATCCCTTTAATAACACGCTGTATGTCACCTTCAATTTGAAGGACAATATTATATAGTCTGTCCGGGGGTCCCACTCTGGTGTCAGCTGTCTCGACAGTAATGAATGTTTCAGTTGCTGTCGCCTCCACATGAGGACGTAGTGCCTCCCGTACTATGGTAACTTCCGCGGCGCTGTCTAGGAGCGTCACTGCCCACGTCCAATTCTGGAGTCTCGTTCTCACCGTCTGTGGCATATCTTGCTGTTACAGCTGCAACTTTTTTCTTCTGAAATTGTGGGCGAGTACGTTAAATTTCTTCTGATTTCCCTCTGACTTGTTGTCGAGGTTGGTCTCGTCCCTGTGGAGCCTCTCGACCCCTTCCTCTATCCTGGCGATCTCCTCCACCTGTCTGGGAGGTCGACGGTGCCTGTGAAGAACGAGGAGAACGCGGATCAGGGACTTGGAATTTCTCTGGAGATTTAATTCTCGCTCTATCGCGCAAATCATATGTGCGTTCAGAAGAGACTGAAACTGGGGAAGCGCCTCGCGACCCCGGCTTCTTCTGTTGCTTACCCTGTTTTTTCAACCTCCAGTTCTTTTTAGTAAAGAACGGTTTCTCATCTTTCTCAGATTGAGTTTTTGGTTGTGGTTGCGTCTGTGTTTGCGTCTTAGCAAAGGGATTGACCCCCAGGCTATTGCAGCCAATGGTTTTGTAAGCCTGTGCAATAATTTTCGGTAATTCGCGTGGCTTGTCAGGCTCTGGGATCAAAGCCAAAGCATTAGCTACTTGAAAGTTAACTGCATCGCCCTTGACATTCGCAAGGATCAAATCAGCCACTACATCGAACACTCCCACCAGTCTCATCCCTAATTCCACAGCCGCTTCAGGGCCATGCTCATCCTGCACGCGTTTAATTACAGAGGGGAGAACTGTCATGGAAGGAGTGCCGAAACACTTTGAATATACTGCTGCGAATACCTTACCCCAGTTGTTGCATTCTGCCAACTCGGGGATCAAGTCTTTTGGCAAACTAATCGTCAAAATCCTGTGTTTTTCCACAGGAGATGTATTAGGAAAAACTGCCTCCAGCTGGTCAAATTTCTCTGCAAGCCAATAAGGCATATCGTCCTTATTTTGTGGGCGCTTGCCCATCACTGAATTAACCATGACGGGACTTATGGTTACACCGCCCGGTCCAGCTGGATGCGCTGCAACTCCAGGCGGGGCTGCATGGATCTTGCCTGTAACATACTGTACTAAAGCTCTATGCACACGTATCAAAGACGAACGCAAATGTCGCAGGTCAGCGACCGGCAGCATCATATAACGCGGATGTGGGGTATACCCGACCAAATCAGGCCAAGTGGCCCCTTCAATCGAAAAGGGGCCTAAACGAACCGAGGTAATCGGTTGGGGGAGGGCGCCATCAAACCAAACACGGTGTTGCCATGCCGTGAGCGGTACTTCAAGATTCCTATAAGGTCTATAGAGAGCAGGAATTGTGGTTTCTGTATATTCATGGAACAATTTATCAGTCCCATCCACCGCGGGAAAGGTGATCCAAGAGTAAAACACCTCAAAGTGGTAAGCTGGATCTGCTTGTACCACAAAGATCAGATCGACACCCGCGTCAGGCACTCCATACACTGTCAAGTGAGCTCGGAGCGCTGCACGGCTACGCGCCGGTATATTTATATTCACAGCCATTTAGACCAGGATGATCGACAACCTAATATGAAGCAGCACAATATAGGGTTTTATTTAAACACCTTTTAACAACTTCAAGCTTGATAGAACCTATAAAAACGTCAATATAGGTGGTATCGCCCCCACACATGTCTGTGAAGGGGGTTGTGGACAAGCACAAGAACTACTCAAGTGTCTTGCAGATAAGCAGCCCACTCGTTGGTTGCGCCATGTTGTAGGGATTCTGCACATACACAGAGCTATGCACAGGATAATAGGACCTCGGAGTATAGTGGTGAGCCAACCATACACCTTAGTGCCCAAACTCCCAACCCGACTAGCATTAGCGTCTCATTGGCAACGATGCTACCAATGATTAGACAACCCAGAACACGGTCTCTCTCTCTCTCAGGACTCGCAGGAGCAAGTACACCCTTTCATAACTCACTCATACTTGTACACAACGTGCGTAATAAGAGACACTGTATAGTTTAAAACATTTATTTCAGCTAACGTGCTCTAAGATACAGTACACGTGCCAGTACTATAAGCATAATGCATAATGTTAAAATAATAAGCATAGTTACAATTCCATAGAATACAAACGGGGAAAGCATTTCATAAAGCAGTGGATATAGGGCTAAATGACCATACCACCCTCCCCGTGCTATTAGCTAGTTTATTATAAAAGTAGAAGACCTCTGGGCATTGTCTGGCGGACCCTCATACCTCAATATCTAGATGCAATGGTTTACATCATCAGACAAGCACAGCTCTTTTCTCTGGAAAGGTTTTTCTCCAAGTGTCTCTAACAGTGAAAACACCATATTAAAAGCACATGAATTTCTCCAGTGCAGCTGCAATCAGTGTTATGTCTAAGTGCGAGGGGCTGACCAGATCAGCAAGAACAAGGGACATTGTTTTTCGACCTTGTACATGATGTGCAGACGCAACCCAAAGGGAACAGGAGGAAAGGTGAAAGGCAAACAGTTCTAAAATAGCAGAGGCTGGAAAAACAAAGGCACAAAGTAACGTGCGCAAAAAGGCATCATGGCTGCCAGGCCTAAGCTAACTTAGCAATGCAGACCATGAGTCCACAAACCACACTACACTATACTTTTTAAAAAAAATACACAAATATCGAAATAAAAATATTGCCAGTAAAAACACTGATACATACAATCTCGAAAACAAAAATATCGTAAACAATAATATTGTTATCATTAAATAAACATACAAAACAACAAAAATATCGAAATCAAAAATATAGACCACATTATTATCATATACACACAAATACCAACACCTTAAAAATAATAAAAATAACACAACACATTACATAAAAAATATAGACAATAGTACAAACACACACAATATTATTAAATAACTAAAAGTAATTTCAATATTTAAATAAAACACCACTACGAAATATTTAACATAACTCACACCAAATAACAAATAATTTTTACGAACAAATTAACTAAAATAAATGATTATTTTAGACATTTACTACATTATAATTTACAAATTAAATACTAGCATATTGCTAAATATACAAATAATATAAAAAAAATTAAATTATCAATAATTAGCGTTTACCAAATAAGGAAACAACTGCCAAAATGTTTTAACCCATTCTTAACAACCAATGAAAAACAACTACAAACCAAATAAACCAATAAAAATAAAAAGAAAAAGAAAAATGGACACTATATAAACAAATTAAAAATCAACATAAATGTGTATTACACCAGCAAAGACCAGAAGAAGCTAAATCTCTGCCGGATTTCTTCTACAACATCACACTGCCACATCCAAAACTTTTAATTCAACTTTACAAAGTATGTAAAATATAACACTTATTTGATAATGTAACAGAATAAAAGTAAACTAATCTTAAACAAACTAAACAAATAACCTAATGTTATTATAAATCATATCTCCTCTACAGAATTTCCAAACAAGACTCAACTAACTACAAACAACATACAAGAATCTCCTCCAAAAAAGTAAGTATAAATTAAAACGATACTAATCCAACAACTGAAACTCCCAACCCAAAAACCCCACTAACTACCCACTCCACAAAATATAAAAAAATACTGTTAAACAAATAAATAAAAAATATACTTTTCTTCAACAGAAAATAAACAAAGTACTGCATCCAAAGACCAACAGAAAACATCACAAAATCCAACATTTTCTACAAAACCAAACATGTAAGTATAGTTAATTTTTTTACTTTTTGTAATACAATAAAAACATGTATAATATATGTAACATTTTGTAAATACATTTCTCATAACAGTTCAAATATCAAAATGACTGAAGGTGCAAAATTCATAACATCACAAAAAGGAAGAATTTTACTATGCTATATGGGATATGGCTACACCCAAGAAAAACAAATAGGCGACAAGATTAATTGGAAATGCACCAAATACTATTCCAATGCATGTTATGGGAGGGCAACAACAAAGGAAGCTACTGTAATAAATGTCAAAGAGCATAACCACCCCCTAATATAGCAGAGATAGAATTAAGAGATGTTTTGGAAACTCTTAAAGAGGCTAGTACTAGCACTCAGAAACCTACAATAGAAATACTAAAGGACATCCTACCCCGAGTTCCTGAACATGTAACTGGTCAATTACCCTCCATCTCAACTTTAAAAATATTAATTACTAGAACTAAGAAATCTACTACTGACACCCCACCTGCACCCAAAACATTCAGTGAAGTTCAAATACCACATGGACTAACTCTAACTCATAACGAAGAACAATTCCTTCTTTATGATAACAAATTTAATGAAAAAAGGATTTTAATATTTGTAGCTCCCACAAGCCTACAAAAACTTCAGAATTGTGAAACATGGATGATGGATGGTACATTTAAAATATATCCCAAACCATTTTTCCAATTATACACAATCCATGGACAGTATCACAATAGCAACATCCCCATCATTTATGCACTATTACCAAACAAACAACTACCTATGTAGAACTGCTAAAAATAATAAAGCAAGAAACTAATAACTACTACCCTCAAAAAACTATCATAGACTTCGAACAGTCAATGATACAAGCCATCCTGAAAAATTACCCTCACACAGCAATACAAGGTTGCTATTATCACTTCAATCAAAGCATATGGAGACACCTTCAGAAATCTACCCTTAGGGGTCGATTCCGATCTCGGCCGGTAGGGCACCTAACACCATTCGCCCGGATAAAAACCCAGCCGAATGCGTGTTTCCCGACCGATTCGAACAGTCGTCTGAACGAGCAAGTACGATGCGCATAACAGCACAAATTCGGAGCGAGCCGTACTTACCCATTCCAGCTCCTGTTCTCCGCCCGAGCCGGATCCGTAAACGCCGAATCGAGTCGCACGGAAGCAAATACACAGCACCTTCCGGCCGGACTAGTACGATGTGCCTTCCGTACGTGCCGAACCCGTCGCTACGTCTGGCACGTCAGAGCATCCGGGAGAGCCGCACATAAGCTCCGATTCGCGCCACAAGACGATTCACGGTTACGAGACGAACAAGCAAGCGACGAGTACGAGTCCAAGCAACGAGAAACACGAACGAGCCGAACCAACCATGAATCCCATCGCGCAGGTCCTACCAATACTCTACATCTATTACCGGAACAGGTACGGACGCGTACGGCGCAGACGGTAAGTCAAACACCCACTACACAACATATGTCACACACACATAGGGATGCAGAAATGACGTACACTAGCAACAGCAGAACCATAGGGGCGGGATGGCTATCACCAATGTCATACACACCCATAGGGGCCTGGATGCCTACCACTACCACCACCCCTACCCATGGGGGGCTGGATGCCTGTCACTACTACCATCCCCACTCACAGGGGGATGGATGCCTACCACCAACACCACCCCTACTCAGGGGGGGCTGGATGTCTACCAGCAACACCACCCCTACCCATGGTGGGCTGGATGCCTACCACTACCACCACCCCTACCCATGGGGGGCTGGATGCCTACCACCAACACCACCCCTACTCAGGGGGGGCTGGATGCCTACCACTACCACCACCCCTACTCAGGGGGGGCTGGATGCCTACCACTACCACCACCCCTACCCATGGGGTGCTGGATGCCTGTCACTACTACCATCCCCACTCATAGGGGGATGGATGCCTACCACCAACACCACCCCTACTCATGGGTGCTGGATGCCTACCACTACCACCACCCCTACTCAGGGGGGGCTGGATCCCTACCACTACCACCACCCCTACTCAGGGGGGCTGGATGCCTACCACTACTACCATCCCCACCCATAGGGGCCTGGATGCCTGTCACTACTACCATCCCCACTCATAGGGGGATGGATGCCTACCACCAACACCACCCCTACTCATGGGTGTTGGATGCCTACCACTACCACCACCCCTACTCAGGGGGTGCTGGATGCCTGTCACTACTACCATCCCCACTCATAGGGGGATGGATGCCTACCACTACCACCACCCCTACTCAGGGGTGGCTGGATCCCTACCACCACCACCACCCCTACTCAGGGGGGGCTGGATGCCTACCACTACCACCACCCCTACCCATGGGGTGCTGGATGCCTACCACTACTACCATCCCCACCCATAGGGGCCTGGATGCCTACCACAACCACCACCCCTACCCATGGGGGGCTGGATGCCTGTCACTACTACCATCCCCACTCATAGGGGGATGGATGCCTACCACCAACACCACCCCTACTCAGGGGGGCTGGATGCCTACCACCAACACCACCCCTACTCAGGGGGGCTGGATGCCTACCACTACCACCACCCCTACCCATGGGGGGCTGGATGCCTACCACTACTACCATCCCCACCTATAGGGGCCTGGATGCCTACCACTACCACCACCCCTACTCAGGGGGGCTGGATCCCTACCACTACCACCACCCCTACTCAGGGGGGGCTAGATGCCTACCACTACTACCATCCCCACCCATAGGGGCCTGGATGCCTACCACTACCACCACCCCTACTCAGGGGGTGCTGGATGCCTGTCACTACTACCATCCCCACTCATAGGGGCCTGGATGCCTACCACTACCACCACCCCTACTCAGGGGGGCTGGATGCCTACCACTACCACCACCCCTACTCAGGGGGGGCTGGATGCCTACCACTACCACCACCCCTACCCATGGGGTGCTGGATGCCTGTCACCACTACCATCCCCACTCATAGGGGGATGGATGCCTACCATCAACACCACCCCTACTCATAGGATGGGTAATGCATGACACAACCAGCATACTCCAACATAAGGAATGTCAGAAAAACACATCCCTCCAACACCATGACAAGCGTGTGTAGACTGTGTCAAATGCCTACAACACTGAACATGACATAGAACATACAATGTGACCCCCTATCACATGTGTCACACATGAATGTGTGTGGCCTCCACAATGCAAGCAGACCATGACCACTGTGGCAATGGGGTCTAACACCCCATCATCACAGTGACCAAAAGGTAAGTGTGGGGTCCATAGCTGAGGCACATTTTGAACATTGTGGCAATGGGGTGTAACCCCCATCATCACAGTGACCAAAAGGTAAGTGTGGGGTCCATAGCTGAGGCACATTTTGAACATTGTGGCAATGGGGTGTAATACCCCATCATCACAGTGACCAAAAGGTAAGTGTGGGGTCCATAGCTGAGGCACATTTTGAACATTGTGGCAATGGGGTGTAATCTCCCATCATCACAGTGACCAAAAGGTAAGTGTGGGGTCCATAGCTGAGGCACATTTTGAACATCGTGGCAATGGGGTGTAATCCCCCATCATCACAGTGACCAAAAGGTAAGTGTGGGGTCCATAGCTGAGGCACATTTTGAACATCGTGGCAATGGGGTCCAAACCCCCATCATCACAGTGACCAAAATGTAAGTGTGGGGTCCATAGCTGAAGCAGATTTTGAACATCGTGGCAATGGGGTGTAAACCCCCATCATCACAGTGACCAAAAGGTAAGTGTGGGGTCCATAGCTGAGGCACATTTTGAACATTGTGGCAATGGGGTGTAACCCCCCATCATCACAGTGACCAAAAGGTAAGTGTGGGGTCCATAGCTGAGGCACATTTTGAACATTGTGGCAATGGGGTGTAATCCCCCATCATCACAGTGACCAAAAGGTAAGTGTGGGGTCCATAGCTGAGGCACATTTTGAACATTGTGGCAATGGGGTGTAATCCCCCATCATCACAGTGACCAAAAGGTAAGTGTGGGGTCCATAGCTGAGGCACATTTTGAACATTGTGGCAATGGGGTGTAATCCCCCATCATCACAGTGACCAAAAGGTAAGTGTGGGGTCCATAGCTGAGGCACATATTGAACATTGTGGCAATGGGGTGTAACCCCCCATCATCACAGTGACCACATTGTAAGTGTTGTCATGGAAAAAGCTGCAAAAGCCAAACAGCATGGATTCTCCCTGGTCACAGAACAACAAACACATCAGTGGCATAGTAGTGCTTGTGTCCCATAGCAACATAGATTGGGTGAGGCAAACAGTGCAGTGCAAATAAGACATACCTTTGGCCATGTGCAGACAAACATCACCCATGGGGGCTGACACTGTCAACATTCATCAATAACACAATGACAGAAGTGACCATCAGAATGCAGACCCACATATCTGCACCAATGGGCACACAAATGTAGATATCCTGTGGAGACTGTAGATGTGAGGTGAACAAATACCATACCATGCCAGCAATGGAACATACAAACCATGATCACTGTGCTGACTGATGACCTAGGAGTCCCAGGGACAGCAGGGGAAACACACCAAATAACATACAGCCAATGGCACACTAAAGATATGCCAATGCAGTGGTGCAGATGCACAAACACAAACATGCAGCCCCACACTGCATATCAAACACAACAGGTGAGGGGGGTGGTGCCAGTGTCCCCAGGCAACCACACAACACGTGAGGAGGCCTGAATCACAATTACACAGATGTGCATACAGTGCCACACAAAAGTAACTCATGGATCCGAATCCCCTATGTGGGCAATCAGGCATTGTTAGATGAGAGGGAGCCCAAATTACACATGTCACACAAGCCTGTAGGAACAGCAACTAACACAGCAAGACACAGACCCACCACAGCACCACCCCCAGGGTCCCCACATTGTGGTGACACTGGCCTGCATGATAATCCCACTCTGATGACAAAGCTAGATGTCGTTCACACTGTGAACCACAGTCATGTGTCCTGAGCAACAAACTACCATCACACCTACACAAGCACAAATCAATCAGCACGGCCTGTCAGCCAAGGCCAATATGGAGGCAGGGGCCTAGCTGTGAAACAATTCTCATCTGCACACACTCAACACCACACACCTTGATTCCCACCAATGTGCAGCTGTGAAGCTCACATGCACTGGTGACATTGCACATGCACCCATGACAATACCAGGGGTGGTGGTGGGAACTAAGGTGCAGACACCCATCACACATGGCCAGTCAACAAGACTCGTGAATGTCTGACACACTGCACAGTACGCCGTACATGGGCATGACGTCAATACCACACCAACCAATGGGATCCCGGCCACAGTCACACACCAATGAAGAAGCCAAGGTCACCCACAAAGAACACACATAGACAACTACCAACATTGCAGCTCTGACCCTGAGGAGTGGCAGCAGTCACACACACAACGTGTCACAATCACTGAAAGCTAACACAAGCTGTAAATTACATGACTGGTGTAACCAACAAGTGCCAAGGGGAATCCTGACTGTGTCTCATCTGCGTTTGCCCACAAACTCAGCCCTGACAGCAAACACACCTATGGGTGACACCCTGATGACCAGTAATGTGCCATGCACCCACATCCCAGAGAAGCCAGGGAGAAGACTTTGGGGGAACATAGGTCAACTCAGCAAGCATCACAAACAGGAACATCACTAGTGATCCCAGCCTGCCTAGCAAAATGGAAGTGAACACACACAGTCATGCTCACACAACACACACCTTGGGCTCAGGCAATGTCACAGAATTACACACTGCCATGAGGGGACTCCACTCCTGTGTAAGGAAAGCTGTGCCATACGTAGTCCCAGTAGGGCTCTATCATGTCAGCAGAACACTTGGTCACTCAGTCAACAATTACCACAAAATGAAGGCTCACGTCATATCAGCCTGGGCATGGGAGTGTCACCGGAATCATCAGCACAGATCCAACACACATGTATAGCAAGTTGCACTGATAACACAGATGAGTCCCTCCCCATTGATGCCCAAACTTGCATGTCCAGTGGAGATGGTCACACGGTCAGGGAAATAGACAAATAGAACAATGGCAAGCACAACAGATGTGCAGGGGTGTAAGCCACAGATGTGATATTGCAAATAAAAGTAGGCAATCCCATTGCCAAATCTTGAAAACATGACACCCTCATATTGCTGCAAAGGATGACATGGATACACAACAGGATAGGACACATTCCCCCTGGACCACATGGGGTCCTGCACAGTAACACCTCATTTTCCTGAAATCAAAATTCACCATCACTGCAGCAAGGGCATGGTTAGCATCATCAACATCATGTACATCTGAAGCAAAACCACTAGAGAACAGAAAGTAGCTTTATTCCAGCCTATGTGTGTGTAAAAGTGAAAGTCCAGAAAAATAACAAAGGCCAATGGCCAGTCCATTATCAGAGTCCAAACAGGGTGACAGTGGCAGATGTCACCCTTTGCATGCCTGCACTGCTACACACCAGGGACATTCCCTCGGAGGGGCATACGGGGGCCGGCCAGGCACCGCAGGGACAGGATCAGGGCTCACCAGAAGGAGGCAGGGAAGGGGTGGTGGGTGCTGGAGAGTCACTGACAACTGCAGTGGAGGTGTCTGACATGCTGTGTGCCGGCACAACTGGGGGGCATGAGTCAGATGGTGTAGGTGCCGGCACGACTGCAGTGGGCTGTGCAGATGCAGTGGACAGGTTCCCCACTGCAGTGCCCAAGTCAGACGGGGTGGTAGTGGACTCCACTGCAGTGCCTATCTCCAGGGGAGTAGAATGGGGTTCAGGTAAGGTGGACAGGACAGAGGGGGAGGGCACGGTCTCCACACCAGTGGCACAAACATGCGCAGCGGGGGGGGTGGTGCTGGAAGAGCAAGTGGTAGGGGGAGAAGGCCGGATCATTTTGGGGATGGTGTATCTGTGGGTGGGGGAACCTGGGGCAGGGTGTGGTGGGGGAACCTGTGGAGTGGGGGCCTGAGGGATGGAGGAAGGAGACTTGGTGGTTGAGCTGCAGGGCGGCGGAGGGTTCTTGCTCTTCCGGGTCCGTGGGGACTTGCGGATGGGGGCCTCAGTCTGTCTGTGCCTGGGGGAGGGTGTCCGGGGGTGAGGGGCACTCCCCTCTGTGCGGGTGGACTTCCTCATCCCCCTGTATGCTGGATCAGCTGGATCGGAGGGGAAGAGGCCGAGGTCACAGAGGAAGAGCCGCTGTGTAGGTGGGGTTGCAGGTGAGGCAAGGGAAGGGGCCTTGGAGGGAGAGGTATCGGAGGACTGCGGAGTGACTGTGGATGCCTGTGTGTGTGTCTGTTCCCCATCCCCTGTGGGTTTGGTATCAGTCCCCTGAGGATGCCTGCGTGCACGTCTTGTTCTTGTAGTGGGTGTGTCTGTGCTGCTACTGTCTGTGTGTTTGGGTGATTGTGCAGGTGTGCATGTGCTTGGGACAGGTAGGGTGCCAGGAAGTGTGGATGGGGCAGAGGTAGGAGGGGTGAGGGACTGTTGGAGGAGGGACACTGCTGCCGTCAGGGAGGAGTCCATGGACCTATTGCTCCTCTGTAGGGCAGACATGCCCGATGAGATGCCCTCCATAAACGACACCAGCTGTGTCAACAGAGTGGTGTGGGCATGGAGGACACTCAGCATTGCTGTCTGCCCTACATGGAGCTGGTGAAGTAGGTACACAGACTCCTCACTCAGGGCAGCAGGGGACACAGGGGCAGGGGTGCGGTGCCTGGCACAAAGGAGACACGCTCCCGAACACGGTAGCCTCCACGGACCTCTGGAATGGGAGCCGATGGGAGGGCGGTGGTGGTGGTGGTGGTGGTGGTGGCGGGGACAGCAATACTAGCTGGGGTGTGGTGGCTGCTGACACCCGCCTCCACAAGGGAGTCATCCTCCGAGCTGCTGTGGTCCTCAGCTGAGGGGGATGCTGCTGAGGACTCCTCGGTGTGGCTCCCCTCGCCCTCCATGCCACTGGGTCCCTCCGACCACTCATCGGCTGCTGACCCAGTCTGGCTCTGCGGCTCCTCCTGGTCCGTGGAGCTGTCCCCTCCTGTGGCCGTGGATGTATCTGCAAACAATTAGGCAAACAGACAAACATCAGTCACCTGCACTGACCGCACACACCACAGTAAGTACAGCACATTACAGAGCAAGCCCTGGCATCCTCAGTTGAACATTGCCAAAAGTGCACAAACAGAGTAGGAGAAGCCAATTGTCAGTCTGATGGTCAACCATGGCACTCACATCCCTCCTGGCCTTGCACCCATCTGTCTGGTGCCTGTCGGATGGCAATACCCCAGTGTGGACACATGCACCACCTACACAGTAGTTGGAGAGTGCAGAGAACACGGTGAAGTATGTGAACATGCACACATCACAACTCTTGCCACTGAGTCAGTACAGGTGTCCGGATAAAGGGATGGCCAGAGTCTATTTTGAAATGCATGTGATGCATACCAGCACCAGACACCATGATACACCCATGTCCTGATAGTCAATGCAACAATGGGGTGCATGTAGCACATGTCACTCACCTGCAGGATCACTCTTAGGGAGTTTAATGCCATGGCACAGGCATGCCTGCAAAGTCATACATCACTGTCTCCAGTCACATGGGCAGGGCAGCTAGCCAACAACAGTCTGCACTGTGTCACAATACTAGGTCATGGGGAATGCAAGTTCTGTAGCTGACAAGTGCACATGTCCATCCCCCACAAACCACATCATCTGAACTCTTATTTGTCCACATCATACCAATTGGACATATGGGAGACATGAAACACAATCCTCGGAACCTGAGCACCTCACAATCTGCTGTGAATGGGAGACAGCTGCCTGAACTTCACATTCGCATACCCCAGTCTGCACAGTCAAGTGATCAAACACCTATATGTCTCACAAGTATTGTCTCCTATGGTCACATCTCCGGTGGCATGCTGAGCCCTAACTGATAAACACCCCAGTAGTCCTGACAACAAAGCCACAGCACAAGGACACAGAGGCAGACACCTGAGGGAACATTCCACTGAGCACAACGTGTCAGCTGATACACGGGAGTGGTAGTACAGGGTGTATTGTATGGCCTGGAGTAGGCATGACTGTCCTGCTCCATGTGGAAGAGGGATGAGCCCTGGACAGTAGGCAGGTGGCTAAGCATGTGTGACACACTTGATATACATACTCCAGAGGCCCAAACATTGTTCCCACCCGCAGCATGGGGGGGTGCCAATTCCAAATACCCCAGGCACATGTGGTGAGCCAGATCAGCAATTGGACCACACATCAAAGTCACACGCAGATTACATGTCAGAACTCAGGCATTGTGTGAGCAATTGACCTACCCATGAAGCCCACCACAGAGTAACGGGAACAAATGCTGTCCCCCACCTTCTGCTAAGCAAAATGCAAGGACACAGTACCCAAGTGACACAATTTCCTGACTGCAACGGCCACACCTGGGTATCAGATGAGGAGTGGGCATGTTACAAGACTGATGTACTGTGGAAGTTTAACCAGGCCAGAGGAGGGCACATAGCATGTCAGACAAAGTTCACAGTGACGTCATGGACTCACCCCTCCTTGCTGCTGTCTGGCCTTCAGCTGCCCATCCAGGTCAGGGAAGACCACCGCCAGGATCCGGAGCATGTGGGGGGTCAGGGTCCGGTGTCCGCCCCTCCTGCGAGGAGGCGACAGCTTCAGCTGGACCCTTGCGATCCTCCGGGTCCAGCCCCGAAGGTCCTGCCACCTCTTCTGGCAGTTGCGGATCCGGCGCTTGTAGACCCCCACGGATCTTACTGCCCGGACGATGGTCAGCCAGATTTCCTGCTTCTGGTGGGCGTCAACCTGTGAGGATGAGAAAGTTAAAAGGCCATCACTACACATGCAACATATCCGTGCATCACACAGTTGGACATACATGTCTCAATAACAGGGGCATATGATGTACACAGGCAGTGCAACGATGGCTATGTACAGTTTGCCAGCAGTTACCACATGGTATCATTGCCTGGGAAGTCAAACCTTGTTGGAATGCACTGTTACTGCACTATACCTGTTCAGTGCATGTGACTACACACTTTGGGGGGGTGAACTACTCAGTGAGCATGCTGGCCAGTGGTGTGCACACTGTAAGCCTTGCTAGTCAGACAACATGCACCATTAGTAAGGCATTGGACAGCACACTCACCTGCTCCCCTGGTTTCCCATACAGCTTGCTGTACTCTGGAAGGAGGCTGTCCAGCAGGGCCTGGTTCTCCTCAGTGGTGAAGGCTGGGGCTCTCTCCACAGTACGTGCCATTGCAGTAGCCAGAGGATGCAGAGACAGCAGCAGTGTTGGTGGCAGATGTCGTCCTGGAGCATGTAGTGCAGGCAAGTGAGCCCACAGGGGAACAGCCAGCATTATATGTGTGCTGCAGAGGCAGATTCTGTCCCATGTGTCCAAAGTGATAGGTCCAAGTCGTTTGCATCTTCTGAATCTGGCCAATCCATGGATTTGCATCACTTATACACGCCCACAGCATCCTTCAAAATCTCAACCTCATGACACCCATGTATTTGCAACATTGTTGTGGCTGGCCAACTGAATTCACTGCATCAGACTCGTTAAAGCTTCAAAAACGCGTCCGTTGCCATGCCAGGCCCTAGCCAATGCGTGCGCACCGATCGGTCCATTGCTGTACAACGCGTATTTCGGATACAACGCATACCCGCTCACATCATATGCAATGGCCAATGCGTGCGCATCGATCGGTCCATTGCTGTACAACGCGTACCCGCTCACATCATATGCAATGGCCAATGCGTGCGCACCGATCGGTCCATTGCTGTACAACGCGTATTTCGGATACAACGGTCACACACACCCTGATTCCCATGTGGGAAGGTATGTACGTCACAGGGTGACCCATTGCCACAATAGTGATGGCCCTCCTGAGTCTGTGTGCATGTTGTGTTTGAAATGTCTCTGATTCCATGTGCACAATGGGAGACAGTCTCCACATCCACGTTGTTTGTGCATGGACTTTGATGTTGTGTGTGTGTGTGTCTCAGACGTCCATGTCTGTCCTGCAGAGGCAACAGGGACCACTACCTGTGGGGGTCATGGTTGTTTTGCTGGGGTGTATTCATGATACGCCATGTCATGCCAGTGTCCATGTGGCAATACAGGGTCCATGGGGATCCGCCTGTAAATGAGCTGTGATGCCTGGGGCACATCTGTCCTCACATGTCACTGTGGTGTGTGTTTGGAACTTGACAGCAGTACATGGGTACTGTGACACAGCCTAATGATGTCCCATCGCACAACCTGGGACTTGTTGTCAACACATGTTGAACAGTGATGTTAGATGTTGGCCAGGTTGGTGCCATACATGTCCTTACAGAACGGCACACACATCAGGTACTTGTGTCTTGTAATGATGTATCATGTGATGTTGAGTATGGTCAATGCCACATATGTGGGGTGAGTGACAATCTTTCTTTGTTCACCTATGCACTGCAGGGCGCCAGCTGTCCATAGACCATTCCCTGACCTTGCAACCATGGTTGAATGGGACTGCATCCGACGGTACCGCTTCAACAGTCTGCTGATTGAGGAATTGGTGGTGCGTTTGGCCCCACATTTGGAACCTGGCCGGCCATACCCTACAGCGCTGACCCCCAAGGTGAAGGTGATGGCAGCCCTACACTTCTTTGCCACCTGTACCTTTCAACACACCGTGGCATCTGCCGGTGGGATGTCACAGACCATGTTCAGCTGTGTGCTGCGCGATTTTTTGGAGGCAATGTTGAGATACCTGAACCAGTACATCTATTTCCTCAAACGTCAACAACTCACTGATGTCAAGAGTGACTTCTATGCCCTGGGGAGGATGCCGCATGTCATTGGCTCCATTGATGGGACACATGTGGCTTTGGTACCACCACAGGCACATGAGCAGGCATACAGGAACAGGAAACATTACCATTCGATCAATGCTCTGGTGGTATGTCTTGCAGATATGTGCATCTCACATGTGTGTTGCCGTTTCCCTGGTTCTGCACACGATGCCTACGTAATGAGGAGTAGTCGCATCCCGAGGATGATGACACAGATGCAGAACCAGCGTGCCTGGCTTGTCGGTGTGTACTGACTTTGTACCATTGTGTGTATTTGGCAATGTTGTATTCCACCCTCTTTTCCAACCCAGCTAATGTGCAATTCTCTGTATGTAGGTGACTCTGGATACCCCAACATGCCGTGGTTGCTGACACCCCTCAGGAAGCCTGTGACACCAGCCCAGATGCGCTACAATGAGGCACATGGCCGGACCAGGAGAGTGATCGAGCGTACATTTGGTCTCCTGAAGAGCCGCTTTCGCTGCCTGGACAAGACAGGAGGGGCCCTCCCATATGCCCCTGCAAAGGTGTGCAAGATTGTCATCGTCTGCTGCATGCTACACAACCTGGCAGTGCGGAAGGAGTTGCCTCTCATCCTGGATGACGATGACCAACATCCGCCACCTGTGGAGGATCCTGGCCTGGGCCACGATGCCAGTGATGATGATGATGATGAGGGGGATGTCCGCACACAGCTCATCAACAACTTCTTCAGCTGAATGTGAGTATACAGAGATGTCATGTCAATGATTTGAGTTTGCATCATATGTGTTGGTGGTGCTCTGTTGCTGTTTTAGTGTGGCCATGTGCTACTTGACTGTATGCGTGCAGCACTGTGTCCTTACAGGTAGTCTGTACTCCCCAACAGTGTTGACATGCTAACTTGGTTTTGTGTAGGTATCTTGTGACATGTATTGGGCATGAGTATTGCAGTTCTGTCCTGTTCTTCAGTGCTTTTGACAGTGTGTCATGTCTGTCCTCCACAGGGTACTTTCAGTGTTGTTTGGTCAACTGTGATCCCCCGACACCATGATTCAACTTCCAGGGTGGAAGCAGTCGTTTCCCTACAGGTGATGTGCCACACACCCCTGGACTTTTTTCTTCTACACTTGGTGACTGTGTGGCCACTGCCACGTGTGATTACCTTGCATCTGTGGTGTAAACAACATGTTGCTGATGTGTAATAAACATGTGCTTCTGTTTGGAATCTGCGTTGTCTGTGGTCACACATCTGACTGACATTTGGTTACTGCACCTGTGGGCTAGTTAACACAGACTCTGAATAGGTGTGGTGTCCGTGCATTCCACTGTATTTCCTGGCAACATCATTGTAGGCAAAGAGTCATATGGCCCTGATGTGTATGTGTTGTGTAGCCCTAGTTGTGTGTCTCCCTCATATGTGTCACGTTGCCATGACTCACATGACGGTGTAGCACTCGCTGTAGGAGTTAGCATGCACAGTGTCATTTTGCAGTACATCATCTCCATGACAGACACCACTTTGGAATCACAACAGAGGCAAGTATGGTGTATTAGTGAGTTTATTTCCATACATGTGTGGGGATAGTGCACAGGATGGTGGGTGCTGTACATTGTGTTCGGAATCCAAAGTTCCCAGATGATTTGGAAGTCTTGGTAGATGAAATGTCCAGAGTAAAGTCCACAGTTATGTGATACATTGGTCCAACTTAAACTCCCCATACCATGTGGGAGAGTTGGTTTGCATTCGACAGGGTGAACAGTTTGCACACAAAGGAGAATGTCCAGAACAGGTGTTGGGTTCCTGGGGGATGTGCGTGGCCATCGGCCTCTCAGTTATCCTTCCTCGGACGGCCCCTCTTCTTTGGGGGGGACCCTCACGTGCAGGCTGCTGCGGTGCAGAGGACTCTCCGCCAGAGTCATCTTCCCTCCCTGTGGCAGTGTCAGTTGTTGCAGCACCAGATGTTGTGGGCACACAGGGAGGTGTGGCCATGTTGATGCTCATCTGGCGGAGGCATGTTAATATGTCCCTATGCACCGCAGTAAGTTCTTGCAATGTGTCCCACTTGGACTCCATGAGAGACATGTGTGTCTCAACACGGGACCTGTGGGAGTCCAAGCGGGCATGATGGGCAGCCTGCTGTTGTTGTATGTCCCTGAGGATCCCCACTACCTGGCTGACCTCTCCGGTGCTAGTCTGGTACGCATCAGCAATGCGTACCTGTTGGGGGTCATCATGCAGTCCAGACCCCTCTGCATACAGCGACCTAGGTCTCCCACCCCTCCCACCACTCCTGGCGACACATGCAGGACCTGTGGTGGCACGCACAGGTGACCTTAGGCCCCCTTGGAGGTTGTTACTGGTGTTGTTGTCTGTAGCTCTACGTTGGGCCTGGGTCCCTGTGCTGTCATCATCGGTGCACCTTGGTCTGTCCGTGTCGGCGGGGGTGGTCTGTGTGTTGGCAGTTGTTGGAGGGGTGGGTGCAGGGGGTGCAGATGTTGGTCCTGCTGGTGCTGCATGATGCCTCACACCGGAGGTGCCAGGTAGTTCTTCGCCATCCGAGGTGGGCAGAGGCTGTTCCACACCAGTGAGCTCGGTGTCCCCCGGAGCCTGGGACAGGGACTCCTCCTGGTCTGCTGCTGTGTCCCCATCATCACCTGTTTTTGGAAGAGACACACAATGTATGTTATGGTTCTACGGGCATCAATGGTTCACACACCTGACAGTTGTGACTGTACCTCTGGATGCGTGCCTATACATTGCATTGTCCTAAGTTGTCACAGTCAGAGGTTGATATTGGTGTTGCACATTGTCCTGCCAACCTGAGGCATTTCAATGTGAATGTTGAGGTGTGTGCATGGCCAGCATTGGTTGTATTTGGTGGACATCCGGCCCTCCTTCTCCCCCCCAGCCCAGTTATCCCACCATGAAGCATGCCACCCTTGCAGTGTGTGCAGGTTGACTCTCAGGATGTAAGTCAGTGGTGTCCTGCTGTTGGTTGGTGCCCAGTTCCCAGCAGGGCCTGGTACTCCCCACAACAGAGGTCCATTGTCAGACATCTTTGAAGTGGCTTTTCACTCCCTGTGAGGTGTGCATGCTTCAGTGTGAGCTTGCTGGGCCATGTGGGTGGGGGATGTTGGGCTGTGACTTCCACTCCTATCATGCCATTGCCTACACCCCCCTTCCCAGCATGCCCATACTTCCTTCCATTTGAGTGGACTTCACTGTGTGTGTGTGACAGCAATGGCAAGATGGCTGACAGTGTGGTCCTGTTGTTTGTTGGTGCACAGTTCCCAGCAGGGGCTTGTGCTCCCCACAGCAGTACCCAGTGTCGGCCATCTTGTCAGTTGTTTTCCACTCCCTGTGATGTGAGCATGGTTCAGAGTGGTGTTGATGGGCCAATTGTGAGGGTGAGCAATGTCTGTGCCTACAACTCCCATCATGCTATTGCCTACACCCCCCTTCCCAGCATGCCCATACTTCCTTCATTTTGACTCTGCTTCCCTTTGGGGTGGTGTGCCTGTGCTGACAGGATGGCTGACAGTGTTGTCCTGGCTTTAGTTTGCCTACATGTCCCATGAGTGTCCCTGTGCTTCACACAGCATAAGCCAGGGTGGTGGTTCTTTGTGGGATGTTTGATTAAAGTGTGAGGCATTGCATTCTCCCAGGTGAGTTGTGTGGAGTTTGTGTTAAGGGTGTGTGTGAGAAAAGCTGCTTGTAACTATGGTCAGAGCTGTCAGTCCTCCTTCCCCCAGGCAGATATCCCACCATGGAACGTGCTTCCATTGCAGGGAGTGCAAGTTGTCTTTCAGGATGTCAGTCAGTGGTGTCCTGCTGTTGGTTGGTGCACAGTTCCCAGCAGGGCCTTGTGCTCCCCACAGCAGTACCCAGTGTCAGCCATCTTGTCAGTTTTTTTCCACTCCCTGTGATGTGAGCATGGTTCAGAGTGGTGTTGATGGGCCAATTGTGAGGGTGAGCAATATCTGTGACTACAACTCCCATCATGTTATTGGCTACACTGACTTCACCAGCATACACAGGATTCCTTCCTTTGAGTGATCTTCCCTGTGAGGTGGTGTTCTGGTGTTGGGCAATTATCTGACTGTGTTTGTTAGTTTGATTTGTGCCACTGTCTTCCTGTATTTGTTGTTGGGTTTGTACATGTCATGACACAGTTACATATGACTATGAGATGGCATGTATTGTGTTTATCTAACTGACATACACATCTTGGGATGATTATGTTTTTGTTTGCTGTGTATTTGCTAAGGGTGCATGGTTTGACTATCCCCTTGACAGTGATGTGTGTGTATTGTCCCGCAATATTGTGTATATTGGTTGTGTACTCACCAGGCTCTGGGATGTTTGATAGTCCATATATGCTCACTGGTGGTAGGATGGCCCGCACCTTCTCCTCCCAGGGCCTGAGGTATACAGGTTTTACAGGAGGGCCACTGCCGGTGTGTTGGCTCAAGAGGTAGTCCTTCTTCAGTAGGTCCTTGACCCTCCTGCGCACATCATACCACCTGTTCTGGATGTCTTCCTTTGTGTCAAACATGGTGATTGTGCGTTCACCCTGTCGACGATCCCCTCCCACATCTTGGTTTTCTGCGACATGGGGGTCTGTTGGACCAATGTGGCTCTACCCTGCTCTACCCTGAGGATCTCATCTACCAGGACTTCCAATTCACTGTCTAGGAACTTTGGATTCTTCTTTGGGGGCATGGTGATGGGTGGTGGTGGGGATTGATGTGTGGGTGGTTGTGCAAGTGAGGGTGGGTGAGTGTAGGTTTTGCTGGGTGTATGTGAGGGTGCTATTTGTGAGGTGGTGATGGTATGTGGCTTGTGTGATGTATGAGTTGTGTGTGTCTGTGGTTGCTGTGTGATGGTGTTCTGTGGTGGCAGGTCAGTAGAATTTGCAAAGGATCATGGTAGGGATTTGTGGGCTTTATATGGGTGGAGTTGGGGGTGTGTCTTTGTTCCATGTTTTTCCCCCCCAGTATTTATTGGCTTTGTCATTGCTTGTTTGGCCCTTTTTTTGGTGATTTTTCATTGGTGGTTTCTGGGCATGTAGGAGATGTTCTTCTGACGGAGTCGGATGCTGCAGTTGGCTCATGCGAGCTTCTCCGAGTCTTTCACGCTGTGTTTCTGCTGGATTTCATGTGCGGCGTCCGCGTCGGTCGTGGTGTATTAGGTTGCTTCGGCTGGGTTTTGTATGCGTGTCAGTCGTACGGCTTGGGCTCCGTGCGACTCGGTCTGTTTTTGCACGCATTGCATTGTACTGCGCGGGTCGGTGTTCGCGGGCACGTTTCGGTCGGGTTGACTCCTGGTGCGTGTCGGTCGGTTCGATTCGCGTGGTTTTCCGGCCAGGTAGCTGTTTTCCGTGCGCTTTTGGTCGTTCGGCTTGTGTTCCGTACGAGTCGGTCGTGATTCACATGCATTGCATCGTACTAAGCGGGTCGGGCAGCGCCGGTTCGTGTCGGTCGGACAAATCTCCCGTACCGAGTCGGTCGGTACGTTTTCCGGCCCGAATCGGAATCGGCCCCTTAGTGTAGAATATGCAACTAACAGCAACTTTGCATATGAAATAAAAAAACGAATTGCACTAGCCTACATCCCAAGAACAGAAGTAGCTGAACACTACAATTTATTAATTGAAAGCCCCTACTACCAAACCAATGAACATAAACTAAGTCCCCTACTAGACTATTTCGAGGATACCTGGGTGGGAAGACTACATAGACCTGGACATAGAAGACATCCATGGTGGAATGTATACAACAGTACCCTAAATAAGGAAGCAAAAACTAGCAATGCTGTGGAAGGATGGCATAATGCCTTCCAAGCCACAATGAGAAGAACCCAACCAACCCTTCATAAATTACTAGAATCGATCCAAAAAGAACAAAGGGGCCCATTAGGATGGAGGGCGGAAGCACCACCGCCGTGCTGGCGGATGCAAAAACCACCAGTTACCGCCCGCATGCCGCAGCCCACACGCCCGCCAAATTACGATGTGAAAAGGCAGCCAAACACCGCCGGCAAGCCAGCGACGCCGTCCGCCATCAAAGTGCGCCCGCTCACGTAGCGGCGCAGCCCAATGGAGACACACCGCCAGACGAAATCACGTACCGCCCGGCGTACAAATTACGATGCCGCAAACAAACAGCTCCCACGGCTAAGAGACACCGCACGTGAAAGTGAGGCGGAAACCCGAACGCCGAGCACAGACACCGAAGAGGCGACCCCCCGAGCATGAATCCAGCACTGCAGGCCCTCCCCATGCTATACCTGATGCACCACCAAGGAGGCAACGTACCGCGGAGACGCAGGTAGGCACACACACAACAAGGGCACGCAAACAGCGCACACAGTGCAAGTGCGGAAAAGGAGGACATGGCACCCCCCAACACCCCTGCGTGGACAAGACACATCCACCACTGCACCCACAAATGTAACACAGGGCAAAGTGCAACATCTCGCAACTATCATGGGCACACCACCTGGGACCAGGAACTAACGACCCCGTCACGGCACCGCAGCACAGCGGCGATGACGCAGCCACACATGCGCACAACTCAGCGCCCAACCATAACGCCATGTATGCGTCGCACACAAACAACACAGGGACACAACCAAGCACCACACACACCAGCCACACCCAGAACGCACATGACACGTGACAGGCCTGCCACAGTCATGTCCCCAACGCCCAATTCACGGACAACACCCAACGTCACACAACCGACGCCCACATGTCAGTGAAGTCACGCAACATCAGGACACACCCCTGTGTGACAAACATGGCGAAGCACACAGCGGCGGCAACACCACCCAGTAGAACATGGGCCCCGTCGGGAAGAGGTACGCCAGTACCACACAGAAACACCCATACCACCCTGCACCCATGAACCAGACATACAAAACGGAACACCAAAGAGCCCGGGGACCGACAACAGGTGGACCCAAGAATGACACCCACACACAAGGCCCAACGCATAGCGGAAACACAGCCTGCCGCCCACACACGGGAGAGCAGACAGCACTGAATGACCTTCCATTCCAACTCCGAAACCACATCCCGACTAAACAAGCCGGAGAATACAGCCATTGTCCCAAAAAAAGACCAACACAGGCATGCAGAGGAAACCGACCACAGGGCAGATAGCGCATATCACCTAAGAACATACCGAACGGGAAAGAAAAAATATAAAACTCCCCCATGCCGTTCCCATGCAAGTTATCTGGAAGGAGTCACACACCACTGACCTTGAACATTCAGAGAAGCACGTGGGATGAGGGCCCGTGTCCTCCGCACAAGCTAACAGAACACAAGTCCTGCCCCCTACGACCATCACAGACCTCACAGCAACCTCGGAGCTTGCACACTGCAGACTGCACACACAGCCGGAGCACGCCACCACATCGCCCCGCAGCAAAATGGCACCTACAACACACCTACCCAACTACGCCAAACAGGTCAAGCTGTACAAACACAACCTGATACAGCTACTGGGATGCGAACCCCTATCCCTGCTGAACGTAAGTTACCGACTGACTTACCGCATCGCATTGTTCAGCTGCGTCATACCCGTCTTCTACTGTCGGAGGTGTCCCTTCCACCATCCTGTGGAGTTGTGCCTCTCCAACCCGGCATGTCCAAGGGCGGACCTGCTACCACTATTCCACCCTCTGGACGCACACGACAGGGTCTGTTCAGCCTATGGGGGCATGGCGTATGTGGCGAACATCGGACCCACACTGCAATGGGACCACTGTGCCTCCACACGACGGATCATGGATCACAGCTACATCGAATGTCACCCAGCATGCCCCATCATGCTCCTACAAGGGACAACTTACGAACAACACCGTGACAGCCACCATCCGCTACATTGGCTGGCAAACATGTATACCACCAATGAAATGGAAGCCCTGCAGGAAGCCATCGCATACCTGTCAACCTGTCAATTCGTAGGACCCCGACGCAATCCCCCAATTGAGCCATGATGTCCGACACTGTACCCATGCTTAGCTTCCGCACGGACTGGCCAGTAAC
Organism: Calotriton arnoldi; assembly: GCA_963921515.1. Classification (NCBI taxonomy): domain Eukaryota; kingdom Metazoa; phylum Chordata; class Amphibia; order Caudata; family Salamandridae; genus Calotriton; species Calotriton arnoldi. The sequence continues at coordinate 1,402,995 of CAWUFW010003633.1, forward strand.
CACCACAACAGCCATACCAAACGACCTGCAACTGATACCACACCATCAACGACACTGCCATGACATCGGATGTGTCCGGGACATGCACTCCGTTCCCCATCACATCCAGGAACTCTGCATGTATCGGGGGAGGCAGTGGCATGGGATATGTGTATCGCACCCACATGGACAGAACTGCACGTACAACTATGCCATGACATGGATCCTGCGCCCATGGACATATGCACCGCACAGTGGACAGGAATCGCCCGGCTGGAGTATGTGAGAGCTGCACCCCTTCTCCCCCTCCCCGGAAATCCCGTAACAGGACCTTTGCATGGACGACAAGTGCATACAACAACAACACGACCCCAGTGACTGTGACATGTCCAGTATCCACCATATGGCAACAACAAGTGGGACGCCGTTGCATGCACGTAAGCCCATGCCCTGATGTCAACTCACACGCACGCGTGCATGAGTAACAACAGCAGCACACCTGTCACATGGAACTGAGATGGACTGTGCCCATGATGCCAAGCGGTCTGGTAGGCTAAATGTATACCGTCTGTGTCAAAGTCCGCAGCACCGCAGCTACTTGCAAATGAACATTAGCACAGCAACGGCCAAGCAGATGTAACTCTGAAGCCCACATCCCACATGCAACAGCTAATCACATGTACCCCTACACCCTTAGCTATGTGTAATCATGCTCAGTATATCCTCCACATGCATACCGCTGCCAGTAGTGTCCACTATACTGCATCACAGAGGACATAAGTCACAATACATGGTTTGAAGAAAGAAACTGTCTCTGCTGATTCCTTTCACAAGTACGAATGTGAGATGATGAGAGTGTGTGATGTACACGGCAGTCGTGACATGACTATGTAGTCCACTGTCATTCGATGTCAACGCAAATGAGTAGCACAACTGTGGAAGACACACATGTGTCGTGTGAAGCGGGAGTGACGCTTCGCTCAGGTGGGTGGGTGTGACGGGTAGATGCGCACATGCAAAGTTGAAACACGCTGTGTCGGGAGGGGTCCGGAACTGCACATTACCGCTTCCCTGGGCAATGTTAAAGGCCACCCGTCGGGGGGGGATGTGAACACGTGTGTGCACAGCAGCCGGGCACACGAACAATGCGGTATCAGGCGTACACGTCAGCCCACCCTCTGTGGACAAGCTGGATCCTGTTGTGCGCCCGCCAGGCCCTTGACAAGGCACACACAGCCCCTGCCGACCAGGTGTATCCCCAACATTGTCAACCTGCACAGGCAATCCAGGGCACGGGATGGCAGTGGAGCATGGTGGGGGAGAGGACTCGGCGCGCTTCTCCGGGACACATCACGCAGGCAAAACATCCTCAATGTGTAGCATGGCTCAAGTCATATGGAAGTATTGGGGGGACGCACACATCACGAGCAGGAGTGACGTCACGGAAGGTGGCTCGCACCATCCCACCCATTGCCTACATCCCCACACACGTCACATGCCGTTGCAACAGAGAAGCCAGCGCGTGCGCAAGCACCTCCGAGCCCGCCCCAGTGAGGCAAAAGAGTGAATGTGTGGGTCCATCAGCCCCAGATGGACGCGGCATGGGCCGCTAGGGCAGCTACAGCCTCTGTGTGTCGCAGGTGGTGTATCCGGACTGCGGAGACTGCAATGCATTGTCTATGTTGCCCGGGTCTCGAGTCGGGGCACCACGCAGGTGGACGGCGTCCCGCCACACATCATGCCGTGAGACAGACCACTCGTTCAACTGGACCCACACATACACTCCTTGGCCTCTCCGGGGCGAGCCTGGGGCTGCATCTGCATGCGCTAGCCCCACAGGTGCAAATGCATAATGGGGGAGCGAGGGGAGGCCATGAGGACAGGGACAAAGACGACTGTATTACTGTCAGTGAGTTCAAGGAATGACCCTGATGTTGACAGGAAAAGACGTGCCCCGTGTGTATTGCAACTAGTCGCTAATCCGATCACCCTCCCATGTCCTGCATGTAAGCCCGCACCTAGCCCCGCCCACCCACCACATTGAAATTAGCACCAGCACAACATCATTCACATTCGAAGCACTGACTGGGGGTGACAACCATTGGACACACTTGTTGAGGCCACCCACGCGTACATGTGGGCCCTCCATGATCCATGTCACCTGCGGCCAAGTGATGACATGCGCAATGACGGAAGTGAGGAGAGCTGTCCGCCCCACGCACAGATGGTGCATCAGCTCCACAGACCCAGCAGCGAGTGCAGCAGGGGTCACATGTGCAGGGGCAGCTGTGCCTGGTGTGAAGGCACATTCAAATTGACAGCACATCGACCAATGTGTAGTCTGCCCACATCTACAGTCCATTATCATGCGGACATAGAAAATGAACATAGGGCAACACATCTGTGTGGGTGCACCCACTGTGACCAACACTGCGCAATCATCGACGTACTCGCCCTGTGCATGGCCCACCACGCAAAGGAGGTCACATTCAGTGCCACCATCCCACACACACATCCCTATCACGAGACATGGTGTGTCCAATAGTCAGTACTGAGTTAGCGCCCATCTGGAGGGTCCTGAACAGGAGACACATGCAACCCACTAGGCAGTCGGTGCTGTCACCTACTGGCATTGTGCAGTCAATGTGCAGGCCAGGCTTGCTGGGACTGAGAGGGGCAGCATGGCCCAGCCTGACATTCACACGAGCAACAAGTGCACTGAGACCTGCATTGGCAATTGCAGACGTTGGCCTGCACCCAGCTGGCCCGGGACGCCTACCTCCATAGTGGAACACGCAGGGTGCAACCGCGAGGGTCATCGGAGTTGGCCGTAATGGCCTGGCCCATGTTGGTGACAGTCCGCTGATGCCATGTGCACCACACAGTATGATGTGCGCACTGCATCTGCAGGTGTGGCCATGATGTGCGTGTGGGTGCAGGTGCACAATGGACGGGGCCACAACATGCCGTGTGCATAGGCAGGGACGGCCAGTGGCCGGCCCCCACATGTCTGTTAGCATGTCATCATCTGCACATTGGCATGGGTGCATGGTATACGCATATGCACACGCATGTCATCTCTCACTATGTACATCTGCCACTTGGCACGTGCAAGGTTACGTGTCACATGTGATGTGTATTTGCAAGCACACAGCCGTGTTGGCATGGGGCTGTCAATGTGTACACCTGACAATGCTTCTGGAGGTGTGATCCGTACAGTGCTGCACATAGGGTGCAGTGGTGACACCAATGACTGTCTCATATCCCCTCGTGCCACAGGTCCCACTTGTCTTGGCCGCTCAGCCTGTGCCCACATCGTCGTTGGTGTGTGCCATACTCATCCAGCCTCGGAAGCAGTGTGATGCACAGCAGCCAGTCATGTTGCCGTGGTGTTGCCGCTTGCCGGATATGCAGTCAGTCCCCATCAGCACGCCTCACAGGTCATTGAGGCCTGGATCCCCATGTGCATGCACATAGCAATGGTTTGTGTCACTGCCCATTGCTATTGGTGGGAGACCTGTGTAAGTGTATTGTGGCTGTGCTGTCCCTGCATGACAGCTGTTCTGTGACTCATGTTCTTGCTCTGTCATATCAGTTATGTGTATGTGAATATGCCATGTGGCGTGTTGCTTTGACATGTGTCCACTTCCATCTTTCCTAGGCGGAGACCAAACATTTACCGCCCTTACCAATTGTTGGCGGACATGGAGGATTCTGAGGTCATCCGGAAATTTCGTCTGGACCGACCAACCCTGCATCGACTATGTGCCATGTTGGATCCCCACCTCCGTCCTCGCAGGGTGTATCCGACAGCATTCACCCCCACGGCTAAGGTGATGGCTGCACTGCATTTTTTCGCCACTGGGTCATTCCAGCACACAGTGGGCAGTGGAGGTGGGATGTCCCAGCCCATGTTCAGCATGGTGCTGAGGGATGTACTGGCAGCCATGATGCTGTACAGGAACAGGTACATCCGATTCCCCAGGGCACGTGAGTTGGCGGCAGTGAAGGGTGCATTCTATGCCCTTGGACGGATCCCACACGTCGTTGGTGCCATAGATTGCACCCATGTTGGCCTTGTCCCACCACAGGCCACTGAGCAGCTCTTCCGCAACCGGAAGCACACGCACTCCCTGAATGTGCAAGTGGTGTGCCTTGCGGACATGGTCATTTCCCACGTGTGTGCAAAGTTCCCAGGCTCGGCCCATGACGCGCACATCATGCGCAACAGCATATTACCACGACTGATGACCAATCTGCAACAGGACCGTGGCTGGATTGTCGGTGAGTATGTGGAGTTGTGTAGCGTGCTGGCTTAAGGATGCTGTCTACTGTCCTGTTTGAATTGCAACGGTTCTCTGTGTCCCTCACGCCCAGGTGACTCGGCTTACCCGAATGGGCCCTGGCTGCTCAGTCCATTACGAAATCCTCGGACCCCAGCAGATGACCGCTACAATGAGGCACATGGGAGGACCAGACGTGTGGTCGAGCGTACCTTTGGCCTCCTCAAGTCCAGGTTCAGATGCCTGGACCGCACCGGGGGTGCGCTGGCGTACTCCCCACAGAAGGTGTGCCAGATAGTGGTGGCTTGCTGCATGCTGCACAATCTGGCTATTCGAAAGCAGATCCCCCTAATTGTGGATGACGGAGATCAACCAGGGCCCCAGCCTGCAGACCAGGACAGCTCGAGTGAGGAAGACAGCGGAGAGGAGGAAGCTGTGAATGTCCGTCAGCAGCTCATCGCCCGCTACTTCACTTGACGGTGAGTGTCCATGTACGACGGCTGATGTGGCTGTAGTTGTGCAGGTGTCTGTGTGCTGTGTCACGGAGGCCTTTTGTTCACTGTGTGCTGTGTGTCAATGGTCCATGTCCAGGTTTGTATGCCACTGACGGTGGCTGTGGCATTGTGCCCTATTGCTCTGTGCGATGTGTGTACATTGCTTGTAGTTGTTGACATGTACTGTGTGATGGGTGTGTGACACACTCATTGAATGTGCTCCTGTTCTGTCTTCCCCCCTAGGTCCCTACAGCCCCTCCTGTCCCATCGCCATGCCACACATCCGATGCTTTTCTGCTCAAGGTGGCGGTTGATCATCGTTCAATAAACACAGTGCACAGACAGCAGTTTGTGTAAAAGGTGCATTTATTTTCAACTGTGACATGTCATTGTGTGCAAGGTGATGACATGAGTGTTGCGTGCAGTGACAATGAGCTGTCGGCCATGGCTGCGTGATGCTCAGGGTGTACCCACTAGTTCTATGTCCCTAGTCCAACAGACACATGCCATTCTGATGGCTGTGTGGGGTGGGATCGTAGTCCAAGTCAATGCAGTGGGTGGTCAAGGATGGCTGGCTGCCTCACTTGCGTCTGGAGCGTGCGAAGTCCTCCCGGGACATCTGTTTCCACTTCGGACGGCCCCTTCCACGTTTGGGAGGGGGGTGTGGTGGCGACCTGCTGGTGGTGGGTGAGGTGTGCTCACTGGCTGTGGACGCAGGGGAACTGGACACTGCTGCCCGACCCTGCGCCCTAGCAGGTGGTGGCGGAGGTGGTGTTGCTGGCCTTGCCTGTGACCTCACCGCCACCACCAGCTGGCCCATGAGGTCCACGAGTTGGTCCATACGGGACACGAATTGGCCCATATGGGCGTCCATGGACCTCAACACCCCCAGGACCTCCCGCGTGTCGGAAGCAGACCTGGCCCATTGTCCTTGGGCCTCTTCATAGGCCCCAAGGACTCTGGCCATTTGAGGCAGGGCATGGCTCCCAGGGGAGGCTGGCGTTGGCCTGACCCTGCTCCTCCCACCAGTACTGCTGCCACCGGCCTGCCCACTAGCCACATTGCTCACCACGGTCCTCGCTGTGGCTCCCAGGGTGGACCCAGTCGGCCGGACCACCACTTGCGCTGGTGCTGGGGCCAGTGATGACGTGGTGGTGGTCGCGGCGGTGGTGGTTGTTGCGGCGATGGTGGTGGTTGCGGCAGTGGGAGTGGCCGCCACAACAGTGGTAGTGGCCGCAACGACAGTGGCAGCAGGGGGCTGTGAGTGGTCATCAGCCCTGGATGATGGGTTGGTGGGTAGGAGGGTGCCTGGGGTGCGGTTGGGCCCTGCCACACCAGATGGGCCTGCTGGGTGGTCCGTGTCCGAAGAGGAGGACAGATCCTCCACATCCGTGAGTCCTTGTTGGGGGCTTGCAGGCTGGCTGTGCTGGCTGCTGTCTCCATCTCCAGCATCCAGCAGTTCGTCACCTGTGGGGGGAATGAGATATGTTATTGTGTTGCACATGACAAAGTATGTATAGGTTGTCTGACATCCACAGTTCGTGCACAGTCGTGCACAGGTTTCCCGGAGCCGTGTGTGTGGCTGTGCTATTTGTTGTTGTGTGGGCATGCCAATGGGACTGTGTGCTGTGGACATGTGGCATGGGACGGATTGGCAATGCCGATGGGTGTGTTGCTGTGCTCCTGCTTTTTGTGGCTCTGGTGTATGCGGACTCCAGACCCATCGTGGAGGTTGGTTTGTACTATGCTCTTGGGGTTCAAATGTAACGCTTCGAAACGCAGATGGCAAAATGGGGGTCAGCCCCCTGAAACGCATTTGAGATGAACTATGCTTTGGGGGTTCATATGGAACGCTTAGAAACGCAGATGGCATAATGGGGGTCAGCCCCTGAAACGCATTTGAGATGAACTATGCTTTGGGGGTACATACTGTGTGCCATGGGTGCAGAACGTGACATGTGTTGTGGCAACATGACAGTGCATGGTCTGAGGTGTGTGTATGTCTGACATACCCTGCATATTTGCTGTCTGTTGTGATTTCTGGCCATGTAATTGGACGCATTGTTATGAGTGAGTGATGGTTGTGTGCCACACGACGTATTGCAGATGGTCCAATTCCTTGGTGTGCGTGCTGCCCTGTGCCATGTGCATCACTGCAGTGCTCGGGGGTGTGTGGCCCATGTTATGTGTGTAGTTGCTCACAGTGTGACGTGCGCTTCATTCACTACTGGCACATGATTTATCATGGGCATGTTTCTTTGCGTGACTACTGTATGTGGACCAGCTGTTCGGATGACATACCTTTCATGTGACTGGGGCTGACGGATGAGATGGATGGTATGTTGTATGTGCATTGTGTGTCTGTGTGTTTGATGGGTCCAGTGGTGTTCGTGTGCATTTATGTTGTTCCACGCTGTTGCGTCTAGTGTGGTATGTCTTACATGGGCATAGTTGTGGGATGTGTGCTTGACAGGCAGTGGGGGCTACATGGACAGGACTTCGATGGTGTTGCAGTTGTGTGTGATGGGTTGCACTGTGCCTGCCGTGTGGTTCTGTAATCAGTGTGACTTGTGCATGCAGACGTGGCTCCTTGGGTGTTGCTGTGTCTGTGATGGGTCATGTGGGGTGTGACTCTGTGGTTCATGTCCGTGTGCACATTGTTCACATGGTTGTGGCAGGGAGCAGTGCTGCGTGTTCCTCTGCTACTTGACATGTCCCATGTGTTAGTCGTAATTCAGTCCTCATGCCTCCAGTCACCCCGCCCTGTCCAGTTTCCCACCTGCAGGTTGTTTTTGAGCGTGCACTGGACTGGATGCAACATGGTTATGGGCGGGGGTGCTCCATGTTGCAGGTCTGTGGGGGTGGGGGCGGTGTTATGGGTCGTGGTGATGGCTGGACACCCACTGACACCGTTTGTCCTGGGGCGGGATGTCTACCTGTCGGCTGCCGGTGTGCACTGCAGTGGCTGCTACGTGGGTGTGGGGTGTGGGCTGTGCTCCTCCTTGCTGTGCTGTGGGACTAGGGGCCTGGTGTGTGTTGTACTTCAGATGTCCCCCCTCCCACCCACTGCGCTTTGTGTTGCTGCTACTTACCTGTTACTTGTCGGTTGGTGCAGCTACGGCTGCCACATGGGTGTGGGGGGTGCTCCGCCTTGCTGTGCTGTAGGACTAGGGGCCTGGTGGGTGTTGTACTTCAGCTGTCCCCCCTCCCACCCACTGCCTCTGTATTGCGGCTACTTACCTGTTACTTGTCGGTTGGTGCAGCTACGGCTGCCGCATGGGTGTGGAGGGTGCTCGTTGTGGCGCTTCTGGAGTACTAGGGGACCTGTTGGTAGTTACGTGGCTGGCTGGGTGTACACATGCCCCCTATGGTTTTGTTAGTTGATATGTTTGGGCTGTGTGTGTGGTGGTGCCTGTTGCATGTGTGAGTAATGTGTTGTGTACTGTGTACTGGACATGGGGGTGTTTGTCCCTCGGAGCTATGGCATGGTGGTAGTGCATGTGAGTACATAGCGGTGTGCTGGTATACATTTGTTTGTACTTACCAGCCTCCACTCCCCCTGGTAATCCGGTGAGGATCTCCGGATGGATGATGACTCGCACCTTCTCCTCCCACGCTTTGAAGGTCTTGTAATGCGCGGGATTCCCTCCGCCAGTCGTGGCAGCCAGCTCTCGGTTTTTGCTCTCCTTCTTCTTGACCAGGCTTTTGATGTCGTTCCACCGTTTGTTTATCTCTCCTCTGTTTCTGGGTACGGTCCCGACTGCATTGACCTGGTCTACAATTCTGTTCCACATTCTGTTTCTGGTGGCTAGTGGTGTGTGCTGGACCTGGTTGCCATAGATTTGTGTGTGCACCTTGACGATCTCGTCGACCATGACCGTCAGCTCAGTGGAAGTGAACTTGGGCATTCTGTGTGATGCCATGGTGTTTGTGGTGCTGGTGCGGTGTGTGATGTGTGATGTGCAGGGGGTTTGTGGTGCCGGTGTTTGGTGGTGGTGGTGGTGGGGTGTGATGTGTGCGTATCTGTGGTGTGCTGCTGTCCTTGCTGTGTCACTGTGTCCTCTCCTCTCCTCTCTGCTTTGCAATGTTGCAAGGGGTTGTGGTCTGTGGAGGGGCTGCTTTTGTACTTACCTGTTTGGGTGTGTCCTGATGGTCTGTTGTTTTCAGGTGTGTTGTGGCCGGTGTTCTGGGCTTTGTGGTTTATTTGTTTGTCCAGGGGTGGTGTGTTTTCGGGATGTGTACTTTGTCTGTGTATTTGTGCGTGGGTTGCTGTGTGGACTTGTTTGCCATGTTGTGTGTGTTTGTTTGAGTCCGAGGCTGTTTCTGTGCAGGGACGTGGCCGCCATGGCTTCTGCCGTGTCCATTTTCTTCAGTGTTGTTTACGCTGGCGGGCGGTGTATTTGTTGTTTTTCCGCGCTCATGTCGGTGCGATCGTAATTTCACGTGCGGTGTCTCGACCGTGAGGGCGGGCGGTTTTGTGTTGTTGTGCGTCTTTCCGTCCGTGGCGGGCGGTTTGACTCCGACTCGGGCATGGGCGGGCGGTATTTTGTGTGTTTTTTCCGCCGCTGGCGGTTTTCGGTTCGAGGCATCATGATTGCTGGGTCGGTATTCAGAAGGTGTAGGCGGGCGGATTTTTGCCGCTTTCATGGTTGGCGGATTTTTTTACGCCCGGTATCGTAATGGGCCTTAAAGCTACCAACAATTAAGACTAGAGCAATCTCTAACACAACTATGTCCAAAATTAACAAAACAAACTAAAACAATATATGAGCATTTACAATTCAAAGTAAGGCTCTACCCAAACACTAAAGGACTTGAATACTTAGAAACCATAGCAAAATCCATACACTAAAAAATTTCCACCCCATCATAAAAAGCACCAATTTCTAAAGTAAATTCCTAACGAAACCTTAACATTTTTTAAGATAAAAAATATAAATATAATGACACATAATATATTCTAATAAAAAAATATTTGACATAATAAAAAAGTTATATATCTTAAAATATATCAATAACAAATGTATAAATAACATTTCCCACCCACTATAAATAATTTAAAGTACTTACGATTTCGTAGCTGAATAATATCATCCACAAAGCAAGTAAAAAATCCTAACTTGTAGAAAATCCAATATTTAAATAAAAATAACCCAAAACAAAATGGAAAAAAGAACCATAAAAAACCCGAAAAATAGATTAAATAAAAGAACGCTCCTTGAAAACCCGAAAAATAAAGGAAATGTAAAATAATTATTAGTTTACTCGAAACTAATACACATTTCCTTAAAAAAAAAAAGAACCTTCTTCCAATGCCAAATCTGGGACCTGTAAAAAAAACGACACAAATCCCTCCCGCACAAAAGACAGTAATAATACTATAAAACAAACAAAAACATACTTACAATCCCTCAACACACTACTCTACATATGATTAACAAACTAAAGCATACCATAACACTAAACTTACAACGCACTAACCGCATTTCACATAAAATAATCTACCTAATACACAACAACAACCAAAAACACAACGTACAAACACTAAATAGTATCCAACTACCTTCCCCCTACTCCTAAATTACCTAAAAAAGTAATTAAAGTAAACTTACCTTAACCTATGCGACGCAGCTTCCAACCGCGAGTTTCTCCCTTCAAAAATAACCAAACAACAACACCGATAGACTAAAAAATACAAGTTACTGAAAAAAATGGCCTCCTAATTGAACAAAAAAAAGACTATTCCCCATTAAACTCAATGCAAAATGAAAATCTTTTCAATAAAGAAATGTCTGAAAAATACATATCAATGTTCCAATTTAAAAATGTTTTTTATCTTATGTTAAAAATTGTACAATGTATAGTAACAAATATCACAACACACATAATTTTTTTACTATACATAAAAAAAGTCATGCCTTTTTGTTATGAAAAATTATTATTTACTGGTTATAAAAATATGGAAAAATTGTAAAATGCTAAAAAGAATGTATTTTTACTCAATGCTTTCCTAACTTTATAATGTTTATTTTTCTTATACATTAAATAATTTTATAAATTATATTATTTAATATCAAAGATATAGAAAATTCAAAAAGAAAATACAACAAAAAATGTTTAAAAATATATATTGAATGATAATGTAGACTGTATATAATTATTTAATATACATTTTAAAAATAAGAAAAATTGTGTAACAAAATAAATATTAAATGAATATATGTATGAACAGCACCCAATTAATTCTTATTACATTTGAAAAAAATGTATATGTTTACCGACTTTTGCATTATCTAAAATAAAAAATGTTGAATAATTACTGTGTTTAAAAATAGTATTATCTATGTTAAAATATTTACAAAATATGTTATATTACAAAAAATAAAACACTTATTAAAATGTGACTTTATAAAAATGCATACACAATATTGTAAATAATATAAATTGCTCTATATTTATTTACTTCATTCTTTGAATAAAAATAAATTGAAAAATTAAGTATAAATCTTTTTATTTATGTACTTTCTATTTTAATTTTCATATATTATACTTGCACTAAAATCATTTACAAAAATTAAATACCTCTGATAATTTAATAAACATATATAATATTCTATTACCACTGAAACCTACATTAACTCAAGGAAGGTGCTCAACACTAAGGGGCTGATTCCGATCTCGGACGGACCGGAGTGCGTCCGACATCGGTTTGGAACTGGAACTGAATGACCTACTGTTGTTCCACCCCAGGAATTAGGATGCGACCGAACCCTGTTCGGTCGCATGCCTATTCTTTACAATGGGAGCATACATTCTGAATGGAATGCATGCTCTCAATGTAAAGAGCAGAGGTGCAGTTCATTCCTCCACCCCGTGACAGACACCTCAAGGTGCCTGCAACCGGGTGCAGGGATTAACAGGGGGGGCACCATAGGTGCCCCCCAGGCCGCCTTTCGGCTGCCTTGCACTGATGGGGGCCCTGCTGGGGACCCGCAAAGACAGCTTTTCAATGCCTTTCTGTGTCAATAAGGCCAGCACAGAAAGGCAGTGGAAAGCAGCCATCATAATCCCTCGGCTGGAAAGAGCCGGCCGAGGGATTACTGCAGGTTTTCAGAGTGGGCGACAAGCTCTCCGAGCCCATCGGAAACCATTCGGAAAACCGATTCGGATTCCCTTCCGACCGACCCCATCGAAATGGGTCGGTTGGAAAGGAATCTGAACGGGCAATTACGATGCAGGCTGGAGGGCTCCGACCGATGGTCGGAGCCGTTCCAGCCCGCATCGTAATCGGGCCCTAAACATGTAAAATTTACTATTCCCACTCCAAGCTACATAAACACAGGGAAGGTGCTGGACACTAAACATATATATTTTACTATTCCCACTCCAAACTACATTAACGCTGGGAAGGTGCTGGACACTAAACATATATAATTTACTATTCCCACTCCAAACTACATTAACTCAGGGAAGGTGCTGGACACTAAACATATATAATTTACAATTCCCACTCCAAACTACATTAACCCAGGGAAGGTGCTGGACACTAAACATATAAAATGTACTATTCCCACTGCAAACTACATTAACTCAGGGAAGGTGCTGGACACTAAACATATATATATATATTACTATTCCCACTCCAAACTACATTAACTCAGGGAAATGCTGGACACTAGACATATATAATTTACTATTTCCACTCCAAACTACATAACAACAAAATTTATAATAAGAAAAAAAATAACAAAACAGGCCCTTGAAAGGTGAAGTGTCCATTTTGCAGGGTTTTGCAGCTTTTCGTAGCAGGAACAACCGCCAAGGGCCCAGAACTGGAATTGGCACCACTTGGCAGGTCAGAACTCCCAGCAGTGGAGTTCAGGAAGGCTGCAGGTGAAGTCTTTGATGACCCTGAGTCCTCTTAACAGGAGGCAAGCACACACAAGCCATTGGAGAAACTTCACAAGCAGGATAAAGAGCAAAGTCCAGTCCTTTTCCTCTCAACAGCAGAAGTAGCAACCGCAGGCCAACCCAGCAAAGCAACAAACAGCAAAGTGGCAGTATTTTCCTTACAGCTCTTCAGCTCTTCTCCTTGGCAGAGGTTCCTCTTGATCCAGAAGTATTGTAAAAGTCTGGGGTTTCAGGTCCAATACTTATACCCCTTTTGGTTTTTGAAGTGGGCATTCTTCAAAGGATTGTCTTTGTAGTGCACAAGTTCTTATCATGCCTGGTCTTGGCTCCAGACACACTCCAGGGGGTGGAGACAGCATTGTGAGAGGGCAGGCACAGCCCTTTGCAGGTGCAAGTGACAGCTCCTCCCACCACTCTAGCTCAGGAATATGCAGGGTACACCTCAACTCCCTTTCTGTGACAGTCTAGAGAGAATACCCCTGTCAATCTAAACCAGACATTGATTCCACAGGCAGGCAGAGGCACAGGATGGTTAAACAACAAAATGCCCACTTTCTAAATGTGGCATTTCCCAACACATAATTTAAAAAATACCTTTACTAAAAGATGTGTTTTTAAATTCTGAGCTCAGAGAGCCCAAACTCCAAGTCTCTAGCTGTTTCCAATTGAAAGTTACACTAAAATGTTACAAGGCAGCTCCAATGATAGCCTATGGGAGAGCTAGTCCTTACAATAGTGAATAACGAAATTGGTAGTATTTCACAATGAGGACATGGAAAACGCCCCAGTATATGTCCTACCTTTCACATACACTGCATCCTGCCCATTGGGGTACCTTGGGCCTACCTTAGGGGTGCCTTACATGTAGTAAAAGGGAAGGTTAGGGCCTGGCAAGTGGGTGCACTTGCCAGGTCGACATGGCAGTTTGAAACTGCAATTATAGACACTGCAATGGCAGGCTTGAGACAAGTGTACAGGGCTACTCATGTGGGTGGCACAACCAGTGCTGCAGGCCCACTAGTAGCATTTGATTTACAGACCCTTTGCACATGCATTGTACTTTACTAGGCACTTACTATTATATCAAATATTACAATCATGGATAACCAATCAGAATCACAATTTAAACAGAGAGCATATGCACCTTAGCACTGATCGGGAGTGGTAAAGTGCCCAGAGTCCTAAAGCCAACAAAAAGAGGGTAAAAAAAACAGGAGGCAAAAAGTCCAGGTCGAACACCCCATTTGCACCTATTGTTTCTATCATGTGTCATAAGTGGCACATTTTAAAGGACTTGTATTTGTAAAAAGAATCAATGTTAGATATTGTATCTTAGCTATGACGGTTAAGGAGACGTGATTTGTGCTGGAACCCCCCCTCTTACCCAGAAGACCGCTCCAAAATAATAAAGCTCGAATCCACCAAATGTTACCAAGAGTCTGGGCCCAATTTAGGGGCCGATTCCGATTCAGGCCGGAAATCTCTCCGACCGAGCCGGACCCGGAGAGGTTTCCAGCCGAACCGGACTCTAGCAGCCCGACCGAACGAGTACGATGCGGCCGTATGCTATCGGACTCGGTTCGGTCGGACTCCATTGAAGTCAATGGGAGCCGGTCGTACAACTCGTACACGGGCTCCCATTGACTCAATGGGTACGTCGCGAACAAGGGCGCCCCCTACAGCGGGTACGCGTCAGTGCGACTCGCGCCGTACATGCATGTGTAGGGGGGACCCATGGGTCCCCCCTGTGTGCGACTCACGCGGCTACGCGTGCAGGGGGGTCCGACACGGACCCCCGAAGTCCGGCTCCGACTGCTCTTTGGAGCCGGACGGCGCGAGTCGGTCGGAGTGTTCGAGGCGCGCATCGTACTTGCTCGGTCGGGTAACCTCACCATTGCGTGGTGCGAGTCGTGTCCGTACGAGTCGGTCGGAGCGGTTCGGACCCGCGAACGAGTCGGTCGGCGATTTCGCGTACGCCCGCATCGTACTTGCTCGCCCGGACGCCTGTACGAATCGGTCGGAAACAAGGCCTCCGAATCGGATCCGGTAAAGCCGAATCCGATTCGGTGCCCTACCGGCCGAGATCGGAATCGGCCCCTTAGTGTTTGGCAGATTACATACTGTGACACAAACATGACAGATAGCCTGTATGCCTTATTACAAATACCATAGTATATAATGTACTTGTCATATGATACACAGGATATCCCTTACATTTGTGACAGTGTCCCATCCACCAAACTCTAAAGCAGGCCCTATAGGTAAACTCCTATTTTCTCTCTTCAAAAAGACTGGTGTCTGATGATACAGTGTATTGCTCCATCAGGCTATCTTTCCCTGCTCACTTAAATGGACCAGTTCTTCCCAGACTTTATATATACCTGGATTCTAACATATTAGCCTATCAGATCCATCTCCAACGTTTTTGCCTAGTAAATACTATTAAACACTGTGGGGTCGATTCCGATTCGGGCCGGAAAAAGCACCGACCGACTCGGATCCGGAAAAAATAACGACCGACACGTACCCGTGGCGCCCGACACGCCAAGTACGATGCAAGGCGCGAAAAATCCGACCGACACGTACCGAAACAAAGTCGACCGACCGAGCCGCACGGAAAGCAGCAATCCGGCCGGAAAAACACGCGAATCCAACCGACCGACACGCACCCGGAACAAATCCGACCGAAAGCGTACACGCGAACTCCAAACCGCAAAGTACGATGCAAGGCGCGAAAACCACGAGCGAGTCGGATGGAGGCCAAGCCGTACGACCGACACGCATACAAAACCGAGCCGAAGCAACACAATACACCGCGACCGACGCGTACGCAGCATAGAAAACTGCACAAACACAGCGTGAACGAAACGGAGAACACCGTACGAGACCAATGCAGGGTCCGACTCGGTCACAAGAACGTTTCCAACATACACAAACAGCACAAAGGAAAAATCACCCAAAAAAGGCCAAACAAGCAATTACCAAGCCAATAAATACTGGGGGTGGGGACAGAGAACAAAGACACACCCACAACTCCACCTATATAAAGGACACAAATCACTACCATGAGCCTTTGCAAATGCCATTCCACTGCCAGCACCCAAGAGAAAGCAACCACACACCCACAGCTCATCCCTCACACAAG
This sequence comes from Calotriton arnoldi, assembly GCA_963921515.1. NCBI lineage: Eukaryota > Metazoa > Chordata > Amphibia > Caudata > Salamandridae > Calotriton > Calotriton arnoldi. The sequence goes on from CAWUFW010003633.1 coordinate 1,418,807, forward strand.
CCACACACCATCAGCACACCAACAAATACCTACCTCACATACACCCAGCAAAACACACACTCACACACCCTCACCTGCACACCAACACACACATCACCCACCATCACCACCCATCACCATGCCCCCAAGAAGAATCCCAAGTTCCTAGATAGTGAATTGGAAGTCATGGTAGACGAGATCCTCAGGGTGGAGCCACAGCTGTTTGGCACACTGGTCCAACAGACCCCCATGTCGCAGAAAACCAAGATGTGGGAGAGGATCATCAACAGGGTGAACGCCCAATCACCATGTCGGCGCACAAAGACCGACATCCAGAACAGGTGGTATGACGTGCGCAGGAGGGTACGGGACATGCTGAAGAAAGACTACATCAACAGCCAACACACCGGCAGTGGCCCTCCTGCCAAGCCAATATACCTCAGGCCCTGGGAGGAGAAGGTACAGGCCATCCTTCCGCCAGTGAGCGTATATGGACTAGAGGACATCCCAGAGCCTGGTGAGTACACAACAAATGTACACAATATACTGCCACAAAACACTCACACATCACTGTCAAGGGGAGAGTCAAACCATGCACTCATAGCAATTACACAGCAACCAGAACAGAATCATCCCAAAATGTGTATGTCAGTCAGATAAACACAACACATGCCATCAAAAAAGTCACATCCAACTGTGCCATCACATGTACAAACAACTACAACTACAGCTAGGCAGTGGCACAAATAGAACTAACAAACACATCCAGACATGTAGCCACCACAACAACACCAACACACAGTGAAGAACACACAAAGGAAGGAATTCTGTGTTTGCTGGCCAAGTCAGTGTAGCCAATAGCATCATGGGAGTCGCAGTCACACATATTGCCCCCCCCATAACTGTCCCATCAACACCACCATGAACCATGCGCACATCACAGGGAGTGGAGAAGGACCCACAAGATGGCTGACACTGGCTACTGCTGTGGGGAGCACAAGGCCCTGCTGGCAACTGTGCACCAACAAACAGCAGGACACCACTGACTGACATCCTGAGAGACAACTCCCACTGCCTGCAATGCAAGCACGTTCCATGGTGGGATATCTGGCTGGCTGGGTGGGAAGGGGGACTTGCAGCACTGACTATAGTCACAAGCACCTCCCCTCACCCCCCCAACACAAACTCCACAGTACCCACCTGGTAGAATGCAATGCCCTCCATCCTAACACAAGATCCCACAAAGAACCACCACCCTGGGTTATGTTGTGTGAAGCACAGGGACACTCTTGGGACTCTTAGCCAAACAACTGCCAGGACAACACTCCCAGCCATCCTGTCAGCACAGCCAGCCCACCCCACAGGGAAGCAGAGTCAAAAGGAAGGAAGCATGGGCATGCTGGGAAGGGGGTGGAGGCAATAGCATGATGGGAGTCGTAGTCACTGACATTGGTCACCCCACAACTGTCCCATCAACACCACCCTGAACCATGCTCACATCACAGGGAGTGGAGAAGGACTCACAAGATGGCTGACACTGGCTACTGCTGTGGGGAGCACAAGGCCCTGCTGGCAACTGTGCACCAACAAACAGCAGGACACCACTGACTGACATCCTGAGAGACAACTTCCACTCCCTGCAATGCAAGCACGTTCCATGGTGGGATATCTGGCTGGCTGGGTGGGAAGGGGACTTGCAGCACTGACTATAGTCACAAGCACCTCCCCTCACACCCCCCAACACAAACTCCACAGTACCCACCTGGTAGAATGCAATGCCCTCCATCCTAACACAAGATCCCACAAAGAACCACCACCCTGGGTTATGTTGTGTGAAGCACAGGGACACTCTTGGGACTCTTAGCCAAACAACTGCCAGGACAACACTCCCAGCCATCCTGTCAGCACAGCCAGCCCACCCCACAGGGAAGCAGAGTCAAAGGAAGGAAGCATGGGCATGCTGGGAAGGGGGAGGAGGCAATAGCATGATGGGAGTCGTAGTCACAGCTCTACATCCCCCACCACATGGCCCAGCAAGCTCACACTCACGCATGCACATCCCACAGAGAGTGGAAAGGCCCATCAAAGATGTCTGACACTGTTGCTGTGTCGTGGGGAGCACAAGGGCATGCTGGGTACTGCACACCAACCAACAGCAGGACACCACTGTCAGCCATCTTGCCATTGCTCTCACACCCACACACACTGAACTCCACACAAAAGCAAGTAAGTATGGGAATGCTGGGAAGTGGGGTGGAGGCAATGGCATGATGGGAGTCGTAGTCACAGACATAGCTCACCCCCACAACTGTCCCATCAACACCACCCTGAACCATGCTCACATCACAGGGAGTGGAGAAGGACTCACAAGATGGCTGACACTGGCTACTGCTGTGGGGAGCACAAGGCCCTGCAGGCAACTGTGCACCAACAAACAGCAGGACACCACTGACTGACATCCTGAGAGACAACTTCCACTCCCTGCAATGCAAGCACGTTCCATGGTGGGATAACTGACTGGCTGGGTGGGTGGGAAGGAGGTCCGGCTGCCAACCAAACACAACCAATGCAGACCATGTTCACACCCCAGAAAATACATAGAAATGCCCAAATAATGCAGGACAATGTGCCACACCAATATCAACCCCTGACTGTGACGACTCAGGACAATGCAATGTACAGGCCCGCACCCAGAGGCACAGTCACAACTGTCATGTGTGTCAACCATTGATGCCTGCAGAAACATGACATACATTGTTTGTGTCTCCCAAAAACAGGTGATGATGGGGACACAGCAGCAGACGCTGAGGAGTCCCAGTCCCAGGCTCAAGAGGATGCCGAGCTCACTGGCGTCGTACAGCCTCTGTCCTCCTCGGACGATGAAGAACAACCTGGCACATCCGGTGCAAGTCAACATGCAGCACCAGCAGGACCACCAGCTGCAGCACCAGCAGGACCACCAGCTGCACCCCCTGCACCCACCCCTACAACGACTGTCACCACGAATACCATCCCTGCCGACATGGACAGAATAAGGAGCAACACCAGCACAGTGACCCTGGACCAACCTGGGGCCATGGACACCACCACCACCACCAACCCCCAAGGTGGACCAGGGTTATCTGTGCGTGCCACTGCACACACTGCACATGTCAGCAGGGGTGGTGGGAGGAGTGGGAGACAGAGGTCGCTGCTTGCAGACGTTGCTGGTGTGCATGATGACCCACAACTGGTACGCATAGCTGATGCGTACCAGTCCAGCACCGGAGACCTCAGCCAGGTAGTGGGGCTCCTCAGAGACATTAAACAGCAGCAGGCTGCCCATCATGCCCGCTTGGACTCCCACATGTCCCACGTGGAGTCACACATGTCCCGTGTGGACTCACACATGTCCCGCGTGGAGTCCAAGTGGGATGCACTGCATGAGATGACAGCGGTGCACAGGGACATTTTACAATGCCTCCGCCAGATGAACAGCAACCAGTCCACACCTCCCTGTGTGCCAACAACATCTGGTGCCGAACAAACTGCAACTGCCACAGGGAGGGAGGAGGACTCTGGCGGAGAGTCCCCTGCACCGCAGCAGCCTGCACTTGAGGCCCCCCCAAGAAGAGGGGTCGTCCGAGGAGGGAAAAGTGAGAGGCCGATGGCCAAGCGCAACTCCCAGGAAGCCTGAACCTGTTCTGGATGTTCGCCTTTGTGCACAGACTGTTCACCCTGTTGACGGCAACACTACTCCCACACATTGCATGGGGAGTACAAGTTGGACCAATGTGTCAGACAACTGTGGCCCCGATACTGGGGATCATGTCTACCCGGACTTTCAATTCACCTAGGAACTTGGGATTGCAAGATTCATGTACAGCACAACCCATCCTATGCACTATTAACACAAATGTATCACAATAAACACACTAATACACCATACTTGCCTCTGTCGTGATTCCAACGTGGGTGCTGTTATGGGGATGATGAACTGCAAAATTACACTGGGTATGCGAACTGCAACAGCAAGGACAACACAGGCATGTGAGTACAGGCAACGTGACACACATGAGGGAGACACACCACCAGGGCTACACGACACATACACACCTAGGCCATCTGACTCATTGCCTACACTGATGTTGCCAGGGAAGACGGTGCAATGCACAGACACCACACCCATTCCCAGTTGTAGTCAAGTAGCCCACAGGTGCAGTAAGCAAATGGCAGTCAAATGTTTGACCACAGACAACGCACATCACAAAGTGAAGCACAGGTTTATTACACAGTTGCAACATGCCGTAACCACTACAGATGCAAGGTAACCCCACCTGGCAGCGGGCACACAGTCAACAACTGTAGACGGAAGGAAGTCCATGGGTGTGGCGCACATCACCTGTAGGGACACAACAGCTACCAGCCTGGATGTGCAATCACGTCGTCGGTGGACACAGTTGACCAAACGAATCTGAAAGTACCCTGTGAAGGACAGAAATGACACACAGTCAAAAGCAATGGAGTACAGGACAGAACAGCAAAACACATGCACAATACATGTTACAAGATACCCACCCAGAACCAAGTTAGCATGTCAACACTGTTGGGGAGTACAGCCCACCTGTCACCACACATCGCAACACACATCCAGTCAAGTGGCCCATGGACACACTCCCACAGCACCAGAGCACCACCCACACATCATGCCAACTCACATCATTGACATGACACCTCAGGATACTCACATTCAGCTGAAGAAGTTGGTGATGAGCTGTGTGCGGACATCACCATCACCATCATCATCATCATCGTCACTGGCATCGTGGTCCAGGCCAGGATCCTCCACAGGTGGCGGATGTTGGTCATTGTCATCCTGGATGAGAGGCAACTCCTTCCGCACTGCCAGGTTGTGGAGCATGCAGCAGACGATGATAATCTTGCACACTTTCGCAGGGGCATATGGGAGGGACCCTCCGGTCTTGTCCAGGCAGCGGAAGCGGCTCTTCAGGAGACCAAAGGTCCGCTCAATCACTCTCCTGGTCCGACCATGTGCCTCATTGTAGCGCATCTGGGCAGGTGTCACAGGGTTCCTGAGGGGTGTCAGCAACCACGGCATGTTGGGGTATCCCGAGTCACCTACGGACAGACAAGTGCACATTAGCTGACTTGGAAAAGTGGGCAGAATACTACAGATCAGATCACACACAATGGCACAAAGTCAGTACACACCGACAAGCCAGGCACGCTGGTTCTGCATCTGTGCCATCATCCTGGGGATGCGACTACTCCTCATCACAAAGGCATCGTGTGCTGAACCAGGGAAACGGGCACACACGTGTGTGATGGTCATGTCTGCAAGACACACCACCAGTGCATTGACCGAGTGGTAGTGCTTGCGGTTCCTGTAGGCCTGCTCCTGGGCCTGTGGTGGTACCAAAGCCACATGTGTCCCATCAATGGAGCCAATTACATGCGGCATCCTCCCCAGGGCATAAAAGTCACTCTTCACGTCAGTGAGTCGTCGCAGTCTAGGGAAATAGATGTACCGGTTCAGGAAGAGCAACATTGCCGCCAAAACATCGCGGAGCACACGGCTGAACATGGTCTGTGACATCCCACCAGCAGTCGCCACAGTATGTTGGAAGGTACCAGTGGCAAAGAAGTGTAGGGCTGCCATCACCTTCACCTTGGGGGTCAGCGCTGTAGGATACAGCCGGCCAGGCTGCAAATGTGGGGACAACTGCACTGCCAAATCCTCAATCAGCTGCCTGGTGAAGCGGTACCATCGGATGCTGTCCCGTTCCACCATCGTTGCCAGGTCTGGGAATGGCCGATGGACAGCAGGAGCCCTGCAGTGCAGAGGAGAAGTAAGCAAGATTGTCAGTCACCCCACATATGCGGCATTGAACACACTCAAGATCCCAACATACATCATTATGAGGCACAACTACATGAAGTGTGCAGTACCGGAAGGACATGTATGGTACATACATGGCCAACATCTGTCAACACGGTCCAACAGGTGGCATCAATTAGTCCCAGGTTGGCCCATTGGATATCATGAGGCCGTGTCACAGTTCCCATCTCCTGCTGCCGTGTCACAATAACCCCCACAGGGACATGTGAGGACAGATGTGCCCCAGGCACCACAGCTCAACGACAGGTACATTCCCAGGGACCCTGTAATGCCACATGGACACTGGCATTACATGGAGTATCATGTATACACCACAGCAAAACAACCATGACCCCCACAGGTAGTGGCCCCACTTGCCACGGCAGGACAGACATGGACGTCTGTGACACACACGCACAACATCAGAGTCCATGCACACACAACGTGGATGTGGAGACTGTCTCCCATTGTGCACATGAAATCAGAGACATTGTAAACACCACATGCACAAAGACTGTGGAGGACCATCACTATTGTGCCACTGGGACACCCTGGCTCAAACATACCGTCCCACATGGGACTCACGGGGTATGTGACATGACATACACATACACCACTGTGAAATGTGACCATGGCACATGCACAGATATGAACAGTTGCACATCACAGTGGTCACGTACACGTAACACCCAGGATCCTGTCCCCATGAACACGTGCACAGCCTGGGGGTGGCTGCCCACAGGTGACACCCACAGGACAACATGTACACCAACATACACACAATAGGAAATGCAGCCTTACATGCCTTATGATAAAGTTTGGACAGGCTGTCGTGATGTAGGTGTGCCCCTCACTCCCTGGGAGCTATCTGTGGCTGGCATATGTCCATCTGAGACAGGCATGCTGACATATGCCAGTCACATGTACAGTGATGCGTTGAACAGCAATGGACCGATCGGTGCCTCCGGCCGGCCCATTGCTTTCAATGTGCGGGTACGCGTTGTACCCCTGTGCGCGTTGTACCGCAATGGACCGATCGGTGCCTCCGGCCGGCCCATTGCTTTCAATGTGTGCGGGTACGCGTTGTACCCCTGTGCGCGTTGTACCGCAATGGACCGATCGGTGCCTCCGGCCGGCCCATTGCTTTCAATGTGTGCGGTGCAGCGTTGTACCCCTGTGCGCGTTGAACTGCAATGGACCGATCGGTGCCTCCGGCCGGCCCATTGCTTTCAATGTGTGCGGGTACGCGTTGTACCCCTGTGCGCGTTGAACTGCAATGGACCGATCGGTGCCTCCGGCCGGCCCATTGCTTTCAATGTGTGCGGGTACGCGTTGTACCACTGTGCGCGTTGAACTGCAATGGACCGATCGGTGCCTCCGGCCGGCCCATTGCTTTCAATGTGTCGGGTACGCGTTGTACCCCTGTGCGCGTTGAACTGCAATGGACCGATCGGTGCCTCCGGCCGGCCCATTGCTTTCAATGTGTGCGGGTACGCGTTGTACCCCTGTGCGCGTTGAACTGCAATGGACCGATCGGTGCCTCCGGCCGGCCCATTGCTTTCAATGTGTGCGGGTACGCGTTGTACCCCTGTGCGCGTTGTACCGCAATGGACCGATCGGTGCCTCCGGCCGGCCCATTGCTTTCAATGTGTGCGGGTACGCGTTGTACCCCTGTGCGCGTTGTACCGCAATGGACCGATCGGTGCCTCCGGCCGGCCCATTGCTTTCAATGTGTGCGGGTACGCGTTGTACCCCTGTGCGCGTTGAACTGCAATGGACCGATCGGTGCCTCCGGCCGGCCCATTGCTTTCAATGTGTGCGGGTGCGCGTTGTACCCCTGTGCGCGTTGAACTGCAATGGACCGATCGGTGCCTCCGGCCGGCCCATTGCTTTCAATGTGTGCGGGTACGCGTTGTACCCCTGTGCGCGTTGTACCGCAATGGACCGATCGGTGCACACCCATTGACAATGGGCTTGCCTGGCAACGGACGCGTTTTCGAATTTCGAACGAGTCGGTTGCTGGAAATTCAGTTGGTCACCCACAACAATGTTGCAAAATCATGTATGTCATGAAGTTGAAGATTTGAAGGATGCTGTGGGCGTGTTTTGGTGCTGCTATTCCATGGATTGGCCAGATTCAGAAGATGCAAACGACTTGGACCTATCACTTTGGACACAAGGGACAGTATCTGCCTCTCCAGCACATATATATTGCTGGCTGTTCCCCTGAGAGCCCACTTGCCTGCACTACATGCTCCAAGACGACATCTGCCACTGCACTGCTGCTGTCTCTGCCCCTCTGGACCCTGCAATGGCACGTACTGTGGAGAGAGCCCCAGCCTTCAGCCTTGAAGAGAACCAGGCCGTGCTGGACAGCCTACTTCCACAGTACAGCAAGCTGTATGGGACACCAGGGGAGCAGGTGAGTGTTCTGTGCACTGCCTTTCTGAATGTGCATTTTGTCTGACTAGCAAGGCTGAGAGTCTGCACGCCACTGGCTAGCAGGCTCACTGAGTAGTTGTCACCCCCCATAGTGTGTAGTGACTTGCACTGGACAGGTATGGTGCAGTGACAGTGCATTTGAACATGGTTTTACTTCCCATGCAATGATACCATGTAGTGACGTCTGGCAAACTGTCCATGGTCAGCTTTGCACTGCCTGTGTACATCATGTGCCCCTGTGATTGAGACATGTATATACAACTGTGTCATGCACGGATATGTTGCATGTGTGGTAATGGCCTTTTCACTTTGTCATCCTCACAGGTTAATGCCCATCGGAAGCAGGAAATCTGGAAGGACATCGTCCGGGCTGTCCGGTCCGTGGGGGTCTACAAGCGCCGGATCCGCAACTGCCAGAAGAGGTGGCAGGACCTTCGGGGCTGGACCCGGAGGATTGCACGGGTCCAGCTGAAGCTGTCGCCTCCTCGCAGGAGGGGCGGAACACGGACCCTGACCCCCACATGCTCCAGATCCTGGCGGTGGTCTTTCCAGACCTGGATGGGCAGCTGAAGGCCAGACAGCAGCAAGGAGGGGGTGAGTCAAAGACTGCACTGTGAACTCTGTATTACATGCTTTGTGCCCTCCTCTGGCCTGGTTCAACTGCCACAGTGCAGCAGTCATGTTGTCCAGGAGCCATGTCCCTCTATTGTGCACTGACCACTGCTCATCTGATACCCAGGTGTGGCCCTTACAGTCAGGGAATTGTGTCACTTGGGTCTGTGTCCTTGCAGTTTGCTTCACTAAAGGTGGGGGACAGCATCTGTTTCCCTAACTCTGTTGTGGGCATCATGGGTGGGTCCATTGTTCACACAACGCCTGGGTTTGGACATGTGATCTGCGTGTTGCTTTGATATGCGGTCCACTTGCTGAGCTGAGCCACCACATGTGCCTGGGTTATGTGGCACACGCCCATGCAGCGGGTGGGAACAATGTTTGTGCCCCAGGAGTGTGCAGATTACGTGTGTCACACATACATAGCCAGCTATCCACTGTCCAGGGCACATCCCTCATTCATGTGGAGCAGGACAGTCATGCCTACTCCAGGCCATGCAATGCACTCTGTACTCCCACTCCCGTGTATCAGCTGACACATTGTGCACAGTGATTTGACCCCTCCTGTGTCTGCCTCTGTGTCAGTGTGCTGTGGATTAGTTGCCAGGACTGCTGGGGTGTTTCTTGGTAGGGGCTCAGCATGCCCCTGGAGATGTGACCATAGGAGACGATACTTGTGTGTCACATAGGTGTTTGATCAGCTGCCCGTGCAGACTGGGGTATGCGAATGTGATGTTCAGGCAGCTGTTCCCCATTCACAGCAAATTGTGAGGGGCTCAGGTTCAGAGGGTAGTGTCACAGGTCTCCCATATGTCCAATAGGTGTGACCTGGACAGATGAGGGTTGAGATGATGTGTTGTGTGGGGGATGTACATGTGCACTTGTGCAGCTCCAGGACTTGCATTCCCCATGACCTACTATTGTGACACAGTGCATAGTGTTGTTGTCTGGCTGCCAAGTCATACATCACTGAGACAGTGATGTATGACTTAACAGTCATGCCTCTGCCATGGCATGTGTCAACTTATTTATGGTCCTGCAGGGGAGTGACATGTGCTACATGCACACCATAGTGGCACTGGCTATCAGGACATGGGTGCATCATGGTGTCTGTCGCTGGTATGCATCACATGCATTTCCTATTTGACTCTGGGCATCCCTTTCATCCGGAAACCTGTACTGACTCAGTGGCAAGAGCTGTGATGTGTCCACACCGTGTCCTCTGCACTGTCCAACTACTGTGTACTTGGTGCATGTGTCCACACTGGGGTGTTACAATCCAACAGACACCAGACAGATGGGTGCAAGGCCATGTGGGATGTGAGTGCCATGCTTGGCATCAGACTGACAATTGGCTTCTCCTGTTCAGTTAGGGCACTTTTAGCAATGTACAACTAATGATGCCAGGGCTTGCTCTGTGATGTGCTGTGCTCACAGTGGTGTGTGCGTTTGGTGCAGGTGACTGATGTCTGTCTGTTTCCCCATTGTTTGCAGATACATCCACGGCCACGGAAGGGGACAGCTCCACGGACCAGGAGGAGCCAGAGAGCCAGACTGGGTCAGCAGCCGAGGAGTGGTCGGAGGGACCCAGTGGCACGGAGGGCGAGGGGAGCCACACCGAGGAGTCCTCAGCACCATCCACCTCAGCTGAGGACCAGAGCAACTCGGAGGATGACTCCCTTGTGGAGGCGGGTGTCAGCAGCCACCACACCCCAGCTAGTGTTGCTGTCCCCGCCACCACCAGCACCACCACCGCCCTCCCATCGGCTCCCATTCCCAAGGTCCGTGGAGGCTCCCATGTTCGGGAGCGTGTCTCCTTTGGCCCAGGCACCGCACCCCCTGCCCCTGTGTCCCCTGCTGCCCTGAGTGAGGAGTCTGTGTACCTCATTCGCCAGCTCCATGTAGGGCAGACAGCCATGCTGAGTGTCCTCCATGCGCACACCGCACTGTTGACTCAGCTGGTGTCGTTCATGGAGGGCATCTCATCGGGCATGTCTGACCTACAGAGGGGCAACAGGTCCATGGACTCCTCCCTGACGGCAGCAGTGCCCCTCCTCAGACAGTCCCTCACCCCTCCTGCCTCTGCTCCATCCACACTCCCCAGCACCTTGCCCGTCCCAAGCACACACACACCGGCACAGGCACACACCAGCACACACACATCCAGCACACAGACACACACGCCACAAACTAAACGCACACGCACGCACAGTCAGGGGACTGAAACCAGACTCACAGGGGATGGGGCCCTGGTACACACACACGCATCCACGGGCACTGCGCAGTCCTCAGTTGCCTCTCCCTCCAAAGCACCCTCCCTTGCCTCACCTGCAACCCCAAAGACCCAGAGCCTCTTCCTCAGTGACCTCGGCCTCTTCCCCTCCGATCCAGCTGCCCCAGCATCCAGGGGGAAGAGGAAGCCCCCACACGGAGCAGAGTGCCCCTCGCCCCCGGACACCCTCCCCAGGCGCAGACAGACTGAGGCCCCCACCCGCAAGTCCCCCCGGAGTGGTAAGAGCAAGACCCCGCCGCCGCCCTGCAGCTCAAGCACCAGGTCACCTTCCTCCATCCCTCAGGCCCCCACTCCACAGGTGCCCCCGCCACACCCTGCCCCAGGTTCCCCCACCCACAGATATACCATCCCCAAGAGGCTCCGGCCTTCTCCCCTGCCACTTGCTCTCCCGGCACCACACCCCCGCTGCGCTTGTCTGTGCCACTGATGTGGTGAGGGTGTCCTCCCCCTCTGTCCAGCCCACCTTGCCTGTTCCCCATTCTCCTCCCCTGGTGGTAGGCACTGCAGTGGAGTCCACTACCACCCTGTCTGACTTGGGCACTGCAGTGGCGGACCTGTCCACTCCATCTGCAGGGTCCACTGCAGTCGTGCCGGCACCCACAACATCTGAGGCATGCCCCCCAGTTGTGCCGGCACACACCATGTCAGACACCTCCACTGCAGTTGTCAGTGGCTCTCCAGCACCCACCACCCCTTCCCTGCTTCCTCCTGGTGAGCCCTGATCCTGTCCCTGCGGTGCCTGGCCTACCCCCCGGTTGCCCCTCCTAGTGGATTGTCCCTGGTTTTGTGCAGGCATGTGTAGGGTGGCATCTGCCACTGTCACCCACTTGTGACTTTGTTGATGGACTTGCCATTGGCCTTTGTTTATGTTCTACCGGACTTCTACTTTTAATGCCACATATGCTGAATAAAGCAACTTTCTGTTCTCTAGTGCTTTTGCTTCTGATGTACATGATGTTGATGATGCTAACAATGCCCTTGCTGCAGTGATGGTGATATTTGGTCTCATGATAATGAAGTGTTACTGTGCAGGAACCCATGTGGTCCAGGGGTTATGTGTCCTATCCTGTGGTGTATCCATGTCATCCATAGCAGCATCCGAGGGTGTCATGTGTTCAGTATTTGGCAATGAGATTTCCTACTTAGATTGGCAACTTCACATCTGTGGCTTCCACCCCTGCACATCTGTTGTGCCTGCCATTGTTCTATTCGTCTACTTCCCTGACCGTGTGGCCATCTCCAGTGAACATACAGGTTTGGGCATCAATGGGGAAGGACTCATCTGTGTTGTCAGTGCAACATTGCTATACAAGTGTGTTGGATCTGTGCTGATGATTCCGTTGGCACTTCCATGACCAGGCTGATGGGACGGGAGCCCTCATTTGTTGCTAATTGTTGATTGTGTGTCCCATTGCTGCCATGGTATGGTATCTGTTCGCCTCACATCTGCAGTCTCCACAGGGTATCTGCATGTGTGTGCCCATTGGTGCAAATATGTGGGTCTGCATTCTGATGGTCACTTCTGTCATTGTGTCATTGATGATTGTTGACGGTGTCAGCCCCCATGGGTGTTGCTTGTCTGCACATGGCCAAAGTTATGTCTTATTTGCACTGCAGGATTTGGCTCCCCCAATTTATGTTGCAATGGGACACATACACTACTTTGCCACTGATGTGTTTGTTGTTCTGTGACCAGGAATCATCCATGCAGTTTGGCAGTTGCACCTCTTACTTTGTCAACACTTGCCTTTTGGTCACTGTGATGATGGGGGTTTGGACCCCATTGCCACAATGTTCAAGATGTGCTGCAGCTATGGACCCCACACTTGCCTTTTGGTCACTGTGATGATGGGGGTTTGGACCCCATTGCCACAATGTTCGAAATGTGCTGCAGCTATGGACCCCACACTTACATTTTGGTCACTGTGATGATGGGGGTTTGGACCCCATTGCCACAATGTTCGAAATGTGCTTCAGCTATAGACCCCACACTTACATTTTGGTCACTGTGATGATGGGGGTTTGGACCCCATTGCCACAATGTTCAAAATGTGCTTCAGCTATGGACCCCACACTTACATTTTGGTCACTGTGATGATGGGGGTTTGGACCCCATTGCCACAATGTTCGAAATGTGCTTCAGCTATGGACCCCACACTTACCTTTTGGTCACTGTGATGATGGGGGTTTGGACCCCATTGCCACAATGGTCATGGCCTGCTTGCATTGTGGGTGCCACACACATATATGTGTGGCACATGTGCTAGGGGGTCACATTGTATGTTCAAAGTCATGTTCGGTGTTGTAGGCATTTGACACAGTCTACACACGCTTGTCATGGTGTTGGGGGATGTCTTCTTCTTGCATTCCCTAGGTTGTGGTGTGCTGGTTGTGTCATGCATTGTCCATCCTATGAGTGGGGGTGGTAGTAGTGGTAGGCATCCTGCCCCCCTGGGTGAGGGTGGTAGTAGTGGTGGGCATCCTGCCCCCCTGGGTGAGGGTGGTAGTAGTGGTAGGCATCCTGCCCCCCCTGGGTGGGGGTGGTAGTAGTGGTAGGCATCCTGCCCCCCTGGGTGAGGGTGGTAGTAGTGGTGGGCATCCTGCCCCCTGGGTGAGGGTGGTAGTAGTGGTAGGCATCCTGCCCCCTGGGTGAGGGTGGTAGTAGTGGTAGGCATCCTGCCCCCTGGGTGAGGGTGGTAGTAGTGGTGGGCATCCTGCCCCCTGGGTGAGGGTGGTAGTAGTGGTAGGCATCCTGCCCCCCTGGCTAAGGGTGGTAGTAGTGGTAGGCATCCTGCCCCCCTGGGTGAGGGTGGTAGTAGTGGTAGGCATCCTGCCCCCTGGGTAAGGGTGGTAGTAGTGGTAGGCATCCTGCCCCCCTGGCTAAGGGTGGTAGTAGTGGTAGGCATCCTGCCCCCTGGGTGAGGGTGGGAGTGGTGGTAAGCATCCTGCCCCCTGGCTAAGGGTGGTAGTAGTGGTAGGCATCCTGCCCCCCTGGGTGAGGGTGGTAGTGGTGGTAAGCATCCTGCCCCCTGGCTAAGGGTGGTAGTAGTGGTAGGCATCCTGCCCCCCTGGGTGAGGGTGGTAGTAGTGGTGGGCATCCTGCCCCCTGGGTGAGGGTGGTAGTAGTGGTAGGCATCCTGCCCCCTGGGTGAGGGTGGTAGTAGTGGTAGGCATCCTGCCCCCTGGGTGAGGGTGGTAGTAGTGGTAGGCATCCTGCCCCCTGGGTGAGGGTGGTAGTAGTGGTGGGCATCCTGCCCTCCCGGGTGAGGGTGGTAGTAGTGGTAGGCATCCTGCCCCCCTGGCTAAGGGTGGTAGTAGTGGTAGGCATCCTGCCCCCCTGGGTGAGGGTGGTAGTAGTGGTAAGCATCCTGCCCCCCTGGCTAAGGGTGGTAGTAGTGGTAGGCATCCTGCCCCCCTGGGTGAGGGTGGTAGTAGTGGTGGGCATCCTGCCCCCTGGGTGAGGGTGGTTGTAGTGGTAGGCATCCTGCCCCCCTGGGTGAGGGTGGTAGTAGTGGTGGGCATCCTGCCCCCTGGCTAAGGGTGGTAGTAGTGGTAGGCATCCTGCCCCCTGGGTGAGGGTGGTAGTAGTGGTGGGCATCCTGCCCCCTGGGTGAGGGTGGTAGTAGTGGTAGGCATCCTGCCCCCCTGGCTAAGAGTGGTAGTAGTGGTAGGCATCCTGCCCCCCTGGGTGAGGGTGGTAGTAGTGGTAAGCATCCTGCCCCCTGGCTAAGGGTGGTAGTAGTGGTAGGCATCCTGCCCCCCTGGGTGAGGGTGGTAGTAGTGGTGGGCATCCTGCCCCCTGGGTGAGGGTGGTAGTAGTGGTAGGCATCCTGCCCCCCTGGGTGAGGGTGGTAGTAGTGGTGGGCATCCTGCCCCCTGGCTAAGGGTGGTAGTAGTGGTAGGCATCCTGCCCCCCTGGGTGAGGGTGGTAGTAGTGGTAGGCATCCGGCCCCCCTGGGTGAGGGTGGTAGTAGTGGTAGGCATCCTGCCCCCCTGGGTAAGGGTGGTAGTAGTGGTAGGCATCCTGCCCCCCTGGCTAAGGGTGGTAGTAGTGGTAGGCATCCTGCCCCCTGGGTGAGGGTGGTAGTAGTGGTGGGCATTCTGCCCCCCTGGCTAAGGGTGGTAGTAGTGGTAGGCATCCTGCCCCCTGGGTGAGGGTGGTAGTGGTGGTAAGCATCCTGCCCCCTGGCTAAGGGTGGTAGTAGTGGTAGGCATCCTGCCCCCTGGGTGAGGGTGGTAGTAGTGGTGGGCATCCTGCCCCCTGGGTGAGGGTGGTAGTAGTGGTAGGCATCCTGCCCCCCTGGGTGAGGGTGGTAGTAGTGGTAGGCATCCTGCCCCCTGGGTGAGGGTGGTAGTAGTGGTGGGCATCCTGCCCCCCTGGGTGAGGGTGGTAGTAGTGGTGGGCATCCTGCCCCCTGGGTGAGGGTGGTAGTAGTGGTAGGCATCCTGCCCCCCTGGCTAAGGGTGGTAGTAGTGGTAGGCATCCTGCCCCCCTGGGTGAGGGTGGTAGTAGTGGTAGGCATCCTGCCCCCCTGGGTGAGGGTGGTAGTAGTGGTAGGCATCCTGCCCCCTGGGTAAGGGTGGTAGTAGTGGTAGGCATCCTGCCCCCCTGGCTAAGGGTGGTAGTAGTGGTAGGCATCCTGCCCCCTGGGTGAGGGTGGTAGTGGTGGTAAGCATCCTGCCCCCTGGCTAAGGGTGGTAGTAGTGGTAGGCATCCTGCCCCCCTGGGTGAGGGTGGTAGTAGTGGTAGGCATCCTGCCCCCCCTGGGTGAGGGTGGTAGTGGTGGTAGGCATCATGCCACCCCTGGGTAGGGGTGGTGGTGCGCATTCAGGCCCCTGTGTGCATATGTGGCATTGGTGATGGGCATCCCGCCCCTATGGTGCTGCTGTTGCTGGTGTAAGTATATTCTGCATCCCTGTGTGTGTGTGTGATGTGTTGTGTACGTGTTGTATGTGTTTTGTGGTTGGTGTCTGGCTTACCTTCTGCGCCGTACGCGTCCGTGCCTGTTCCGGTAGTAAATGTAGAATATTGGTATGATCGGGACGAAGGGATTCATGGTTGGTTCGTGTCGTTCGTCCTTCTCGTTGCTTCGCGTCGTCCTCGTCGCTTCGCCTCGTCCTCGTCGCTTCGCCTCGTCCTCGTCGCTTCGCCTCGTCCTCGTCGCTTCGCGTCGTCCTCGTCGCTGGCGTGTTCGCCTCGTAGCCGTGGATCGTGTTGTGGCGCGAATCGGAGCTTATGTGCGCCTCTCCCGGATGCTTTGACGTGCCGTGCGTAGCGACGGGTTCGGCGCGTACGGAAGCGCATCGTACTTGTCCGGCCGGACGGGGCTGCATTTTTCCTTCCGTGCGACTCGATTCGGCGTTTCCGGATTCGCCTCGGTCGGAGAACAGGACCTGGTTTGGGTGAGTACGGCTCGGCCGGATTCTTTGCTGTTGTGCGCATCGTACTTGCTCGTTCGGTGTGCTGTACGGATCGGTCGGGAAACAGGCTTTCGCATGGCTTTTTTCCCGACCGAATGGTATTGGGTGCGCCTCCGACCGAGATCGGAATCGGCCCCTGTGTCTCCAAACAACTAACAAAATATAGCAGTAAAAAGCATATTCTCTGACCTTCATTTAGACATTAGGTTTGCTTTTAGCACAGAGACAGCCACTTCAAATGTAGTTTATAATGTATACTTGATACTAAACTAGGGTGGTTACTACTACTCATTGATATTTCGGTAGTGTTCTGCACTGTTGAGCAATACGTGCGTCTCACCATGCTAGAACAAAGAATGGCCATTTGAAAGCAAGTAATAAACCATACATTGAACAGCTCACTGATTAGCAGAATCTGGTGTCCATCCAGCAGTTGGTGGATGACACACAAATCTACCTAAAGACATCATCTTTCTAAGATACTTTAACCCTTAGGAACTATGGATTGAAGACATTATTAGATAAAATCGGAAGAGTTCGGGGGGGACTGTTCCTATGAGTAGCAAGGTTGTTACTGATTTGCATATGGCATGTGTTATACCTGCTGCTCAGCCAGTGTGACTGGGTGCGTGGAATGTTGTGTGGTGATGCTGTGGAATGTTGGATGAGTGTGGTGTCAGTTGGAGGATGGGCTGAGCAGCAGGAAGGCTGCTCCTGGTGGGGCTCTACTTATCATCTATCTTAATAAACCTACTTACCTAATCTACCTTGGAACCGGACATCATCTTGGTACAACAGCGTGCCTTTGTTTTGAGTTGCATGATGGGCAAAAAACAATGGACTGTAATGTGAACCAAGCTTTGCCAGTGGGTGAGATTAATTCAAACAATCCATCTATCATCTTGTTGTTGCTACTAGGAATATGTATGAAATTTTGCAGACTGTTAGCAAAGCATGTACAGGGGAGAGAGTACTGGTTTCAAGGATATTTGATAAAGGTTGGGAGAATGTTAATGTTCAAAATAACTTTGATTTGCTAATTACTTTAATGCCATTTGATGAAATTAGGCAGGCACTGGGCATGTTTAACTTACTTCTAATATTTTGCGCCTCATGCAGGTCTATCAGTAGTGCATAGTTAAGGAAGGGGCAAAATGGTGCATATGTTATGTTAAAAGTATTTATAAAGCGTGCATACACCAGTCGGTTTCTTTGTGCAAAGTACAGAAACATAACCTACTGCTCGCTTTTTCATTCATATGCCTGTATGAAGAGCCATGTCTTCAGGAGGTGATGGAACCTGGAGTAACAAGAAGTCATTTGGATGCTGAATGGAAGGAAGCTCCAGAAATGCAGGGCTATTACAGAAAATCTGGAACCACCAAGTCTCTTCTTCTTGAAGGAGGGAATAGTGAGAGTATTCAGATGAGTAGGCCTCAGGTTACGAGTGGGTAAGTATTTTTGAATAGGGGAATAGATTAATTCTGGACTACTACTACAAAGCCATTTAAACATAATGTATCCAGTTTTAAAAGCTGTTTGCTGTTTTACTGGCAGCCAGTGCAGTTTCCTCACCGGGGTGATGTAGCACTTCCCGGGTTGATAGTAGGATAGTCTGGCTGCCTGATTTTGTACTAATTGTAGCCTCCAAATGAGGCTTTCTGGGAGACCTAAGTACAATGAATTTGCATAGTCTGTCCACGAGATGCCTAATGCGACGATGACCTGAATGAGAGCTTCATTGCCAATTTTTCTGATTTTCTGAGACTGCAGGAAGGAGAATTAAATTACTGCCCCCACTTGAGGCTTCACGGGCAAATTTTTGTCAACCAGAACACCAAGACTCTTAACTGAGTTCTTGGGTTGGGCGGAGTTCCATAGCCATTGGCCACAAAGTAGAGTTCCATAGGTCATGCGTGCTACTAGTTAAGACAATCTCCGTCTTATCGGAGTTTAATTTGAGTTGATTACTATTCATCCAATCGTAAATGAATAGCATCGTATTTTGAAAGAACAATTTGGAGTCTGGTGCGTTATCAATAGCAGAAATTGCATGTTATTTGCATAATTGAAGATTCTCACTTTCATTTTTCTCAGAGAATGCACTAGGGGGCGTATATACAAATTAAAAAGGTGGGGGGACAAAGAAGACCCCTGGGATACGCCACAGGTAATTTAAACCTTGGGAGAGCCGAAGGAAGATAAACGGATGGACCGACTGAGAGTGGTCCTTTAGAAAGAAGACAAACCAGTCAAGCGCCGTGACCCTGTCAAATGCCGCAGAGAGATCAAGGAGCACCAGCGCATGTGTGGTGCCTCTGTCAGTTTCTTACCTCAGATCATCCATCATGGAGAGGATTGCAGCTTCAGTTGAATGGGCTGGCTGAAAACCCGCTTGATGAGGGTCAAGAAAGTGGTCAAGAAAGTGGTTTTCCTTGAGGAAAGAGCAGAGCCAGTTAGCGACACGTGCTTCTAAAACGTTTGCTAAGAAGGGAAGCAAAGAAATAGGGCGATAGTTCTTCAGGATATATGGATTATCAAAAACGTTTTTTAATAGCGGAACCACTGTTGCTTCCTTAAAAAATCTAGGAACCAGGCCTTGGCTTAGAGCCAATAAGTAAGGATAAGGTGGAATTGGAGAGGAGAGCGAAAACCTTTAGCACTTTCGGAGGACAAGTGTCAGAAGGGGCCCCTGATTTCACTTTTGTCAATAAGTCCATGAGGTGTACCTTGCTAATCTCAGGTAGCACAGACAGTGTATTAGGGTTCCTATCAATGAAGAGGGTTTTTCCAGGAGAGGGTTTTAGAGGAATGCTGTCTTTAATTGCTTTGATCTTTTTAATAAAGAATGAGTTAAGTGCATCACAGAAGGATTGGGTAAGAGGAATTGTTGCTATCACTCTATCAAGGTTTGATAGTTTAGATACAATTCCAAAAATATCCTCTGACTTATTGATTCAGTTTATAATTTTTCCGGCGAACTAAGCAGATTTAGCTTTTACAATAAGTTTTCGTATTGTTTGCGCTACGCTTGGTAGGCTTCCTTTCTTTCAGGTGAATAATTCCTTCGCCAACTGTGTTCAGTCCTGCAAAGAGCCAGTTTAGCAAGTTTTACATCTTCAGAAAACCATTCGGGTGTCATGGAGCCTAGCTAATCTGACTTCCCGAAGAGGGACATGTATATTACTGGCTTCTGTTAACTAGGCTGTAATATTTTCCCCTTGTTGATTGATGTTGACGTGTTTATTGGGTAGGATCATTGCCAATAAATTACAGAAGGAGTCAATATTGGCATGGGTCCAGTTCCTAGCTAATGTCCCTGAGCTAACCAGGGGTTTAGGAAGAGCCAAATCAGTGAGAGTAAAATTGATAGGGCATGACCAGTCGCGGCCGGCATGATTCGCGGGTAGGGGGTCGTGGGGGGAGGAAGGGTTTAATTTTTTAAAAAAAAGTTAACTTAGCTTCGCCGGCCCGGTCCTGAGTCATCTCTGCTCCTCACAGGAAGCAGCCCAGGCAGCCTCCTCCCCTCCCCTCCCCTCCCCTCCCCTAAGCCAATCACCACGCTGCAATGGCAACGCTGTGATTGGTTGGGACGCCGACCACACAGGCATCTATGGGGAGGCCATTTTCTCAGACCAAACAGTCAGCGCCCTCAGAGTGGGCAAGCCACTTCTCCCCTGCCCTAGAGCAGGACCGCCCACCCGTCCGCCCCCCACCCAAACCCTTCTGTTTTCTCGCAGTGCGAGAAGCAGAAACATAAAATGGTATTTATAATAACATTTTATGTTTCTGCTTCTCGCACTGCGAGAAAGCAGTGGGGCAACGCTCCTCCGCCCACATGGATGAGCCGCCCCTGGGCATGACCATAAGATTGGCCACTGAAAGATTGGTATCCTATACCTAGTCTAACATATGGCCTTTTGTATGGGTAGGAGAAGTTACGTGCTGTTCGAAGTTCAGGCTACTTAGCAGGCTGGAAATGTCCAGAGAAACGTGCCCCCCTGAAACCTCATTGGCCCAGTAATTGAAATCCCCAATTCACAAGATTTTTGCATGATCAATTACTAGGGGAAGACATGTGTTCTGCCAAAGAGGCATGTGGCCCTGTGGTCTGTATACCAGCACACAGACTAAAGAGGTAGATACAGAATCAAGTTTGATCAAAAGACTGTAGACTACTGTAATATATCGAAACCAGGCAGACCAGTAAACTTCCAGTCATTATGGATTATAGCTGCTACATGGCCGCCTTTTTTACCTGTAGATTGATTGTGAAGAAGGTAATAATTGTCTTGGAGTGGCGCGAGGATGTCAGAGGATGATTCTGATGATAGCCAGGTTTCAAATTGCAGTAAATCATCCGGCTTTTCAGAGTCTAGCAACTGGAATATTTCTAATTGGTGTTTAACCATTGACCGAGTATTCAAATAGATAACTGTGAGATGATTGACAAAGCTATCTGTTCTTATAGGGCCTCTGTAGGGGGGGTAATTGGCCTACTTCATTCAGTAATGGAGCTATTGTTATTTAATAACCCTAAGTTAGATAGGCAAGACATAGTTTCAGGCTCCAATTGATAGCCTGCTGAATATAATTGTCTGAGTTCGTAGGAAGAGTAAATCAGATTTTGGGCATAGTGACTAGGCCCTATCCCAGGCCGGCCGCAGACAGTCGCAGATGGGCTTGCCTTTGGGGTGCCGGCAGTGTGACCGCTGCGCATGTACACGCCACTGCCGGCACTTAAAGGGTTGCAAGCTCCAACAGGCTCCGCCCCTCAAAAATAATTGGTTCCCCCAAAGAATTAGGGGCCGATTCCGATCTCGGCCGGTAGGGCTCCGAATCGGATTCGGCTTTACCGGATCCGATTCGGAGCCCTATTTCCCAACCGAATCGTACGTGCGTCCGGGCGAGCGAGTACGATGCGTGCTCTCGCGAAATCTCCGACCGGCGCGTTCGCAGGACCCGACCGCTCCGACCGACTCGCACGGGGACGACTCGCACCGCGCAATGGAGACGTTCCCCGGCCGGGTAAGTACGATGAGCACCTCGACCGCTCCGACCGACTCGCGCAGTCCGGCTCCAAGGAGCTGTCGGAGCCGCACTTTGGGGGTCCGTGTCGGACCCCCCTGGAAGCGTAGGCGCGCGAGTCGCACACAGGGGGGACCCATGGGTCCCCCCTACCTGTGCATGTACGGCGCGACCCGCATCAACGCGAACACGCTGTAGGGGGCGCCCTTGTTCGCGTCGTGCCCATTGAGTCAATGGGAGCCCGTGTACGCGTCGTACGACTGGCTCCCATTGACTTCAATGGGAGTCCGACCGAATCGAGTCCGATGGCATACGTGCGCATCGTACTCGTTCGGTCGGGCTGCTAGGGTCCGATTCAGTCGGAAATCTCTCTGGGTCCGGCTCGGTCGGGGTGATTTCCTGGCCTGAATCAGAATCGGCCCCTTAGTGTCCCATAGGATGCAGCTGGCATGTTGGAGAGCGTGGTCGTGTGCAAAATATCTAAGTGCACGTTTCTTGTTAAAAGTTAAGCCATCAAATATAAAAACAATGCAACAGTTTAAAAGTAAGAGCAGAATTTCTATACCTGGCGCGTCCGCGCTGCTGCCGGCATTTAAAGGGCCGCAAGCTCTAACAGGCTCCGCCTCTTCAAAAACAATTGGTTGCCCCTCAAGAATTAGTGGCGTCTTCGAGAGTGCGGTAGTGTGAAAAAAATCAAAGTGCAAGTTTCTTTTTAAAAGTTAAGCCCCCAAACATAAAAATAATGCAGCATATGCTAATAACTGTTGCACATTCATCAGGAATGTATATATTTAATTTTCTGTTGGTGTGACAAGTTAGGCCCAGGGCAAGGATCAAAAGTTTTATGTAGATCTCGCAGAGTGTAAAGTTAAAAGGAGTGTCCAAAAACTTTGGCACCCCTTGATAGATTTGCAGAAAAGTGGTGATTCCAGAATTAGGTTTAACATGCAGTTGACTGTTGGCTGCTTGGGAGGATTGGTAGCCTAGAGCACACCTCTGATGCACACAAATGATGGTTTGGTGCAGCACTGGTTAGCTGCAAGATGGAATTGCAAAGGGCATGACCTATGGCCCTTTTGCAGTCAACTTCCACTAAACACTACTGAAGCCCAAGCAGAATGCTGTGTAGACTAAAAAAGGCTTTTTTTTATTCACCTAAAAAAACCAAGTTTATATGAAGTTATCGTATGGTCACAAAATAAGAAAGAAAAACCCTTGTAATTTCCCTGTTATGGTCAGCTCACACACCTGCATTGCAAACCACATATCCCTTTGCCCATATAAAATGTAGCCGGCCCCGGAGGATGGGGTTCCTGGGGTTGAAATTGGCCCGGGAGGGGGGCTGTGTGCTCCTCTACCGGGTTGGCTGCCTTTGGGGGGTTATGCACTGCCAGGCCCCTTAGGTCAACCCCCCGCCACGCACAGCCATGTGGGGTTGGCTGCATGTGGGGGGTTGGCTGCAGGGCCTGGCCACAGGGCAGGCCCTGCGGTCTACCCCCTTCAGCCATGTGTGGCATTGGGTTGACTGCATGCGTGGACTGGCCGCAGGGCCTGGTCGCCAGCAGTGGAAATAACGTATGGTAATTAAATCTTACTTTACGTTAAAAAAACGTAGAAATTCAATGAAAAAAATGAAAGGTTACAATGACGTTATAGTTAGGAATTGCTATTTAAAAACGTAGAAATTCACTGAAAAATACAAAGGTTACAGAGACATTATAGTTAGGAAATAGAATTTCAAAAACCTTAGAATATCAATAAATAAACACAGGTTACAGGGACGTTCTAGTTAGGCTCAGATTTTAGACACACAACACTATAGAAATTCAGCAGTAAAAGTTATACATATCTCAAGAAACAATGGGCCTGATTTTGATCTTGCCGGATGGGTTACTCCGTCACAACGGTGACGGATATCCCATCTGCAGAAATATAAATCTCATTATATCCTATGGTATTTATATTTCGATGGATGGGATATCCATCACCATTGTGATGGAGTAACCCGTCCGCAAGTTCTAAGTCAGGCCCTTAAACTAATGCCCTAATGAAACTATAACTCGCCGCCCTCGCCATGCACTGCTAATTACCCAACATATTACATCAGTCATGATATCTTCTATGACCTCATTGATAATATCACTGCAACATTTGCAATAATATTTCTGATGAGAAAACTGTGCATGGCAGGGGCGCGAGTTATAGTCACTGACCTCGTCACAAGCAATGTAATATGTAATAAGCCTGAAACAGAGTATGGACTGGAACAGATATAGAGCAGCGTCCAGAAAGCAAACATACAGGGCCAGAATAACAGTAGGATCCAAGAATTGAGCTAGCGAACTGGAAAGTGCCTCCAGGCTGTGATCCAGGCAGGGTCTGAGGACAGAAGGAACTACAAGGACTATAATGCATCAGGGACATGGAACAGAAACCTGGACTAAAAGGTGAAGCAAAACTTAGATGGTAAGTGTTGATGTGTCTATTGACCCATACTGATATAAATGTAGGTACGCAACGGGCCCTTGTGAGTGACATCTAATGGAAGAATGGCAGAATCCTGACACTAACATTCCACAAGATGAAGCGATTGCAGTTATGAGGGAGGTCCTGGATGGATGCACGGTGCCACACACAGTGCCCACTGAATTCTTAGTTAAATTGGCAACACTTTTCCTGAAGAAGAACCACTTCATTTTCAAAAAGGATTTATTCTTGCAAACAAAGGGCGTAGCGATGGGATTTACATTTGCTCCTGATATAGCAAACCTGTTTATGTCATTTGTTTTGGGGGAAGTGCAAATCCCTTCAGCCAAAACATACTCAAATGGTCTTGTTATATTGATGACATTTTTGCCATTTGGCAGGGATCTGAAGATGAACTAAATAGGTTCCATGAATGGTTGAGTAATCGGTCACCTGATTTGAATTTTACTATGACCAAAGACCAGTAAAAAATCAGTTTCCTTGATTTGTACGTTCTAGTTGAAAATGATAGATTGGTCATGAGTTTGTATACCACAGATAGGAATGCTCTTCTGCATTTCGCTAGTACTCATCCGAGGCCACTCAAAGAGAATTTGACATATGGATAATTTTTTGAGGATCAGTAGAAATTGCACCAATAAGGAGGAATACTTTAAAAATAGTGAGATTCTCTGTGGGAAATTAATCTCCAGAGGGTAACCCAAAAAATCTATTTGGAGTTCAATGAAAAAAGCATTGTTCACTTCCAGAGAGACCCTACTGACCCCTCGGAATAAAGAGACAACTTCACCCTTGACATACATACTGACTTACGACCCAATGCTAACAAAATTTAAAAAATCATTAGATCCAATTAGAAATTGCTCTCATGTTAAGATCTCCCTGACCCTTTATTTTCTTTAAAAAAGGAAAGAATATTAGACAACATCTAGTACGTGCAACATGTGCAACCCCATGGAGGGGCCGACAGTCAATTGGGCCTACTACCCCTACAAGGTCAGTACAGGTGTAGTGGATGCACCACGTCAGTTCACTACAAATTCTAAAGAACTAAACATCAACGGGGTCAGTATTGTACTAAACCAATGCTCGAATTATACTAAAAATCTTGCATATTGCATCTCATGTGATGAATTCTACATTGAGTAGACCAGCCAACCAGTAAAAAGTAGGCTATTGCAGCATTGGTCTACAGTACAATGCAAAACGCAAGAAGCACCGTTGGTATAGCACTTTGAGACCCACCATCATAATGAAAACAACGTCAAATAGTTGGTCATTTGGATGGCGGGGACCAATATAAGGGTGGTTCAATGGAACACACCCTTCTTAGCTTAGAAGCTAAATTCATCAAGAGATGCAAATCCATCACTAATGGACTAAATGAGAAAAATGTAATATGGTCCATACTATGTGTATGATGATATCTTGTGGGTTGGAGATCGCTATAAACATTCGAAGCATGGTCTGCAAGTGACTTCCCTGGTACAATCATTTGAAATGTACTTATTTGAAACAGATTCTTTCCGAAAATGTTGAAAATTGTTCCTAATATCAGCCCGTGGCACTGATCAGTACAGGGTACTGATATAGCTTTTATATTGTATTGCTTGTCACAAAATCTTTGATGCAGATATGCATCCTACAAATATATATGATTTGCTATCAGTATTATTTATGTCCCTATACATATGTGAGAACCTTACTTGCAGGATCGAAATATTTAGTATTCGTGAGATGAGGAATTACTTCTTTACTGCTATGAATTGTCTGTTGTGGATACTGCTTTTCCTGTATAGTAAGTAATGAGTGTTTTTCAAACAGGTAGTGAATTGCTGATCTGTACTGTTTGTTTTTGATTATCACTGCCTCTCCCTTATGCTATTTTTCCAACATGGTGGCCCAGATGGGTGACTTTCCCATCTAGGCATGCATGCTTTCAATACACGGTTCAATCAATCAATCAATCAATCAGGAGTTTATAAAGCGCGCTACTCACCCGTGAGGGTCTCAAGGTGCTGGGGGGGTGGGTGGGTGGGAGGTGCTGCTCCGGATCAGTCGACGAGCCAGGTCTTGAGGCTCTTCCTGAAGGAGTGCAGAGTGGTGGAGCGTCTGTTGTTGACTGGGAGCTCGTTCCAGGTCTTTGCTGCGACGAAGGAGAAGGCTCTTCCACCTGCTCTGGTTCTGCGGATGCGTGTGGTTTCTGCCAGGGCGAGGTCAGCGGAGCGGAGGTTCCTTTTGGGTACGTGGAAGGAAACTCTTTCGCTGAGGTATTTGGGTCCGATGTTGTGGAGGGATTTGTAGGCGTGGGTGAGTAGCTTGAAGGTAACTCTCTTTTCGATGGGGAGCCAGTGGAGGTCTCGTAGGTGCTGAGTCATGTGTTCGTGTCGTGGGGTTCCAAAGACGAGTCTGGCTGCGGTGTTCTGGATGGTTTGGAGCTAGTGTAGCAGGGTTTTGTTGATACCGGCATAGAGGGCATTACCGTAGTCCAGTCTGCTGGTTATGAGTGCGTGGTGACGGTCTTTCTGTATTTGGGGGGTATCCACTTGAAGGTCTTGCGGAGGATGCGGAGGGTGTTGAAGCAGGTGGAGGCGACGGCGTTGATCTGGCGGGTCAAGGTGAGGGAGGAATCTATAATGATGCCGAGGTTCCGGGCATGGTCTGTCGGGGTGGGTGGGTTTCCGTGGGCTGGGGGCCACCAGGAGTTGTCCCATGCAGTGGGGGAGGGTCCGAGGACGAGGACCTCTGTCTTCTCCAAGTTCAGCTTTAGGCAGCTGTCGCTCATCCAGGCTGCGACGTCTTTCATTCCTTCTTGGAAGCTGAGTCTGGTGTCTTCGGGGTTCTTCATGAGAGAGAGGATGAGCTGGGTGTCATCGGCGTAGGATACTATGCTGAGCCCATGGTGTCTGACGATGGCGGCGAGGGGGGCCATGTAAATGTTGAAGAGCATGGGGCTGAGCGAGGATCCCTGGGGTACTCCGCAGATGATCTCTGAAGGTTCGGATAGGAAGAGGGGAAGTTGGATCCTTTGGGTTCTGCCGGCAAGAAAGGAGCAGATCCAGTCGAGGGCGGTTCCCCGTATACCGGCGTCGTGGAGTCTGGCTGCAAGGGTGCGGTGTGAGATGGTGTCGAAGGCTGCGGAGAGGTCTAGTAGGATGAGGGCCGCAGTGTGGCCCTGGTCGAGTAGCATGCAGATGTCATCGGTGGCGGCAAGGCGGGCGGTCTCGGTGCTGTGGTTGCTGCGGAATCCGGACTGGGATGGGTCGAGGATGGTGTTTTCTTCGATGAAGGTGGTCAACTGGGCGTTGATGAATCTTTCGGTGACTTTGGCTGCGAAGGGAAGGAGGGAGATGGACCGGTAGTTTTTCAGGTCCGTCGGGTCGGCCTAGGGTTTCTTGAGGAGGGGCATGACCTCTGCCTGCTTCCAGTTGTCGGGGATGGTGCCGGATTCGAGGGAGGCGTTGATGGTCCGGCTTAGTTCGGGTGCTATGGCGGCGGCGGCTCTGTGGTAGATGTGCGGTGGGGAGGGGTCTGTGGGGGCTCCTGAGTGGGTGTTCTTCATGGTCGTGGTAGCGTCTTCAGTGGTGGCAGGTTTCCAGGTGGTGATGGTCGGTCGGTTGTCGGTTGTGGAGAGGGTGGTGGTGTCTGGAGTCTGTTCACTGAACTTGTCATAGAGGGCCTTGATTTTCAGGTGGAAGTAGGAGCTGAGCTTGTTGCAGAGGTCCTGAGATGGAGTGACATCCGTGGTTTCGCTGGGGGGTTTGATGAACTGCTGTATGATGTTGAAAGGTTCTTTTGAGTTACTTGCATTGGTGTGGATTTTGTTCTTGATGAAGGTACGCTTGGTGGCTCTTATGCGCTGGTGGTACTCATTCATGGCATTCCTGTAGTTGTTCTGGTCTTCAGTGGTTTTCCTGTTCCGCCAGAGTTTCTCGAGGCATCTGCAGGAGCGCCTGGCTTCTTGGAGGTCGGTGGAGAACCAGGTGGCCTTCAGGGGGCGTTGTTTGCCGGGTTGGCGGAGGGGTGCGAGCTTGTCAGCGCAGCCGGGGATCCAGCGGTGTAATTCTTTGGCTGCGGCATTGGCATCGGTCGTGGCGGAGGGGGGGTCGTGGAGGAGGGTGGTGTTGAGGTGTTCCTCTGTGATCTTGCTCCAGTTCCTTCGTGGCAGGCCCGGGGCGGGTTTGTGTGCAATGGCGGTGTTGAAGGTGAAGTGCATGCAGTGGTGGTCTGTCCAGAGGGGCTGCGTGGTGTGGCTGAAGTGGATGTTTGTCCCTCCTGCGAAGATGGGGTCGAGGGTGTGCCCAGCTCTGTGGGTGGGGGTGGTGATGAGCTGCTTCAGTCTGAGGTTGGCGAGGTTGTCAAGGAGGGTGGTGGAGTCGGGGTCGCTGCGGTTGTCGAGGTGGAAGTTCAGGTCTCCAATGAGAATGTAGTTCGTGGAGGCGATGGCGTGGGGTGCGACGAGGTCAGCAATGGTGGTGGCAGAGGAGGCGCGAGGTCCGGGGGGTCTGTAGACGAGGGTCCTGCGCAGCGTGGTTCTGGGGCTGGTATGGATCTGAAAGTGGAGGTGCTCTGTGCTGGAGAGGGGCTCACTCGTGCTGGAGGTGGAGAGTCGGAGGGAGCTCTTGTGTGTGATGGCGAGTCCTCCTCCTGGGCGGTGGGGCGGTCCTTTCTCTGGATCTTGTATCCGTCAGGGATGGCGGTGGCGATGGCGGGGGTGGAGGTGGCATTGGTCCAGGTTTCTGTGAAGAAAGCGACGTGGGGAGAGAGTGTGTCGAGCAGGTCCCAGATCTCTACGGCATGTCTGTGTAGGGAGCGTACGTTGAGGAGGATGCACTTCAGGGCTTCGGTGGTGCTGGCGTTCGGCGATAGTTCAGCGGTCGTGGGGTCGCTGTCGATGGTGAAGGATTGTCGGCAGTGTCGGCAGAAGAACTGGCCGTGGGTGGTGTTTGGTGTAGCACTTTGGCAGTCGTTGGTTCTCCCGGGGTTGAGTGCGTGGAGAGCGGCAGAGTTGTAGTGGTGGAAGGTCGTAGGTCCAGGGTTCCTGGCGCTGGCCGCGATTGGGTCGCGGACGGGCGCAGACGGGCTTGCCTTAGGCGCCCCAGCGGCGCGCCCGCTGCGCGCGTCCGCTGCGTGACCGCGCAGCCGCCGCCATTAAGTAGGGGAGGGACGTGCAGCTGGGAGGTGGGAGCGGGGGAGGGGTCACGGGGGCAGAGGTGTCGGCGGGAACGGGGGGGAAAAAGCCAACAACACACAGCAAAACAACGGAAGGGCACAGGCAAAATAGCAAGTCAACAGAATGGGCACAGGAAACTAATCAACAATGGGCACAGAGCAAGGACGGCACAAGGAAGAAAAATAAAATCCAATCAACAATGGGCACAAAGCACAAGGAATAAAAACAAATCAGCAAAGGGCACAGGCAAGGAGGCACGAGGAAGAAAGATACAGTGCAGCAGAGAAAAAAAGGGCAAGCGCGGCAACGGGTCTCGAACCCTACCTGGGTAGGGATCGGAGGCAGAGCACAGCACTGCGGAGCTGCTGGGGAAGAGCAGATCTCAGACCGAGGGTCAGAGGTCTTGCTCACGCTCCCCCACAGTGGCCGCCATTAAGTAGGGGAGGAGGGAGGGACGTGCAGCTGGGAGGCGGGAGCGGGGAAGGGGTCACGGGGGCAGAGGTGTCGGTGGGAACGGGGGGGAAAAGTCAACAACACACAGCAAAACAACGGAAGGACACAGGCAAAATAGCAAGTCAACAGAATGGGCACAGGAATCTAATCCTTTTGGGACTTAGGGTGGAAACTGGTGTAGTGGAGGAGAGTGTTTTTAGCCATCGGCTTAGTGTATAATTCCACTGCCAGTTTCTCATCCTCTGCTTTAATCGTAATGTCCAGGTAGTCTATACTGTCCTTACTCTGATGTGCAGTGAATTTTAAATTCTCATCTCCTAAATTAAGCCAGGTTAGAAACTCATCAAGAAGGTCACTAGGCCCATCCCATATAAAAAAGACATCGTCTATAAAACGATGCCATTCCAACACATTTTCATGGAACGGCGCTAGCTCATTATATATATGACGTCTCTCAAATTTGCCAACATATAAACACGCCAGACTAGGGGCACAGGTGGCCCCCATGCTGGTCCCTTTCTTTTGGCGATAGAGTTGGTCCTTAAATAAAAAGATGTTGTTCATAAGGACCATGCTGGTGCATTGTACTATGAAGTCTTTCTTCACGCCTTCCATTACTGTATTATCAAGGATCTCTCGAATAACCTGTACTGTAGATTGCTGCGGTATATTAGTATATAAAGACTCAGGGGTCGATTCCGATCTCGGCCGGAAGCGCACCTAACACCATTCGTCCGGATAAAAACCCAGCCGAATGCGTGTTTCCCGACCGATTCGAACAGTCGTCCGAACGAGCAAGTACGATGCGCATAACAGCACAAATTCCGAGCGAGCCGTACTTACCCATTCCAGCTCCTGTTCTCCGCCCGAGCCGGATCCGTAAATGCCGAATCGAGTCGCACGGAAGCAAATACACAGCACCTTCCGGCCGGACTAGTACGATGCGCCTTCCATACGCGCCGAACCCGTCGCTACGTCCGGCACGTCAGAGCATCCGGGAGAGCCGCACATAAGCTCCGATTCGTGCCACAAGGCGATTCACGGTTACGAGACGAACAAGCCAGCGACGAGTACGAGTCCAAGCAATGAGAAACACGAACGAGACGAACCAACCATGAATCCCATCGCGCAGGTCCTACCAATACTCTACATCTATTACCGGAACAGGTACGGACGCGTACGGCGCAGACGGTAAGTCAAACACGCACTACACAACATATGTCACACACACATAGGGATGCAGAAATGACGTACACTAGCAACAGCAGAACCATAGGGGCGGGATGGCTATCACCAATGTCATACACACCCATAGGGGCCTGGATGCCTACCACTACCACCACCCCTACCCATGGGGGGCTGGATACCTGTCACTACTACCATCCCCACTCATAGGGGGATGGATGCCTACCACCAACACCACCCCTACTCATGGGTGCTGGATGCCTACCACTACCACCACCCCTACTCACGGGGGCTGGATCCCTACCACTACCACCACCCCTACTCAGGGGGCTGGATGCCTACCACTACTACCATCCCCACCCATAGGGAGATGGATGCCTACCACTACCACCACCCCTACTCAGGGGGGCCTGGATGCCTACCACTACCACCACCCCTACTCAGGGGGGGCTGGATGCCTGTCACTACTACCATCCCCACTCATAGGGGGATGGATGCCTACCACTACCACCACCCCTACTCAGGGGGGGCTGGATCCCTACCACTACCACCACCCCTACTCAGGGGGGGCTGGATGCCTATCACTACTACCATCCCCACCCATAGGGGGATGGATGCCTACCACTACCACCACCCCTACTCAGGGGGGGCTGGATGCCTACCACTACCACCACCCCTACCCATTGGGTGCTGGATGCCTGTCACTACCACCACCCCCACTCATAGGGGGCTGGATGCCTACCACTACCACCACCCCTACTCAGGGGGGGCTGGATCCCTACCACTACCACCACCCCTACTCAGGGGGGGCTGGATGCCTACCACTACCACCACCCCTACCCATGGGGTGCTGGATGCCTGTCACTACTACCATCCCCACTCATAGGGGGATGGATGCCTACCACCAACACCATCCCTACTCATGGGTGCTGGATGCCTACCACTACCACCACCCCACTTAGGGGGGGCTGGATCCCTACCACTACCACCACCCCTACTCAGGAGGGGCAGGATGCCTACCACTACTACCATCTCCACCCATAGGGGCCTGGATGCCTACCACTACCACCACCCCTACTCAGGGGGTGCTGGATGCCTGTCACTACTACCATCCCCACTCATAGGGGGATGGATGCCTACCACTACCACCACCCCTACTCAGGGGTGGCTGGATCCCTACCATTACCACCACCCCTAGTCAGGGGGGGCTGGATGCCTACCACTACCACCACCCCTACCCATGGGGTGCTGGATGCCTACCACTACTACCATCCCCACCCATAGGGGCCTGGATGCCTACCACTACCACCACCCATTCTCAGGGGGGGCTGGATCCCTACCACTACCACCACCCCTACTCAGGGGGGCTGGATGCCTACCACTACTACCAACCCCACCCATAGGGGCCTGGATGCCTACCACTACCACCACCCCTACTCAGGGGGTGCTGGATGCCTGTCACTACTACCATCCCCACTCATAGGGGGATGGATGCCTACCACTAACACCACCCCTACTCAGGGGGGGATGGATCCCTACCACTACCACCACCCCTACTCAGGGGGGGCTGGATGCCTACCACTACCACCACCCCTACCCATGGGGGGCTGGATGCCTACCACTACTACCATCCCCACCTATAGGGGCCTGGATGCCTACCACTACCACCACCCCTACTCAGGGGGGCTGGATCCCTACCACTACCACCACCCCTACTCAGGGGGGGCTGGATGCCTACCACTACCACCACCCCTACTCAGGGGGGCTGGATTCCTACCACTACCACCACCCCTACCCATGGGGTGCTGGATGGCTGTCAACACTACCATCCCCACTCATAGGGGGATGGATGCCTACCACCAACACCACCCCTACTCATAGGATGGGTAATGCATGACACAACCAGCATACTCCAACATAAGGAATGTCAGAAAAAGACGTCCCCCCAACACCATGACAAGCGTGTGTAGACTGTGTCAAATGCCTACAACACTGAACATGACATAGAACATACAATGTGACCCCCTATCACATGTGTCACACATGAATGTGTGTGGCCTCCACAATGCAAGCAGACCATGACCACTGTGGCAATGGGGTCTAACACCCCATCATCACAGTGACCGAAAGGTAAGTGTGGGGTCCATAGCTGAGGCACATTTTGGACATTGTGGCAATGGGGTGTAATCCCCCATCATCACAGTGACCAAAAGGTAAGTGTGGGGTCCATAGCTGAGGCACATTTTGAACATTGTGGCAATGGGGTGTAATCCCCCATCATCACAGTGACCAAAAGGTAAGTGTGGGGTCCATAGCTGAGGCACATTTTGAACATTGTGGCAATGGGGTGTAATCCCCCATCATCACAGTGACCAAAAGGTAAGTGTGGGGTCCATAGCTGAGGCACATTTTGAACATTGTGGCAATGGGCTGTAACCCCCCATCATCACAGTGACCAAATTGTAAGTGTTGTCATGGAAAAAGCTGCAAAAGCCAAACAGCATGGATTCTCCCTGGTCACAGAACAACAAACACATCAGTGGCATAGTAGTGCTTGTGTCCCATAGCAACATAGATTGGGTGAGGCAAACAGTGCAGTGCAAATAATACATACCTTTGGCCATGTGCAGACAAACATCACCCATGGGGGCTGACACTGTCAACATTCATCAATAACACAATGACAGAAGTGACCATCATAATGCAGACCCACATATCTGCACCAATGGGCACACAAATGTAGATATCCTGTGGAGACTGTAGATGTGAGGTGAACAAATACCATACCATGCCAGCAATGGGACATAAAAACCATGATCACTGTGCTGACTGATGACCTAGGAGTCCCAGGGACAGCAGGGGAAACACACCAAATAACATACAGCCAATGGCACACTAAAGATATGCCAATGCAGTGGTGCAGATGCACAAACACAAACATGCAGCCCCACACTGCATATCAAACACAACAGGTGAGGGGCGTGGGGGGGTGGTGCCAGTGTCCCCAGGCAACCACACAACACGTGAGGAGGCCTGAATCACAATTACACAGATGTGCATACAGTGCCACACAAAAGTAACTCATGGATCCGAATCCCCTATGTGGACAATCAGGCATTGTTACATGAGAGGGAGCCCAAATTACACATGTCACACAAGCCTGTAGGAACAGCAACTAACACAGCAAGACACAGACCCACCACAGCACCACCCCCAGGGTCCCCACATTGTGGTGACACTGGCCTGCATGATAATCCCACTCTGATGACAAAGCTAGATGTCGTTCACACTGTGGACCACAGTCATGTGTCCTGAGCAACAAACTACCATCACACCTACACAAGCACAAATCAATCAGCACGGCCTGTCAGCCAAGGCCAATATGGAGGCAGGGGCCTAGCCGTGAAACAACTCTCATCTGCACACACTCAACACCACACACCTTGATCCCCACCAATGTGCAGCTGTGAAGCTCACATGCACTGGTGACATTGCACATGCACCCATGACAATACTAGGGGTGGTGGTGGGAACTAAGGTGCAGACACCCATCACACATGGCCAGTCAACAAGACTCGTGAATGTCTGACACACTGCACAGTACGCCGTACATGGGCATGACGTCAATACCACACCAACCAATGGGATCCCGCCCACAGTCACACACCAATGAAGAAGCCAAGGTCACCCACAAAGAACACACATAGACAACTACCAACATTGCAGCTCTGACCCTGAAGAGTGGCAGCAGTCACACACACAACGTGTCACAATCTCTGAAAGCTAACACAAACTGTAAATTACATGACTGGTGTAACCAACAAGTGCCAAGGGGAATCCTGACTGTGTCTCATCTGCGTTTGCCCACAAACTCAGCCCTGACAGCAAACACACCTATGGGTGACACCCTGATGACCAGTAATGTGCCATGCACCCACATCCCAGAGAAGCCAGGGAGAAGACTTTGGGGAACATAGGTCAACTCAGCAAGCATCACAAACAGGAACATCACTAGGGATCCCAGCCTGCCTAGCAAAATGGAAGTGAACACACACAGACATGCTCACACAACACACACCTTGGGCTCAGGCAATGTCACAGAACTACACACTGCCATGAGGGGACTCCACTCCTGTGTAAGGAAAGCTGTGCCATACGTAGTCCCAGTAGGGCTCTATCATGTCAGCAGAACACTTGGTCACTCAGTCAACAATTACCACAAAATGAAGGCTCCCGTCATATCAGCCTGGGCATGGGAGTGTCACCGGAATCATCAGCACAGATCCAACACACATGTATAGCAAGTTGCACTGATAACACAGATGAGTCCCTCCCCATTGATGCCCAAACTTGCATGTCCAGTGGAGATGGTCACACGGTCAGGTAAATAGACAAATAGAACAATGGCAAGCACAACAGATGTGCAGGGGTGTAAGCCACAGATGTGATATTGCAAATAAAAGTAGGCAATCCCATTGCCAAATCTTGAAAACATGACACCCTCATATTGCTGCAAAGGATGACATGGATACACAACAGGATAGGACACATTCCCCCTGGACCATATGGGGTCCTGCACAGTAACACCTCATTTTCCTGAAATCAAAATTCACCATCACTGCAGCAAGGGCATGGTTAGCATCATCAACATCATGTACATCTGAAGCAAAACCAATAGAGAACAGAAAGTAGCTTTATTCCAGCCTATGTGTGTGCAAAAGTGAAAGTCCTGAAAAATAACAAAGGCCAATGGCCAGTCCATTATGAAAGTCCAAACAGGGTGACAGTGGCAGATGTCACCCTTTGCATGCCTGCACTGCTACACACCAGGGACATTCCCCTCGGAGCGGCATACAGGGGGGCCGGCCAGGCACCGCAGGGACAGGATCAGGGCTCACCAGAAGGAGGCAGGGAAGGGGTGGTGGGTGCTGGAGAGTCACTGACAACTGCAGTGGAGGTGTCTGACATGCTGTGTGCCGGCACAACTGGGGGGCATGAGTCAGATGGTGTAGTTGCCAGCACGACTGCAGTGGGCTGTGCAGATGCAGTGGACAGGTTCCCCACTGCAGTGCCCAAGTCAGACGGGGTGGTAGTGGACTCCACTGCAGTGCCTATCTCCAGGGGAGTAGAATGGGGTTCAGGTAAGGTGGGCAGGACAGAGGGGGAGGGCACGGTCTCCACACCAGTGGCACAAACATGCGCAGCGGGGGGTGTGGTGCTGGAAGAGCAAGTGGTAGGTGGAGAAGGCCGGATCATTTTGGGGATGGTGTATCTGTGGGTGGGGGAACCTGGGGCAGGGTGTGGTGGGGGAACCTGTGGAGTGGGGGCCTGAGGGATGGAGGAAGGAGACTTGGTGGTTGAGCTGCAGGGCGGCGGAGGGGTCTTGCTCTTCCTGGTCCGGGGGGACTTGCGGATGGGAGCCTCAGTCTGTCTGTGCCTGGGGGAGGGTGTCCGGGGGTGAGGGGCACTCCCCTCTGTGCGGGTGGACTCCTCTTCCCCCTGTATGCTGGATCAGCTGGATCGGAGGGGAAGAGGCCGAGGTCACAGAGGAAGAGCCGCTGTGTAGGTGGGGTTGCAGGTGAGGCAACGGAAGGGGCCTAGGAGGGAGAGGTATCGGAGGACTGCGGAGTGACTGTGGATGCCTGTGTGTGTGTCTGTTCCCAATCCCCTGTGGGTGTGGTATCAGTCCCCTGAGGATGCCTGCGTGCACGTCTTGTTTTTGTAGTTGGTGTGTCTGTGCTGCTCGTGTCTGTGTGTTTGTGTGATTGTGCAGGTGTGCATGTGCCTGGGACAGGTAGGGTGCCAGGAAGTGTGGATGGGGCAGAGGTTGGAGGGGTGAGGGACTGTTGGAGGAGGGACACTGCTGCCGTCAGGGAGGAGTCCATGGACCTATTGCTCCTCTGTAGGGCAGACATGCCCGATGAGATGCCCTCCATAAACGACACCAGCTGTGTCAACAGAGTGGTGTGGGCATGGAGGACACTCAGCATTGCTGTCTGCCCTACATGGAGCTGGCAAAGTAGGTACACAGACTCCTCACTCAGGGCAGCAGGGGACACAGGGGCAGGGGGTGCGGTGCCTGGCACAAAGGAGACACGCTCCCGAACACGGGAGCCTCCACGGACCTCTGGAATGGGAGCCGATGGGAGAGCGGTGGTGGTGGTGGTGGCGGGGACAGCAATACTAGCTGGGGTGTGGTGGCTGCTGACACCCGCCTCCACAAGGGAGTCATCCTCCGAGCTGCTGTGGTCCTCAGCTGAGGGGGATGCTGCTGAGGACTCCTCGGTGTGGCTCCCCTCGCCCTCCATGCCACTGGGTCCCTCCGACCACTCATCGGCTGCTGACCCAGTCTGGCTCTGCGGCTCCTCCTGGTCCGTGGAGCTGTCCCCTCCTGTGGCCGTGGATGTATCTGCAAACAATTAGGCAAACAGACAAACATCAGTCACCTGCACTGACCGCACACACCACAGTAAGTACAGCACATTACAGAGCAAGCCCTGGCATCCTCAGTTGAACATTGCCAAAATTGCACAAACAGAGTAGGAGAAGCCAATTGTCAGTCTGATGGTCAACCATGGCACTCACATCCCTCCTGGCCTTGCACCCATCTGTCTGGTGCCTGTCGGATGGCAATACCCCAGTGTGGACACATGCACCACCTACACAGTAGTTGGACAGTGCAGAGAACACGGTGAAGTATGTGAACATGCACACATCACAACTCTTGCCACTGAGTCAGTACAGGTGTCCGGATAAAGGGATGGCCAGAGTCTATTTTGAAATGCATGTGATGCATACCAGCACCAGACACCATGATACACCCATGTCCTGATAGTCAATGCCACAATGGGGTGCATGTAGCACATGTCACTCACCTGCAGGATCACTCTTAGGGAGTTTAATGCCATGGCACAGGCATGCCTGCAAAGTCATACATCACTGTCTCCAGTCACATGGGCAGGGCAGCCAGCCAACAACAGTCTGCACTGTGTCACAATACTAGGTCATGGGGAATGCAAGTTCTGTAGCTGACAAGTGCACATGTCCATCCCCCACAAACCACATCATCTGAACTCTTATTTGTCCACGTCATACCAATTGGACATATGGGAGACATGAAACACAATCCTCGGAACCTGAGCACCTCACAATCTGCTGTGAATGGGAGACAGCTGCCTGAACTTCACATTCGCATACCCCAGTCTGCACAGTCAAGTGATCAAACACCTATATGTCACACAAGTATCATCTCCTATGGTCACATCTCCAGTGGCATGCTGAGCCCTAACCGATAAACACCCCAGTAGTCCTGACAACAAATCCACAGCACAATGACACAGAGGCAGATGTGAGAAGTTGGCCTGGCATATGCTGTCCACTAATTATAGTGGGCACCTTGCACCAGTCCAAATCGACTCTTATGGTAGGTAGGTTAAAGACAACCTTATTGAAAGCTATCCTAGTGGTAGCTATGGAGAGCAGCCTTCAGGCTAAGTCTTGAAGGAATGTAAAGCAGCTTGTTTTACCAGTCTATAATCTCTTGAGTGACCAAATGAAAGAGCACCACACCAGGTATATATTCAAAATATATGTATTTATTACTAAACACACCCCTCTAGTCTCTTTATGAGGCTAGAGTTCGAAATACATAGGTTATAAGATCTTAAATCACAGTAATAGCACAAATACACGTTTGGGCCCTAGGGCGTACCAAACCATATACCAATAAAGTGGTATGCGAACCACGACTGAACTAGACACTAGGCCTAGAGCCTCTAGAAGTGCTTGGACCACAAGGAACCACCCAAGGTAGTGACACAGGGGACCCACGGGAGACAGCGTGCAGTGTAAATACACCACCGCGATACGCCATTAACTTCTATGGAGAAAGTCGGGATCGGGAAAATAGAGGAAAGGGACACTTTAAAGAGGACTAGGACAAAACCCTTTGAGATCTAGGACTTTGAAGAGTCTCTACCCACGGGAGCACCGGAGTACTCGTGTTACCTCACCCAGGGAAGCCGGGTGCATAGGTGCCTTTCGGGGTCGGGTTTCGTCGTCGGTTCTTATGGCGATCTGCTGCAAAGTGCTGCTGGCGACCAGGAGAAAAGTGTCCGGGTGGATCCAAGAGTGGATCGGAGTTCTGAAGAACCTGAAAGCAGAGGGGACAGAGTCTGGGTCACTAGCCAGTGGCCAGGGAGGTGATGGACGGATGCCCACCGATGTCGAGTGCTTCAGGTGCGTTGACGGTCGTCTCGTTTCTGCAGCCACGAGGTCCAGGAGGCGTTGTCGGCGACCAGGAGCAGGATTCGGGCTGGTACACGATGTCTGTCGAGTGCTGCGGTGTCGGCGACCAGATTGGACCCAACAAGCCTTGGCAACGGCAAGTCTCGATGTAGCTGAAGATCGTCGATGGTGCAGACCAGCAAGGTCTGGGGAACTCACCCAACAAGGGTAAGTGAGGGCAGGCCTGGAGCAACCAGACTGCCAAGTAAAGAAAAGATTGGCCTTCGGTAAGGGCTACTAGCCAACGGGCTAGCGACCGCGAAGGAGCCTCGTGACGCCGCACGTGGAGCTGGCTTACAGGACACTCGTGGAGTGGGGGCCAGTGATCTTCGGTGCAGGTGGTGCTGGAGGCTAGGGCTACTCGGAGCCCAAAGCACGACTTCTTGGGAGACCCAGAAGATGGTGCACTTGCAAGTGTGCTCGGTGTCCAGGGGTCACGGTCTCACGTTACCCACGATAGCCACGGGCCTCAGCTTTGCTGGGGACTCAGGGTAGCCTCGGGGAAGTCTGAGAATCCACCTCTGGTGATGCGATGACTTCGGCGTCCGGCAGGAGCTTCAGTGATGCGAACCGGACAGATGCTTCTTTGGTGCCTGCCAAGCAGGGGAGTCACTCCTTGACCCCAAGGGAGATTCTTCAGTCCTCTAATCGTGAGTAGAGCGTCGAAGGTCCAGGATTCTGTGTCAGAGTTTCGTCCAGGTATAATCTAAAGTCCTAAGGACTGGGTTCCTACCTTTATTCCAAAAATAGGGGATGGACTACTCTGTGGCCCCACCTATGGGTGGGTCAGGGCAGAGGGTGGCTACACCCCTTTCCCTTTGTCCAGTTCGCGCCAAAGCAGGGGCTGCAAGCCCCTGATCCGGTTTGAACTGGGGTATGCACTAGGGACACCAAATGTGCCCCCAGTGCAGGACTTCAAAGCACCCGAAAGTGCTCCCGCCCAGCCCCAATACACATTGTCCTGTCTGGGGAGGTGGTCACACCTCCCTGGGACAGGAAACCTATTGTCCAGGCCTCCCCTGCCGGAGTTTCGTCCAGCAGCAGGAGGCCAGACTCGTGTCTGTGGCAGTAGCATCCATTTTGTGATGCCAGGCTCTGGAAAGAAGTTACCGGACTCGTCAGAGTTAACATGTCTTTCCCTCTAGAAGGGTGGAATGACCCCCGCCGCCAGAATTGGCGGGGGGGTAGTATTCCAAGATGTTTGACACCAAACACGACATGTTTCGGTGCAGCCATTCCATAGTTAGCATTTTACCGCGAGGATATAATGCGTTTAAGAGTATATGGTCAGGCTGCACTACAAACAGCATCAGAGATGGTCTCCGAACGCTGCAGAGGGGCCCTGCTCATGCAGGGGCACCCTCTCACATAGAAACCATGCACTCTGCCTTTAGGATTGATAAGGCCTGCCTTAGGAGTGACTTATAGGTTTATATGTGTGTATGCATTTAGTGATATAGGTAACCTATACCACAGCAAGGGGTGCATGCACCACCTTACCCAGGCTGCAGTAGCAGACCTGTGGTGTCAGTTTGGATGGCCTACCAGGGGTGGCATAATATATGCTGCAGCCCCTGGCAGGCCTCTGAGGTACCTATGCCCTTGGTACATAGTATACCATATACTAGGGACTTACAAGGGCACTCCAGATCCCAATCAGAGATGTGCCTAAGGCACATGGAGACCCTTTTAAAGAGGAAACAGCTAGGCTGGGGTTCTGAATAGCAGGGCCCCAGCCAGACTAATGTCGAAAACCAGTGAAGTATCAGCAAAAAGTGGGGGTACCCCTGTGAAGCAGATCCTACTCTCCTACACAACCCCCCAAACGTAGGGACATTAAACTAACCTTGCCCAGTTAAGTCTTCATGTTCTAAGTGGAAATACCTAGAGAGTCCATCTGCATTCGCATGGTTACTCCCAGGCCTATGTTCCACTGTAAAGTCCATCCCCTGTAGGGAAATGGACCACCTAAGCAGTTTGGGGTTTTCACCCTTCATTTGTTTTAGCCATAAGAGGGGCTTATGGTCTGTCTGAACCAGGAAGTGTGTACCAAACAAGTATGGCCTCAACTTCTTCAGAGCCCAGACCACAGCAAAGGCCTCCTCTCTATGGCTGACCAACGTTTCTCTCTAGGGGTCAGCCTTCTGCTAATAAAAGCTACTGGCTGATCCTGACCTTCTTCATTCAATTGTGACAGTACAGCCCCTACCCCCAATTCAGATGCATCAGTTTGAACAATGAACTTCTTGGAGTAATCAGGACTCTGCAGAATTGGAGCAGTGCACATGGCCTGCTTGAGGTCATCAAATGCCTTTTGACAGCTAACTGTCCACTGAACCTTTTGGGCATTTTCTTAGAAGTTAAGTCATTCAAGGGTATCACTATTGATCCATACCCCTTGACAAATCTCCTATAGTACCCAGTCAGGCCTAAGAAGGCTCTCACCTGAGTCTGGGTAGTGGGAGCAGTCCAGTCCATGATGGTCTGGATCTTGCTCTGCAAAGGTTGAACCTGGCCTCCACCCACAAGGTGGCCCAGGTACACAACCTGACTCTGCCCTATCTGGCACTTAGTGGCCTTGATAGTCAGGCCTGCCTTTTGCAGGGCCTGTAAAACATTCCTGAGGTGGACCAGGTGATCCTCCCAGGTGGAGCTAAAGACAGCAATATCATCTAGATAAGCTGCACTATAGGCCTCCAGTCCTGTGAGAACTGTGTTCACCAACCTCTGGAAAGTGGCAGGTGCATTTTTCAGACCAAAGGGCATCACCACAAATTGATAATGCCCACTAGGGGTTGAAAATGCTGTTTTGGGCTTTGCAGCATCAGCTAGTCTGATCTGCCAGTAGCCAGCTGTTAGGTCAAATGTGCTGAGATATTTGGCAGAG
This sequence comes from Calotriton arnoldi, assembly GCA_963921515.1. NCBI lineage: Eukaryota > Metazoa > Chordata > Amphibia > Caudata > Salamandridae > Calotriton > Calotriton arnoldi. Next base: position 1,460,931 of record CAWUFW010003633.1, read on the forward strand.
GCCAAAGTATCTATGAGCTCATCTGCCCTGGGTATTGGATGGGCATCAGTCCTAGTGACTGCATTGAGGCCCCTGTAGTCTACACAAAACCTCATCTCTCTTTTCCCACCACTGGTGTGAGGTTTAGGTACTAGGACTACTGGACTAGCCCAAGGGCTATCTGAGGGCTCAATCACTCCCAATTCCAACATCTTCTGGACTTCAGTCCTGATACAGTCCCTGACATGGTCAGGTTGCCTATAAATCTTGTTTTTAATAGGCAGACTGTCCCCAGTGTCCACTTCATGAGTGCACCAGGTGGTCTGACTGGGTGTCAGAGAAAACATATGTCTAAACTGATTGAGGACTTGCCTGCAATCAGTTTGTTGCTGGGTAGTGAGGCTGCCTGCCAAGGCTACACCATCTACTGACCCATCGTCAGGGTTCTGTGAGAGCAGGTCAGGGAGTGGGTCACTCTCTTCCTCCTGCCCTTCATCAGTAGCCATGAGCAAGCCCATGTCTGCCCTGTCCACATATGGCTTAAGTCTGTTGACATGGAGAACCCTGTGGGGACTCCTGGGTGTTCCCAGGTCTACTAAGTAAGTGACCTCACCCTTCTGCTCAACAATAGTGTGGGGTCCACTCCATTTGTCTTGGAGAGCTGCTGGGGCCACTGGCTCCAACACCCACACCTTCTGTCCTGGCTGGTAAACAGTTAGGACAGCCTTTTGGTCATGCCAGGCCTTTTGAAGTTCCTGGCTAGCCTCAAGGTTTTTGGTTGCCTTTTTCATGTACTCAGCCATCCTGGAGCGGAGACCAAGTACATAGTCCACTATATCTTGCTTTGGGGGCTTGAGAGGTAACTCCCATCCTTCCTTCACCAAGCACAGGTGGACCCCTCACAGGGTGGCCAAACAGAAGTTCAAAGGGCTGTAACCAACCCCTTCTGAGGCACCTCCCTATATGCGAATAAAAGGCAGGGCAAGAGTATGTCCCATCTACGCCTAAGCTTTTCTGGGAGCCCTTTAATCATGCCCTTTAAGGTTTTGTTGAATCTCTCAACTAAACCATTGCATTGTGGGTGATAGGGGGTGGTGAACTTATAAGTAACTCCACACTCCTTCCACATTGCTTTTAAGTACCCAGACATGAAGTTTGCACCCCTGTCTGATACCACCTCCTTAGGAAAGCCCACTCTTGAGAAAATTCCCAGGAGGGCCCTTGCCACCACAGGTGCTGTAGTGGTCCTAAGGGGTATAGCCTCTGGATACCTGGTGGCATGATCCACTACCACCAGTATAAATCTGTGCCCAGATGCTGTTTGGGGATCCATGGGACCAACGATGTCAATCCCTACCCTCTCAAAGGGCACCCCCACCACAGGTAGTGGTATCAGGGGGCCTTTGTAGTGCCACCTGCTTTGCCACTGGCTTGGCAGGTTACACAGGAGCGACAAAACTCCTTACTGTCTTCAGACATGTGGGGCCAGTGAAAGTGAGGGACAATTCTGTCCCAAGTCTTGTTCTGGCCCAGGTGTCCTGCTAAGGGAATATCATGGGCTAGGGTCAATAGGAAGCCCCTGAACTTCAAAGGTATTACCAACCTCCTGGTAGCACCAGGCTTGGGGTCTCTACTCTCTGAGTACAGGAGTCCATCATCCCAATACACTGTATGGGGACCACTAGCTTTCCCAGCAGCCTCAGCAGCAGCTTGCTGTCTGAGGGGTTCAAGGGAGGGGCAGCTCTGCTGCTCCTGGCTCAGATCTGCCCTAGGAGGTCCCCCTGTCCCCAAGAACTCAACCTGGTCAGGCTCAAGTTCCTCTGGGACAGTTCCTTCTTCAGGGCTGAGATCATCCCCCTCAAGGGACTGATCTTCCTCCTGAGCCAAGGGGAAGGCACTGCCTTAACCCTACTACTCCTCCTCTTGGAAGGCACTTGGTCCATTCTTCCAGAATCCAAGGCCTGTTCAGTTTTAGACAGTTTAGCTTGTGACCTGGTCACAGCAAACACATCTGCAGGGATCCCCAGCATTTCTGCATGGGTCCTGAGCTCCACTTCTGCCCAAGCAGAAGTCTCTAAGTCATTGCCAAGCAAGCATTCGACTGGTAGGTTTGCACTTACCACAACCTTCTTAAGGCCAGTTACCCCTCCCCAGGAGAAGTTAACAACTGCCAGAGTATGGTCTGTTCTGACATTGCTAGCATTGGTCACTTGGTACATTTCACCAAGTATAACTTGCCCAGGTAGCACAAGGTCTTGTGTCACCATTGTGACACTTGCCCCTGTGTCCCTAAATGCCAAAGCCTCTCGTCCATTGATTAAAGGCTGTTGTCTGTACTTGCCCAGATTACTGGGACTCACAGTGGAGGTCACATCCATGCCTCCATCACAGACTAACACAGCCTGAGTCAGCTCCCTGACTAAGTCAGAGCCCAACTCAGTTCCCAGGGTGAACCCTACTAAACCCTTTGCTGGAGCACTTCCACCAACTGTACTAGGGGGAACAGGTGCCTTAGGGGCATTGGTGGATGCTGGACTGGAGTCTTTGGACTTGGTGCAATCACTGGTCCAGTGGGTCTTTTGCTTACAGACCTTGCACCATGGTTTTCTTTGGCCTTTACCCTTGGTAGACTGGGAATCCCCACCAGAAGAAGATTTTTGGGGGCCTGATGAAGACTTTTGATCTTTACCCTTCTCCCCACCCTTGTCAGAGTTCTTAGCATCTTGCTTCTTGGTTTCCCCACCTTGGTTCTGTACCTTCTGCTTCACCCTGGTTCTGACCCATTTGTCTGCCTTCTTTCCCAATTCTTGGGGAGAGGTCAGATCAGAGTCAACCAGGTACTGATGCAACAGCTGGTTTTGACAGTTATTAAGAATCTGCTCCCTCATTATCAGATTATACAATCCTGAGAAGTCACACACCTTACTGCCCATCAACCAGCCTTCCAGAGCCTTGGCAGAACAATCCACATAGTCTACCCAGTCTTGAGTCTGTGCTTTTTGGGTGTCTCTGAACTTCAACCTGTACTGTTCAGTGGTTAGGCCAAACCCATCAATAAGAGCACTCTTCAAGACCTTGTAATTGTCAGCATCCTCCTCTCTAACAGTGAGGAGCTTGTCTCTACCTTTGTCAGCAAAGGAGAGCCACAAGATTGCTGCCCACTGCTCCTGAGGGACCTTCTGTACCTTACAGGCCCTCTCTAAAGCAGTTATCCATTTGTGGATATCATCCCCACTCTGGTAGGGAGGGACAATCTTGCTCAGGTTCCTATGGTCATAGGACCTTTCCCTATCTCTAGGGATATGGCTGCCACCATGGGACTCTAGTCCCAACTTCCTTCTCTCTTTAAGGAGATCTAGGGATTCTCTATCTAAAGCCAATTGCTTCTTCCTGATCTCTAGTTGAGTTTCCTCATACTGGACCAGTCTCTTTCTTCTCTCATGAGAGGATTCCCTCCTGTGAGAAGAAACAGAGCTCCCTATTGAGGTGCCAGAGTGGTTAGACTCCTGAGAAGGAGACCTAGACTTTCTGAGCACACTCATAATCCTTCCTGGGGGGACAAAGGTGTGGTTCTCCAGATCCTCATCTTCATCTTCCCCAGAAGGGATTAGGTTTTCCAGGTCAGGGTCATTGTCACCCTCCTGGTCAGTTTCAGAGGGGGCTGGGGGTAGTAGTACCCCTGGTCCCTTCCTCATCTGCTGGCCCACCCTCTGCTCCTACCCCTTCAGTCTCTGAAGACTTACTAAGATCATAAGCCACCAACAACTCCTGGAGGTGTTGGGTGGTGGGACTTTGGCCTGTCCTTAATTTCCTCACGTTACACAAAGCTCTCAGTTCCAAGAATGGGAGTGTGTCATACTTGGAGGGGAAGCTCAATGGCTTCCTGCAGGGCATCTTTGGATCCTGCTTTTAAAGACATTACTAGTGTGGTGTGGTGTATGCACTACCTACTCTAGTGTGGCCTACTAAACTCTCTTGAGTTGTAGAAAGGGTTGTGCTATCCCTTAACACACAACTCTAAGTTCAGTAGAACTTACTGATATTCTAAGCTTAAATTATATGTACCTTAGGTACCTTTAGTGGTTTTCAGTTGATCAATTCAATTGAGATTATCTGGTAAAACAATAGCAAGCTGGAATCCCACACGCTGCACACCAATGTGAGAAGTTGGCCTGGCATATGCTGTCCACTAATTATAGTGGGCACCTTGCACCAGTCCAAATCGACTCTTATGGTAGGTAGGTTAAAGACAACCTTATTGAAAGCTATCCTAGTGGTAGCTATGGAGAGCAGCCTTCAGGCTAAGTCTTGAAGGAATGTAAAGCAGCTTGTTTTACCAGTCTATAATCTCTTGAGTGACCAAATGAAAGAGCACCACACCAGGTATATATTCAAAATATATGTATTTATTACTAAACACACCCCTCTAGTCTCTTTATGAGGCTAGAGTTCGAAATACATAGGTTATAAGATCTTAAATCACAGTAATAGCACAAATACACGTTTGGGCCCTAGGGGCGTACCAAACCATATACCAATAAAGTGGTATGCGAACCACGACTGAACTAGACACTAGGCCTAGAGCCTCTAGAAGTGCTTGGACCACAAGGAACCACCCAAGGTAGTGACACAGGGGACCCACGGGAGACGCGTGCAGTGTAAATACACCACCGCGATACGCCGTTAACTTCTATGGAGAAAGTCGGGATCGGGAAAATAGAGGAAAGGGACACTTTAAAGAGGACTAGGACAAAACCCTTTGAGATCTAGGACTTTGAAGAGTCTCTACCCACGGGAGCACCGGAGTACTCGTGTTACCTCACCCAGGGAAGCCGGGTGCATAGGTGCCTTTCGGGGTCGGGTTTCGTCGTCGGTTCTTATGGCGATCTGCTGCAAAGTGCTGCTGGCGACCAGGAGAAAAGTGTCCGGGTGGATCCAAGAGTGGATCGGAGTTCTGAAGAACCTGAAAGCAGAGGGGACAGAGTCTGGGTCACTAGCCAGTGGCCAGGAGGTGATGGACGGATGCCCACCGATGTCGAGTGCTTCAGGTGCGTTGACGGTCGTCTCGTTTCTGCAGCCACGAGGTCCAGGAGGCGTTGTCGGCGACCAGGAGCAGGATTCGGGCTGGTACACGATGTTTGTCGAGTGCTGCGGTGTCGGCGACCAGATTGGACCCAACAAGCCTTGGCAACGGCAAGTCTCGATGTAGCTGAAGATCGTCGATGGTGCAGACCAGCAAGGTCTGGGGAACTCACCCAGCAAGGGTAAGTGAGGGCAGGCCTGGAGCAACCAGACTGCCAAGTAAAGAAAAGATTGGCCTTCGGTAAGGGCTACTAGCCAACGGGCTAGCGACCGCGAAGGAGCCTCGTGACGCCGCACGTGGAGCTGGCTTACAGGACACTCGTGGAGTGGGGGCCAGTGATCTTCGGTGCAGGTGGTGCTGGAGGCTAGGGCTACTCGGAGCCCAAAGCACGACTTCTTGGGAGACCCAGAAGATGGTGCACTTGCAAGTGTGCTCGGTGTCCAGGGGTCACGGTCTCACGTTACCCACGATAGCCACGGGCCTCAGCTTTGCTGGGGACTCAGGGTAGCCTCGGGGAAGTCTGAGAATCCACCTCTGGTGATGCGATGACTTCGGCGTCCGACGGGAGCTTCAGTGATGCGAACCGGACAGATGCTTCTTTGGTGCCTGCCAAGCAGGGGAGTCACTCCTTGACCCCAAGGGAGATTCTTCAGTCCTCTAATCGTGAGTAGAGCGTCGAAGGTCCAGGATTCTGTGTCAGAGTTTCGTCCAGGTATAATCTAAAGTCCTAAGGACTGGGTTCCTACCTTTATTCCAAAAATAGGGGATGGACTACTCTGTGGCCCCACCTATGGGTGGGTCAGGGCAGAGGGGTGGCTACACCCCTTTCCCTTTGTCCAGTTCGCGCCAAAGCAGGGGCTGCAAGCCCCTGATCCGGTTTGAACTGGGGTATGCACAGGGACACCAAATGTGCCCCCAGTGCAGGACTTCAAAGCACCCGAAAGTGCTCCCGCCCAGCCCCAATACACATTGTCCTGTCTGGGGAGGTGGTCACACCTCCCTGGGACAGGAAACCTATTGTCCAGGCCTCCCCTGCCGGAGTTTCGTCCAGCAGCAGGAGGCCAGACTCGTGTCTGTGGCAGTAGCATCCATTTTGTGATGCCAGGCTCTGGAAAGAAGTTACCGGACTCGTCAGAGTTAACATGTCTTTCCCTCTAGAAGGGTGGAATGCTACCCCCGCCGCCAGAATTGGCGGGGGGTAGTATTCCAAGATGTTTGACACCAAACACGACATGTTTCGGTGCAGCCATTCCATAGTTAGCATTTTACCGCGAGGATATAATGCGTTTAAGAGTATATGGTCAGGCTGCACTACAAACAGCATCAGAGATGGTCTCCGAACGCTGCAGAGGGGCCCTGCTCATGCAGGGGCACCCTCTCACATAGAAACCATGCACTCTACCTTTAGGATTGATAAGGCCTGCCTTAGGAGTGACTTATAGGTTTATATGTGTGTATGCATTTAGTGATATAGGTAACCTATACCACAGCAAGGGGTGCATGCACCACCTTACCCAGGCTGCAGTAGCAGACCTGTGGTGTCAGTTTGGATGGCCTACCAGGGGTGGCATAATATATGCTGCAGCCCCTGGCAGGCCTCTGAGGTACCTATGCCCTTGGTACATAGTATACCATATACTAGGGACTTACAAGGGCACTCCAGATCCCAATCAGAGATGTGCCTAAGGCACATGGAGACCCTTTTAAAGAGGAAACAGCTAGGCTGGGGTTCTGAATAGCAGGGCCCCAGCCAGACTAATGTCGAAAACCAGTGAAGTATCAGCAAAAAGTGGGGGTACCCCTGTGAAGCAGATCCTACTCTCCTACAGCAGACACCTGAGGGAACATTCCACTGAGCACAACGTGTCAGCTGATACACGGGAGTGGTAGTACAGAGTGTATTGTATGGCCTGGAGTAGGCATGACTGTCCTGCTTCACGTGGAAGAGGGATGAGCCCTGGACAGTAGGCAGGTGGCTAAGCATGTGTGACACACTTGATATACATACTCCAGGGGCCCAAACATTGTTCCCACCCACAGCATGGGGGGGGTGCCAAATACCCCAGGCACATGTGGTGAGCCAGATCAGCAATTGGACCACACATCAAAGTCACACGCAGATTACATGTCAGAACTCAGGCATTGTGTGAGCAATTGACCCACCCATGAAGCCCACCACAGAGTAACGGGAACAAATGCTGTCCCCCACCTTCAGCTAAGCAAAATGCAAGGACACAGTACCCAAGTGACACAATTTCCTGACTGCAAGGGCCACACCTGGGTATCAGATGAGGAGTGGGCATGTTACAATTGAGGGACATGGCTCCTGGACCACAAGACTGATGTACTGTGGAAGTTTAACCAGGCCAGAGGAGGGCACATAGCATGTCAGACAAAGTTCACAGTGCAGTCATGGACTCACCCCCTCCTTGCTGCTGTCTGGCCTTCAGCTGCCCATCCAGGTCAGGGAAGACCACCGCCAGGATCCTGAGCATGTGGGGGGTCAGGGTCCGGTGTCCGCCCCTCCTGCGAGGAGGCGACAGCTTCAGCTGGACCCTTGCGATCCTCCGGGTCCAGCCCTGAAGGTCCTGCCACCTCTTCTGGCAGTTGCGGATCCGGCGCTTGTAGACCCCCACGGATCTCACTGCCCGGACGATGGTCAGCCAGATTTCCTGCTTCTGGTAGGCGTCAACCTGTGAGGATGAGAAAGTGAAAAGGCCATCACTACACATGCAACATATCCGTGCATCACAAGTTGGACATACATGCCTCAATAACAGGGGCATATGATGTACACAGGCAGTGCAACGATGGCTATGTACAGTTTGCCAGCAGTTACTACATGGTATCATTGCCTGGGAAGTCAAACCTTGTTGGAATGCACTGTTACTGCACTATACCTGTTCAGTGCATGTGACTACACACTTTGGGGGGGTGAACAACTCAGTGAGCATGCTGGCCAGTGGTGTGCACACTGTAAGCCTTGCTAGTCAGACAACATGCACAATTAGTAAGGCATTGGACAGCACACTCACCTGCTCCCCTGGTTTCCCCATACAGCTTGCTGTACTCTGGAAGGAGGCTGTCCAGCAGGGCCTGGTTCTCCTCAGTGGTGAAGGCTGGGGCTCTCTCCAGAGTACGTGCCATTGCAGTAGCCAGAGGATGCAGAGACAGCAGCAGTGTTGGTGGCAGATGTCGTCCTGGAGCATGTAGTGCAGGCAAGTGAGCCCACAGGGGAACAGCCAGCATTATATGTGTGCTGCAGAGGCAGATACTGTCCCATGTGTCCAAAGTGATAGGTCCAAGTCGTCTGCATCTTCTGAATCTGGCCAATCCATGGATTTGCATCACTTATACATGCCTACAGCATACTTCAAAATTTCAACCTCATGACACCCATGTATTTGCAACATTGTTGTGGCTAGCCAACTGAATTCACTGCATCAGACTCGTTAAAGCTTCGAAAACGCGTCCGTTGCCATGCCAGGCCCTAGCCAATGCGTGCGCACCGATCGGTCCATTGCTGTACAACGCGTATTTCGGATACAACGCATACCCACTCACATCATATGCAATGGCCAATGCGTGCGCACCGATCGGTCCATTGCTGTACAACGCGTACCCACTCACATCATATGCAATGGCCAATGCGTGCGCACCGATCGGTCCATTGCTGTACAACGCGTATTTCGGATACAACGCGTACCCACTCACATCATATGCAATGGCCAATGCGTGCGCACCGATCGGTCCATTGCTGTACAACGCGTATTTGGGATACAACGCGTACCCACTCACATCATATGCAATGGCCAATGCGTGCGCACCGATCGGTCCATTGCTGTACAACGCGTACCCACTCACATCATATGCAATGGCCAATGCGTGCGCACTGATCGGTCCATTGCTGTACAACGCATACCCACTCACATCATATGCAATGGCCAATGCGTGCGCACCGATCGGTCCATTGCTGTACAATGCGTACCCGCTCACATCATATGCAATGGCCAATGCGTGCGCACCGATCGGTCCATTGCTGTACAACGCGTACCCGCTCACATCATATGCAATGGCCAATGCGTGCGCACCGATCGGTCCATTGCTGTACAACGCGTATTTCGGATACAACGCGTACCCACTCACATCATATGCAATGGCCAATGCGTGCGCACCGATCGGTCCATTGCTGTACAACGCGTCACTGTACAAGTCACTCGCATATGTCACCATGGTTGTCACTGGTGCACGTATGCCAGCCACATTTACTTGCCAGGGACTCAGGGGCACACCTGCAACACCACAGCCTGTCCACACTGTATCCTGAGGCATGTCAGGCTGCATTACCGTTTCTGTGTATGTGGGTCAACATGTGGTTTTTTGTGTGGCACTTGGGGGCAGCCACTCCTAGTCTGTGCACGTGTTCATGGGGACAGAATCCTTTGTGTGTTGTGCACATGACCACTGTGGTGTGCAACGGTTCATTTCAGAGCATGTGGCATGGTCACATTTCCAGGTTGTGTATGTGTATGTCATGTCACACACCCCCTGAATCCCATGTGGGAAGGTATGTACGTCACAGGGTGACCCATTGCCACAATAGTGATGGCCCTCCAGAGTCTGTGTGCATGTTGTGTTTGAAATGTCTCTGATTCCATGTGCACAATGGGAGACAGTCTCCACATCCACGTTGTTTGTGCATGGACTTTGATGTTGTGCGTGTGTGTGTCACAGACGTCCATGTCTGTCCTGCAGAGGCAACAGGGACCACTACCTGTGGGGGTCATGGTTGTTTTGCTGGGGTGTATTCATGATACGCCATGCCAGTGTCCATGTGGCAATACAGGGTCCATGGGGATCCGCCTGTAAATGAGCTGTGATGCCTGGGGCACATCTGTCCTCACATGTCACTGTGGTGTGTGTTTGGAACTTGACAGCAGTACATGCGTACTGTGACACAGCCTAATGATGTCCCATCGCACAACCTGGGACTTGTTGTCAACACATGTTGAACAGTGATGTTAGATGTTGGCCAGGTTGGTGCCATACATGTCCTTACAGAACGGCACACACATCAGGTACTTGTGTCTTGTAATGATGTATCATGTGATGTTGAGTATGGTCAATGCCACATATGTGGGGTGAGTGACAATCTTTCTTTGTTCACCTATGCACTGCAGGGCGCCAGCTGTCCATAGACCATTCCCTGACCTTGCAACCATGGTTGAACGGGACTGCATCCGACGGTACCGCTTCAACAGCCCGCTGATTGAGGAATTGGTGGTGCGTTTGGCCCCACTTTTGGAACCTGGCCGGCCATACCCTACAGCGCTGACCCCCAAGGTGAAGGTGATGGCAGCCCTACACTTCTTTGCCACCGGTACCTTTCAACACACTGTGGCGTCTGCTGGTGGGATGTCACAGACCATGTTCAGCCGTGTGCTGCGCGATTTTTTGGAGGCAATGTTGAGATACCTGAACCAGTACATCTATTTCCCCAAACGTCAACAACTCACTGACGTCAAGAGTGACTTCTATGCCCTGGGGAGGATGCCGCATGTCATTGGCTCCATTGATGGGACACATGTGGCTTTGGTACCACCACAGGCACATGAGCAGGCATACAGGAACAGGAAATATTACCATTCGGTCAATTCTCTGGTGGTATGTCTTGCAGATATGAGCATCTCACATGTGTGTGCCCGTTTCCCCAGTTCTGCACATGATGCCTACGTAATGAAGAGTAGTTGCATCCCGAGGATGATGACACAGATGCAGAACCAGCGTGCCTGGCTTGTCGGTGTGTACTGACTTTGTACCATTGTGTGTATTTGGCAATGTTGTATTCCACCCTCTTTTCCAACCCAGCTAATGTGCAATTCTCTGTATGTAGGTGACTCTGGATACCCCAACATGCTGTGGTTGCTGACACCCCTCAGGAACCCTGTGACACCAGCCCAGATGCGCTACAATGAGGCACATGGCCGGACCAGGAGAGTGATCGAGCGTACATTTGGTCGCCTGAAGAGCCGCTTTCGCTGCCTGGACAAGACAGGAGGGGCCCTCCCATATGCCCCTGCAAAGGTGTGCAAGATTGTCATCGTCTGCTGCATGCTACACAACCTGGCAGTGCGGAAGGAGTTGCCTCTCATCCTGGATGACGATGACCAAAATCCGCCACCTGTGGAGGATCCTGGCCTGGGCGACGATGCCAGTGATGATGATGATGATGATGAGGGGGATGTCCGCACACAGCTCATCAACAACTTCTTCAGCTGAATGTGAGTATACAGAGATGTCATGCCAATGATTTGAGTTTGCATGATATGTGTTGGTGGTGCTCTGTTGCTGTTTTAGTGTGCACAACAAGAAAGAGTATGCTGTTCCTAGAGGATCCTACAGGTCAATGATTGTGAAAAAAGGCATGTGAGTGCTCATGGAGATCGGAGAAATTCTTATCTCCTTTCAGAAAAAGACCCTCACACACCCAGCCAGCTAGGTGTCTTGCTTCATAACTGGGTCTAGGTGTTAGGGCCCTCACACGCACCACACCCAACGGCTAAGAAAAAAGATCTCCGCCAAGAAGGCCCCACCACGGGTGCCGATCGGGTATTGCAGCGCCGACCCGATAAGGAGCAGACCCAGTGATGAAGCAAGACACCTAGCTGGCTGGGTGTGTGAGGGTCTTTTTCTGAAAGGAGATAAGAATTTCTCCGATCTCCATGAGCACTCACATGCCTTTTTTCACAATCATTGACCTGTAGGATCCTCTAGGAACAGCATACTCTTTCTTGTTGTGCTTCCGTGGGCCTGTATGCTGGACCTATTCAATTGGCCCTTAGTCCCTCCTTGTTGTCTTATTGCTGTTTTAGTGTGGCCATGTGCTACTTGACTGTATGCGTGCAGCACTGTGTCCTTACAGGTGGTCTGTACTGCCCAACAGTGTTGACATGCTAACTTGGTTTTGTGTAGGTATCTTGTGACATGTATTGGGCATGAGTTTTGCAGTTCTGTCCTATTCTTCAGTGCTTTTGACAGTGTGTCATGTCTGTCCTCCACAGAGTACTTTCAGAGTTGTTTGGTCAACTGTGATCCCCCGACACCATGATTCAACTTCCAGGGTGGAAGCAGTCGTTTCCCTACAGGTGATGTGCCACACACCCCTGGACTTTTTTTCTTCTACACTTGGTGACTGTGTGGCCACTGCCACGTGGGATTACCTTGCATCTGTGGTGTAAACAACATGTTGCTGATGTGTAATAAACATGTGCTTCCGTTTGGAATGTGCGTTGTCTGTGGTCACACATCTGACTGACATTTGGTTACTGCACCTGTGGGCTAGTTAACACAGACTCTGAATAGGTGTGGTGTCCGTGCATTCCACTGTATTTCCTGGCAACATCATTGTAGGCAAGAGTCAGATGGCCCTGATGTGTATGTGTTGTGTAGCCCTAGTTGTGTGTCTCCCTCATATGTGTCACGTTGCCATGACTCACATGATGGTGTAGCACTCGCTGTAGCAGTTAGCATGCACAGTGTCATTTTGCAGTACATCATCTCCATGACAGACACCACGTTGGAATCACAACAGAGGCAAGTATGGTGTATTAGTGAGTTTATTTCCATACATGTGTGGGGATAGTGCACAGGATGGTGGGTGCTGTACATTGTGTTCGGAATCCAAAGTTACCAGATGATTTGGAAGTCTTGGTAGATGAAATGTCCAGAGTAAAGTCCACAGTTATGTGATACATTGGTCCAACTTAAACTCCCCATGTCATGTGGGAGAGTTGGGTTGCATACAACAGGGTGAACAGTTTGCACACAAAGGAGAATGTCCAGAACAGGTGTTGGGTTCCTGGGGGATGTGCGTGGCCATCGGCCTCTCAGTTAACCTTCCTCGGACGGCCCCTCTTCTTTGGGGGGGACCCTCACGTGCAGGCTGCTGCGGTGCAGAGGACTCTCCGCCAGAGTCATCTTCCCTCCCTGTGGCAGTGTCAGTTGTTGTAGCACCAGATGTTGTGGGCACACAGGGAGGTGTGGCCATGTTGATGCTCATCTGGCGGAGGCATGTTAATATGTCCCTATGCACCGCTGTAAGTTCTTGCAATGTGTCCCACTTGGACTCCATGCGAGACATGTGTGTCTCAACACGGGACATGTGGGAGTCCAAGCGGGCATGATGGGCAGCCTGCTGCTGTTGTATGTCCCTGAGGATCCCCACTACCTGGCTGACCTCTCCAGTGCTAGTCTGATACGCATCAGCAATGCGAACCAGTTGGGGGTCATCATGCAGTCCAGTCCACTCTGCATACAGCGACCTAGGTCTCCCACCCCTCCCACCACCCCTGGCGACACGTGCAGGACCTGCGGTGGCACGCACAGGTGACCCTACGCCCCCTTGGAGGTTGTTACTGGTGTTGTTGTCCGTAGCTCTACGTTGGGCCTGGGTCCCTGTGCTGTCATCATCGGTGCACCTTGGTCTGTCCGTGTCGGCGGGGGTGGTCTGTGTGTTGGCAGTTGTTGGAGGGGTGGGTGCAGGGGGTGCAGATGTTGGTCCTGCTGGTGCTGCATGATGCCTCACACCGGAGGTGCCAGGTAGTTCTTCGCCATCCGAGGTGGGCAGAGGCTGTTCCACACCAGTGAGCTCGGTGTCCCCCGGAGCCTGGGACAGGGACTCCTCCTGGTCTGCTGCTGTGTCCCCATCATCACCTGTTTTTGGAAGAGACACACAATGTATGTTATGTTTCTACGGGCATCAATGGTTCACACACCTGACAGTTGTGACTGTACCTCTGGATGCGTGCCTGTACATTGCATGGTCCTAAGTTGTCACAGTCAGAGGTTGATATTGGTGTTGCACATTGTCCTGCCAACCTGAGCAATTTCAATGTGAATGTTGAGGTGTGTGCATGGCCAGCATTGGTTGTATTTGGTGGACATCCGGCCCTCCTTCTTCCCCCCAGCCCAGTTATCCCACCATGAAGCATACCACCCTTGCAGTGTGTGCAGGTTGACTCTCAGGATGTAAGTCAGTGGTGTCCTGCTGTTGGTTGGTGCCCAGTTCCCAGCAGGGCCTGGTTCTCCCCACAACAGAGGTCCATTGTCAGACATCTTTGAAGTGACTTTTCACTCCCTGTGAGGTGTGCATGCTTCAGTGTGAGCTTGCTGGGCCATGTGGGTGGGGGATGTTGGGCTGTGACTTCCACTCCCATCATGCCATTGCCTACACCCCCCTTCCCAGCTTGCCCATACTTCCTTCCATTTGAGTGGACTTCACTGTGTGTGTGTGACAGCAATGGCAAGATGGCTGACAGTGTGGTCCTGTTGTTTGTTGGTGCACAGTTCCCAGCAGGGCCTTGTGCTCCCCACAGCAGTACCCAGTGTCGGCCATCTTGTCAGTTGTTTTCCACTCCCTGTGATGTGAGCATGGTTCAGAGTGGTGTTGATGGGCCAATTGTGAGGGTGAGCAATGTCTGTGCCTACAACTCCCATCATGCTATTGCCTACTCCCCACTTCCCAGCATGCCCATACTTCCTTCCTTTTGAGTGGACTTCACTGTGTGTGAGTGTGACAGCAATGGCAAGATGGCTGACAGTGTGGTCCTGTTGTTTGTTGGTGCACAGTTCCCAGCAGGGGCTTGTGCTCCCCACAGCAGTACCCAGTGTCGGCCATCTTGTCAGTTGTTTTCCACTCCCTGTGATGTGAGCATGGTTCAGAGTGGTGTTGATGGGCCAATTGCGAGTATGAGCAATGTCTGTGCCTACAACTCCCATCATGCTATTGCCTACACCCCCCTTCCCAGCATGCCCATACTTCCTTCCTTTTGAAACTGCTTCCCTGTGGGGTGGTGTGCCTGTGCTGACAGGATGGCTGACAGTGTTGTCCTGGCTTTAGTTTGCCTACAAGTCCCATGAGTGTCCCTGTGCTTCACACAGCATAAGCCAGGGTGGTGGTTCTTTGTGGGATGTTTGATTAAAGTGTGAGGCATTGCATTCTCCCAGGTGAGTTGTGTGGAGTTTGTGTTAAGGGTGTGTGTGAGAAAAGCTGCTTGTAACTATGGTCAGAGCTGTCAGTCCTCCTTCCCACCCAGGCAGATATCCCACCATGGAACGTGCTTCCATTGCAGGGAGTGCAAGTTGTCTTTCAGGATGTCAGTCAGTGGTGTCCTGCTGTTGGTTGGTGCACAGTTCCCAGCAGGGGCTTGTGCTCCCCACAGCAGTACCCAGTGTCGGCCATCTTGTCAGTTGTTTTCCACTCCCTGTGATGTGAGCATGGTTCAGAGTGGTGTTGATGGGCCAATTGTGAGGGTGAGCAATGTCTGTGCCTACAACTCCCATCATGCTATTGCCTACACCCCCCTTCCCAGCATGCCCATACTTCCTTCCTTTTGACTCTGCTTCCCTGTGGGGTAGTGTGCCTGTGCTGACAGTGTTGTCCTGGCTTTAGTTTGCCTACATGTCCCATGAGTGTCCCTGTGCTTCACACAGCATAAGCCAGGGTGGTGGTTCTTTGTGGGATGTTTGATTAAAGTGTGAGGCATTGCATTCTCCCAGGTGAGTTGTGTGGAGTTTGTGTGTGAGAAAAGCTGCTTGTAACTATGGTCAGAGCTGTCAGTCCTCCTTCCCACCCAGGCAGATATCCCACCATGGAAAGTGTTTCCATTGCAGGGAGTGCAAGTTGTCTTTCAGGATGTCAGTCAGTGGTGTCCTGCTGTTGGTTGGTGCACAGTTCCCAGCAGGGGCTTGTGCTCCCCACAGCAGTACCCAGTGTCAGCCATCTTGTCAGTTTTTTTCCACTCCCTGTGATGTGAGCATGGTTCAGAGTGGTGTTGATGGGCCAATTGTGAGGGTGAGCAATATCTGTGACTACAACTCCCATCATGCTATTGGCTACACTGACTTCACCAGCATACACAGGATTCCTTCCTTTGAGTGATCTTCCCTGTGAGGTGGTGTTCTAGTGGTGGGCAATTATCTGACTGTGTTTGTTAGTTTGATTTGTGCCACTGCCTTGCTGTATTTGTTGTTGGGTTTGTACATGTCATGACACAGTTACATATGACTATGAGATGGCATGTATTGTGTTTATCTAACTGACATACACATCTTGGGATGATTATGTTTTGTTTGCTGTGTATTTGCTAAGGGTGCATGGTTTGACTATCCCCTTGACAGTGATGTGTGTGTATTGTCCCGCAATATTGTGTATATTGATTGTGTACTCACCAGTCTCTGGGATGTTTGATAGTCCATATACGCTCACTGGTGGTAGGATGGCCCGCACCTTCTCCTCCCAGGGCCTGAGGTATACAGGTTTTGCAGGAGGGCCACTGCCGGTGTGTTGGCTCAAGAGGTAGTCCTTCTTCAGTAGGTCCTTGACCCTCCTGCGCACGTCATACCACCTGTTCTGGATGTCTTCCTTTGTGCGCAAACATTGTGATTGTGCGTTCACCCTGTCGACGATCCTCTCCCACATCTTGGTTTTCTACGACATGGGGGTCTGTTGGACCAATGTGCCAAACAAGTGTGGCTCTACCCTGAGGATCTCATCTACCAGGACTTCCAATTCACAGTCTAGGAACTTTGGATTCTTCTTTGGGGGCATGGTGATGGGTGGTGGTGGGGATTGATGTGTGGGTGGTTGTGCAAGTGAGGGTGGGTGAGTGTAGGTTTTGCTGGGTGTATGTGAGGGTGCTATTTGTGAGGTGGTGATGGTATGTGGCTTGTGTGATGTATGAGTTGTGTGTGTCTGTGGTTGCTGTGTGATGGTGTTCTGTGGTGGCAGGTCAGTAGAATTTGCAAAGGATCATGGTAGGGATTTGTGGGCTTTATATGGGTGGAGTTGGGGGTGTGTCTTTGTTCCATGTTTTTCCCCCCAGTATTTATTGGCTTTGTCATTGCTTGTTTGGCCCTTTTTTTAGTGATTTTTCATTGGTGGTTTCTGGGCATGTAGGAGACGTTCTTCTGACGGAGTCGGACGCTGCAGTTGGCTCATGCGAGCTTCTCCGAGTTTTTCACGCTGTGTTTCTGCTGGATTTCATGTGCGGCGTCCGCGTCGGTCGCGGTGTATTAGGTTGCTTCGGCTGGGTTTTGTATGCGTGTCGGTCATACGGCTTGGGCTCCGTGCGACTCGGTCTGTTTTTGCACGCATTGCATCGTACTGCGCGGGTCGGTGTTCGCGGGCACGTTTCGGCCGGGTTGACTCCCGGTGCGTGTCGGTCGGTTCGATTCGTGTGGTTTTCCGGCCGGCTAGCTGTTTTCCGTGCGGTTCGGTTGTTCGGCTTGTGTTCCGTACGAGTCGGTCGTGATTCACATGCATTGCATCGTACTACGCGGGTCGGGCAGCGCCAGCACATGTCGGTCGGACAATTCTCCCGTACTGAGTCGGTCGGTACGTTTTTCGGCCCGAATCGGAATCGGCCTCTCAATGTCCAGAGTCACCAGACATTGAGTCACCCTCCTAAAGGGTTTGTTTTCCACCAGGCTAATGATATGGGACGAAACCCTAACATAGGATTTCAATTGACTAACCAAAGGCTTTAAGAAAAAGTCAACATATTTGCTTAAGGGTTCAAGGAGTGACCCCAAGCAACTAACGGTAGGCCGCATAGGGGGATCACTGCTATCCTTGCGGATTTTAGGCAATCCATATATTGCCAGAATCTTGGGGTTCTGGTTGTTCAAAAACCTATATTCGCCCTCACAAATCCAGTCATGATCTTTAGCCTCATTTAAAAGGTCCACACATTTCTTGTTTAAAACCGTGAGCTCTCTCTCTTGAACTTTTTCATAATGAGCAGTAATTTCTAACAATTTTAGGACCCTATTTTCATAATCAGGAGTATCAAACACCACAACTCTGCCGCCCATGTCGGCGGGTTTTATGGTTATCGATACATCTTCCTTCAGGGTGCTGATGGCTATCCTTTGGTTCTTATTAAGATTGTGTTCCTTCGGATATTCTTCTTTGATAATATTCTGAATGTCTATCTCTACTGCTTTTTCAAATGTGTCTATGTTCTTGCCCACCTGTGCTGTCGAGGGAGAAAATGTAGATTTAGGTTTAAGCCCAGTTATGTTGTCTGACTCCCTTGTTGGTCTATTTTCAAAAAATCCTTTTAACCTAATCTTTCTGAAGAAAAATCTCAGGTCCTTCTCTATTTGAAATCTATTGACACTAGCAGTTGGAACAAAACTAAAACCTTTTCCTAATACTTCTATTTCATCTTTATTGAGAGTTCTGCTTGATAAGTTGATGATTGGCATTTTATCTAACGCCAGTATCTCTGGCTCCTGGTTCGTATGTATTCCTGAGGAGGTTGGCTGCGTGCAGGTTGTACCCTCATTTGATTTCCATTGAAACGCCCCCTCCTGGTCTTTTGTTCTAAAAAAACCCCATACTCATCGTTGGGACCTCTACTGATCTGTTCTTCTCTATGCATGTGTTCATCTTCGCTACTTGACCCTGCGGTATCAGAAAACGTAATTTGCTTTCTTCCGCCTCGTGTGTATCTTGGTCTCTTGTATGAATTTCTCTCCCAACTTTGATCATTCTTCTGATCATAATAGTTGTCCTTTAGAAACGGATAGGTAAGTTCATAGCTGAACCTATTAATATCCTTTTTTAACTTGTTGGTTTTTTTGTTTATTAAATAATCTCGATAACCGTCAACATCCTTGTTGATCTCCTCAAGTTTTAATTTAGCTTCATCAAGGGCTGTTTTCTCCTTAAGCTCAGCTTTCAACTTTTCTATCGCTTCTTTTTCAATAATGATGACTTCATGGGCAGTTTCTATTATGAGCAACATCCAGTCGCGGCTACAGCGATTAGATATTTGGGTCCAGGTCTCCAAAATGTTTTTATGTTCTACAAATAAACCAGGTTTGTTTCGTATTTGTAGGCCAATAGGTATCACACCTGACTTTACATATTCAATCAAAAAATCAGCATGGGCCTCAGTTCTTATAAGTCAGCTCAGTTCTTATAAGCCAGCACTTACGGGCCGAAACGCATAGACACTCAAAAATAGGATCACAACCACCTACAGATGAAACCACAGAGGACACATTACTGGAGGATAGAGGACGATTGTCTTTGAGTCTATACATACCTCCAAGTCTGGCGGCCGTGCTACCTTCAGGTTGGACCACATATCAAAAGGAAAAAAGTGGACACCTTGCAAGAAAAAAAACCAACAAGGAGTATAGAGTTCATAGGAATTTTGGAAAAGTGCAATAATACTTTAGAAAAGTGCAATAATATTTTTGGGATAATAAATGATAATCAAAATATTTTTTATGTAATGTAATATGGACTATGGGCATTGTTTTTATCAATGTAAAGAAAGTTGTTGGTGGAGAATTGTGTGTAGTATTCTTGTGAAATAATAATTCCCGCCAAATATTATGACCTGTCCAATACAATAATAGTATTGTTAACCAAAAATTATATAATGATAATGCATCCCGACGGAGAACACCTTCATTAGCACTACAGTATATGACCAGGTTCTGTTAGGGTCACACTGACTACCCCTCTTTTGATCCAGGTAACCGCAGTTGGCCTTTTGCACCCGTTGGTGCTATTTTTACCTGAAACCTGAAAAATCATATCTCCAGTTCCGATTAATTGGATTGTGATAATTTTGGTGTAATTCTATGTATTAACAATTACTCAACTTTTCTTAATCTGTGTGGGATTCTTCTTGTGTGGTGTTTTCACGATCTTACTGGTTGAGTGCTGCATAAATACTTAACACTCCTCCACTTAACTTGCCTCTAAGTTAAGCCTGACTGCTTTGTGCCAATCTACCAGAGGGTTGAGCACAGGTTAATTTGTCACTTTTTTGGTTCACCTTGAAAAGGGTTGTGGTTGTTGCTTGAGTGGGGTTTCCATCTCTCTCAATTAACAATCAAATTTCTTACAATACCAAACTCCTTTCTTGTGGTTGACAAGCTTATATGTCAGGATAGCAGTATTGTCTTACATTTTTACTTGGATAACTTCCATAAAACATCAATTCAAATTTCCAAAACTTTACAATTACCATAATGCAACAAATACAAAACATAATTTATTCTGAGAAAACATAATTTTAAAAAGAATGATGTAGAAGCAGAATATGACAAAAATGCTAAAGAATAAAATGATCAAACTCTCTCTATTTTATCTTTAAATAATGATAATGAAAGCTCTTTGCTTAACATTTACTCCCCACTGTTTGAACTTGACAAATGTGCCATGACTGAGTTAGAGGCTCTTGACATTTATGTAGAGAACCCTGTTGCACCTTACCTGTTTCCCCACCTTCGGTCGGACTAAATTCTACTCTTTATGGTCTGTTGATAAATGCATGTTCTGCGGTTAAGAATGCCCTAGCCTGGTGTTTAGACAAAATATCGGAGAAAAAATATTGTGTGGACAAATTTGTGTGTCAAGAAGATTGAGGACAAAAATATTGTGAAGGTATGTTTCAATAGATAAGCAAAGTTTTACTATATATAACTCCACATATATATATCTTGATGATCTATTTATATATAAGGCACATAGATGTGAAGTTACGAATAATAAATCTATACTTACCTATTTGCACTTACTTTCTCAATATTTTGGTCCTGGATGTTTTTGATCCAATATTCTATCCATGTGATATTTTGGTTTCTGAAGTTCTTTCAGTGATCCCGTAGCCCTAAAAGAGTTAGTACATGATTTTAACCTGGACATGTTGGCAATTACTGAAACATGGTTTACTGATTTCATGGTAGATATCTGCAAAGAGTTGTCACCTGAGGCCATATTACTCACAGGGCACACTTTCCCTCTTTGTGCCACAGCGCATCTTTAAAAAGGTGCGCCGAGAGCAAACAGGGAAAGTGCGCATTATTAAGATGAATGCGATGCCCTCAGGGCAGCCTGGAACTCAAGCTGCTCTAGGGGGCAGTGAAATATGGAGAGGCTGTTTACAAGTTACTCTGCATCTCAATGTGCAGATGGCAACATGCCTGCACTGTCAAGAGGAGAGAAAAATCCCCTTGCAGGTGGGTGCAGTGAGTGACTGCATCTGACTGTATGGTGGTATCTGAGGGGGTCCATGGGGACCCTTTTCCCCCCTCATGAGGGCTACCCTCTTGGGGCACACTGAGAGTGTGCCACCTTTTTGTGGCACACTGTCTGTTCTCCTCCAGATTTCTTCTTTGCCTTTGCACCTGCTTCCATAATAAGGCGCGGGTGCAGAGGCAAAGAGATTTCCTCATTTACATGAGGCCAAGCCCTCTAACAATGGCGCTGGTGCACATATGCGCCTGCGCTATCAGTATTACAAAAGGGGCATTCCAAGTGTCTCCGCCCCCTTCTAAAATACCAAAGTGCCCTGGGCGCACACGCCATTTTACACCCTCAATGCACTTTGTGTAAGACGGCGCCTTGTTGTTATTCACTTTTTGAAGTATACTGCCCCTTGCAGAAAAGTGGTGGTCTTGCCTTTAAAGTGAAAGATTCCTGGAAGTCCATAAAAGTCTCTTACAGTTGAAATTCTACGCTTGAATTATTAATTGTAAAATTCGAAGATCCTGTAGGCTGTTTCTGGTCTAGTATTTTAGTTTATCATTCCCCATATGTGTTGGCAGAAGCATATGATCTTTCTACCCATGTTCGGGACTACTCTATAGACATTATTTTGCTCAAATTAGTTACATTTCCAGTCATATTATCACTATCGTTTTCCTTGGGTTGACCACTTTAGGGTGCCTTTCACTTGCTATTTTCCAAAACTTTAGAGAACAGGACAACAGGTTTGTGGTCAATTAAATGCAGAAATTTGAAAACGGTTTCTGGTGAAGCCTTATCTATTGCCACTCCCTCCTATGATTCTACTAATGGCACCATCGGGGAGGACAGAAGGACACAACTAGGTGCACCCACGGGAGACGCACCTTGAGGCAAGTCTGACAACGGGGGTCTCTCCTCCATTCTCCTCCCATGGGGCATGTATGGTATTTTTCTAGGGCTTGACGAGAGCCCTTTTCTCCGGTGGAGTGTGACAAAGGTCATCCCACCAAGTGGTACCTTCTCACCACGAAGTTGGTAAGATCGGAGCCCTTTTCAAAGGTCCTGATGAATGCCACGGACCCTTCTGGGCCAAACAGCAGAAACATGTTGACCACCTTCACAACGGTGAGGGGACAATACTTTCCCCAATCTCACCGTCCACCATATAGCTACCTCTTTCATAAAAAATTTAATTTGGTAACTGTAATGGTTTTTAAATTTCACTCACTTATCACGGGCCCCCACTTAGTTTAGAAGTGCCTCCCTGTCGTCAGGTGAAGGCCCGCACTCTACCAAACCAAGTTTCTAGAGGGCGAGGACTGCCAATGATGAAGCATGACACCTGGTGGTGTGTGAGGACAGTCCTTCACTTTTGGTGAGATGCCAACACTCACGGTTTAGTTGTAGAGTACCTTAGGTCACTGTACTGGGAGCGGCGCCATTTGTGTTGAACAAAAGGAATACACAAAGGCCAACTGCCAACTACAACTAATCATATCATGTGACCCAGGATACAGGCTGCAGGCACCAAATGGTAAGGACACAAAAATGTGAACTTTCTAACTGTGGTATTTTCAGAATTGAGACTTAAAATCTGACTTTACTATTAAAAAGGGTTCAAAATTACAACTGCTCAGACATAAAACATGACTTTCCTACCTGCTCCCAATCAAAAGTTATCACTTATTAACTGTAACTGTAATAAGGTAACCCAATATTATACTATGGGAGAGGTCGACCTCACAGTAGTGAAAAACAAATTTAGGAGTTTTTCATTACCAGGACATGTAAAACTTAAAAGTACATGTCCAACGTTTTATATATAAGGCACCCTGTCTTAGGGCCTACCCTAGGGGAGACTTAAATGTACTAAAAAGAAAGGTTTAGGCCTGGCAAAAGGTTTATTTTGCCAGGTCAAAATGGCAGTTTAACAACTGCACACACAGGCTGAAATGGCAGGCCTGTGACATGTTTAAAAAGTTAATACTTTACTTAAGTGGTGGCACAATAAGTGCTGCATGCCAACTAGAAGCATTTAATTTACAGGCACTGTGTACATGTAGTACCACTTCACTAGGGACTCACAAGTAAATTTAATGTGCCAATTGGGTGTAACCCAATTTCACCATGTTTAAAGGAGAGAGCCACAAGCACTTTTGCACTGGTTAGCTGTGCTATAGTACACAGAGTCCTACAAGCCAACTACAAAAACGGTTTCAGAAAACAGGAGGGGTGAAGGCAAAAGTGACCCTGCAGGGAGGAGCAGGTCCAACAGTATCCTTAAAAACAATTCATATGAAAAAGTCTTGGGCTTTGGTATACACAAGATTTAAAATCTCTTGAACTCTCACTATGTGCCATTGAACGCCAGTGGCACCGTGACTATAAACTCAACACTAATCTAGAATGGATAAAGATGAACTGTGTGCAAACACTCATTTTTGGAGGTCAAAAATTGTTTTTTATACAAACAGAATCTGAACTCCCTGGCCCCTTACGAACAATATTTTCTGTAAGTAAAGACTTGAAAGAG
Source organism: Calotriton arnoldi (assembly GCA_963921515.1). NCBI lineage: Eukaryota > Metazoa > Chordata > Amphibia > Caudata > Salamandridae > Calotriton > Calotriton arnoldi. The sequence continues at coordinate 1,484,580 of CAWUFW010003633.1, forward strand.
GCCACAGACAGACTGATTGAATAAACTCTACTGATAAATTTAATCAGATAGCTGATTTCATTATAAAGAAAATTGCTGATATTCACATAGCCTTTGATTAACTCATCAGCCCACTTCCAGCTAGGTTCTCTACTTCTCTCTCTGACATTTCCACAAGTTTGGTTAGTTTTACGCCACTAGATGAAAATAATTGTGCTTCTCTGCTGGCCTTAAGTCAACTATCCTGTTCTTTTTGGGATCTTGTTTCTGCTCAATGAACTAAAGAATATTTGATGGCACATCCTAGCAGGGCAACAGCTATTATCAATGCCTTCATTTTGGAAGGTATAGCAGTCCCAGAAAATTTAAAAACAGCTTGGATGGCCCCACTCCTAAAAACCCCACCCTTAACCCAGCTGATATACAACTATAGACCTATTTCACAATTGCCTTTTCCAGCAAGAAACCTAAAAATGCCTTCTTTCAGTAAATATCCAATTTTGTGAAACTTAATGGTCTTTTACATCTGGCCCTGAGAATATTTAATTTAGGGCATATTACTGAGTTTACAATTGTATCAGTCATTGATGATCCAAGAAGCTCTACTGATGCAAATATTACAACTGCTTTATTTCTTTTGTTCCTCAGAGAAATGTCTTTTCACAGTTGCTGATCAATCTATGTGTGATCTTATCTTATTCAATCATTTTGGTTCACTTTTTATATGCAGAAGATGCCAAATAATTGTAAAAATTGAGAGAGATGTTCAGACTGTAGCACTACAACTTCATGACTGAAATTCTTTGTTCCATCAAGACCTCTGAATTTTTAAGCTTCCGTTCTGGCTGAGGACTCTTTACCTACTCCAGAGAGAGTGGTGAAACATCTCAGGGTTAAAACTGACACACCACTAACTTTAGTCGATTAAGTCACTAATCTGGTAAAATCGTTTCTTTTCTAACTGTAAACTGAAAAGAGTGCTCCATCCCCGAAAGTGCAAATTTTGAATGCTTTTGTGGCTTCATGTCTGGATTATTGTAATGCAATATCCCTGGATTTACTAGCTTTCTTGATTCAAAAGCTACAACTCATTCAGAATTATGTTGCCAGACTAGCATGTGGTTTACATTGGAGGAAACTTATTACATCTATTTTGGCCCCTCTTCATGGTTTTAAATAAAGGAGGGAATTCATTTTAAGTCCTTATGTGTAGTTAGGTTTAGATGGCACTTGCCTGTTCATGCGTTGCGATACATGATTCCGTTTCACCTAGAGATTCCCAACTGTCGGTCAAAAACTTTAGGTGTAAGATCTTTTTCAGCTGCAGCTGTGTCTGGGTGGAACATTCCGTCCATCATCTTGTGTGTTTTGCATTTCGCCCTAAGTGGGAAGGGTATGCCCAGACGTGGGTCCCGTGCTCACTACGCCACTGGAGTCAAGCTATCCTGGCTGATGAAGGCTGATAGCCTGAAACCGGTCCTAGGATGCTTGATTCCGGTCCAGGGAAGACATGGCTTGGCAGTTCGGTCTGGACTGTTCCCATGAGGCACAGGGTCAAGACTGATTTGCATATGGCTATGTCTGAACTGGGGTGGCGTGGTGAAGCAAAATAACGATGGATTAAACCCAGATCTGTGACTGGGGGTGAATGTTTGCCAATGTGCATTCCGTCCATCATCTTGTGTGTTTTGCATTTTGGAACTCATTGCCATTATATCATGTTCTGAATATGATCTGATGAGGTCTAGGAGGGAACTGAAGAGCTGGTTATTTCCAAGCTGTTGATCTGCTTTGGTCATTTTTTTTACGTTTGGATGTCTTTGTACTATGTGTTGAGTTCTGGATTCTTAAAACAGAGCTATCCTAATTTGGGTGTATGGTGTGCTTTATAAATACTTCAATATGAAATACAAATACAAATGCATACATGAATTAAATACAATTATTTTTCAAATACATTTTAGGTTTCAATACTTATAATGCTTGTTCAAATTTTCTAAATTGACTTATTGTTCACAGCACTATCAGAGATAACAAGCCAGTCATCTAAGGGGCATTTTGCAAAATAGTCTTAGAATCTCAATTCCATGTACCAGAAACATAGATAATATACCATAAAAAATACCAGAGCTGTCAATTGTCACATATAGAATCTGATTACAACTGTGGGGCTCATTCTGTTTCTGGTGCAGACTCATATTTGCACCCAAAACGGGATTCAAAGTTAAGTTATAGTTGTCCATGCATGAATTGTTGATGTGCTATTCACCCAAGTGCATAGTGTGTACCCTGCACTACTGTTCAAAAGCTGATAGCAGGTAAATCGAATTATTTTTGGCAAATAGTGTCAAATTAGACTTATGCAGCCTGGAATGCATTTTGGGTCAACTAATCCAAGTATCTACTATTTTGGCAAAAAAGTCAATACGGTTTTACTACACGTTTTATGAAAGATATACATACTCTTCCTTATCTTATGCTGGAAATTAGTCAGTGCCTGATAAAAAACACTGTAGATATGTAGCCCAGCACATTCATCAACTTACAAATACATATTTGCATCAGTAATGCTTCGTACTGTAATTGGCCCATGTGGCTTCTCATGTCTAGCTTTGCTGTTTAAGGTTAGCTGTCTTAGCATTAGATAACTTCAACGTGACTTACAATACACTTATAATGTAGAGTAGGTTGTACTTTATTCCTTATTATACATTCTCATACCATCACTCTTCCCACAAGCTGCCAAAATCCTTTAGTGTGTTACTCAATCATATGAAAGAGATAGGATAATTTTTAACATGTAGAATAAAAGTAGAATCTGTAGTTCAAAATGAAACACCAAAAAAGCTGTTAGATATTTGAAGAAAAATATATTACAATCAGTTGAATACATGTAAGATTTTAAAAGAAGGCTGTAGTTCAGAATGTGTAGAAGCACACATAGAGATTCTAAAGCGTTCACAAAATAAACATGTTGCCATAAATACCTTCTTTCTTGTGATGATTGTTCATCTAGAAAAAGAGAGCATGAGCAAAAAAAGCAAGATTTCGTTTTTGCAGTTTTAACTGTAGCTTTAATTATTCTCCATGTCCTGCTTTTCCCCTTACCTTCTGGCTCTGTCAGCAGGCATTATGATGCCAGAAGTCAACTGTACAGTGGTGGCTGGTGACATTTGAAAGCGGTGGGCGTAAAAGTTAGGGATGATTTATAAGTAGCGGGAGAGCACTGCATTTCTTTTTACTTTTGCCATGTCATTATTTAATTATTTTTTCCCCCCCATCTAACCCATATGCACAGAACCACAATTACAACTGGAACACATGCTCACTGCCCTGTGCGCTGTGCAGAGAGGCGCAGGACTGGATGGCCATCAAGATTTCTGAACACCTTTTTCACTCACTGAGTTTCCCACAGTGCCCTCAGCCTCAGAGCTCTCAAGTGGTGCAACTCAGTTCAAATTATGCACTGTACAAGAGCAATGTTATACATGAAAAAAATACAGAAGCAACATCCTTCAAATAGCTAACACTTTTAGGGAATGTAACTATGCAAGATTAATACATGCATTCTAAATAGGAACTAAATCACTGAACATAACGGTTTAAAGTTATAATTAAATGTTAAAATGTTTACATTTACTTTCCTTAATGCAGCTGCCCTTGGTTTTCCATCTCTCTTCCTGTAGTGCCCTCACTCCAGTACCACTGCACTCTTTGTCCGTGTGGCTCATCGCACAGCGTGGACTGTGCCACACAGGTCCCTTAAGTTCCCTCTAACCTGCAACTAAAACTATTCAACGTAAAGTAAAATAGCAAAGACCGTGAAATCGCGCCCAGTATACTGATTTACTCACAAGAATATATATTCACAAGTATACTGGCAATACATATTTTTAACATGTGGGTTTACCTCGAGTTAAAATTGCACAATAAAATAAATAATACTCACAATTTCAGTGTGCTTGAAGGGATTTCTGCGGCAAGACAGAGTCTAGTCAGCACTGAAGAGAGCAGCCCGGCCTATCTCGAACGGCTGCAGAGATGCCTAACTGTGCCGCATATGGCAACAGCAATGCAGCGGGCGCCCAGAGAGTGAATAGCTCTCTCAGTCACACTATGCCTCTGTCGTAACTACAGCAGGGGGGGCTCCGCAGACAGAGCCTTCACAGGTTGGCACCTTCGTTCACTGTCAGCAGCCTCCGGTATGAGCCTGCAGGTGCGGGGTGCATACACAGTAATAGAAAATTGTAGTAACTTGGTCCAGACAGGTATGAGTATTTCTGGAGTATTTATTGTACAAGTTACATGTCCAGATGTTCAGCTCAAGACTAGCCCCACTAGGAGCAGCTAGCATGCTGCTCAGCCCTCGTATGGAGGTAAAAACGTTATGCACTGGTTAGGTAGCTAAACACTTAGAGTACAGACACCTCGCATGGAGGTAATAACGTTGTGTACTCCGTGATGTGACAGGAACCCTCACGACACCCTATGTAGGGTAAAAGTATAAGAAATAGTGTACAAGCGACCTTGGGTAATGGTCTCTTGTTCTGCATCATAACGTAGAGACTGAAAGGACTGTACACCCCGTGCGGGGTAAAGTACACTAAGGAATCATGTGAAAAGTACAAATAAAACATAAAGTGGTGTAATTGTAACAATAGTCCAACTAAACTCTGGACAAGCCATGCATAAGCAATAAACACCATTTAAAACTGAGCAGTTGTGCACCCCACAATACATTATGAAACATTGAAGCGCAGAGTAGACATGACAAACATAAGAAACAGCATGGCAGGTAACAACATGTCTTTGAAATAGCGCTAGAAACGTGTGAGAGACCTTTTTTTTTTAAAGACACAGATCGGATCTCGTCCTGATTCTCCGGTTTTGTATCTCTAACTCCGGTTTTAGTTCTACCTCGCTGGTTCTGATATCTCGGACCCAGTTCAAGGCTCACTAACTGGTTGATATGTCCTGTCCAGGATCTGGTTTTCTTCATCCGTTCTGGGCTCTCTGTAAACTGGGCAGAAATTGAGAAAATGAGGGCGACAGATGTCGCAGGAAATGGCAGACAGCAGGCCAGTAGCAGGCAGGAGGAGCTGGTAGACATAAGTTGTGACTGGCACGGTTGAGTTGTGGGCGACCGATGGAAGGTCACTGGTGGGGCTCAGGGGTGCCAGGTTTCTTTAGTACGCAGATTACAAACTCAACGCGGTGCTTTACCTTGAAGTAGTTTAAGCTTTGTGAGAAGGTAGCACAGGCAGGTTCTTCCAAATCGTCGCTGTAGGAGAGTAGGATCTGCTTCACATGGGTACCCCCACTTTTTGCTGATGCTTCACTGTTTTTCGACTTTAGTCTGGCTGGGGCCCTGCTAATCAGAACCCCAGCCTAGCTGCTTCCTCTCTAAAATGGTTTCCATGTGCCTTAGGCACATCTCTGATTGGAATCTGGAGTGCCCTTATAAGTCCCTAGTATATGGTATACTATGTACCCAGGGCATAGGTACCTCAGAGGCCTACCAGGGGCTGCAGCATGTATTGTGCCACCCCTGGAAGGCCATCCAAAATGACACCACAGGTCTGCTACTGCAGCCTGGGTAAGGTGGTGCATGCACCCCTTACTGTGATATAGGCTACCTATATCACTACATACATGCACACATATAAACCTATAAGTCACTCCTATGGCAGGCCTTATCAATCCTGGAGGCAGAGTGCGTGGTTCCTATGTGAGAGGGTGCCCCTGCATGAGCAAGGCCCCTCTGCAGCGTTCGGAGACCCTTCTCTGATGCTGTTTGTAGTGCAGCCTGACCATATACACTTAAGCGCATTATAACCTCGCGTTAAATGCTAACTTTGGGATGGCTGCACGGAAACATGTCGTGTTTGGTGTCAAACATCTTGGAATACTACCCCCCCCCCGCCAGTTCTGGCGGCGGGGGTAGCATTCCACCCTTCTAGAGGGAGAGACATGTACACACCGGCCTGCCCGGTAACTTCTTTCCAAGCCCTGGCATCACAAAATGGATGCCGCTGCCACAGACACGAGTCTGGCCTCCTGCTGCTGACCGAAACTCCTGCAGGGGAGGCCTTGAGAATAGGTTTCCTGTCCCAGGGAGGTGTAACCACCTCCCCAGACAGGATAGTGTGTATTGGGGCTGGGCGGGAGCACTCTCTGGTGCTTTGAAGTCCTGCGCTGGGGGCACATTTGGTGTCCCTGTGCATACCCCAGTTCAAACAGGCTCAGGGGCTTCCAGCCCCTGCTCTGGCGCGAAACTGGATAAAGGGAAAGGGGTGTAACCACCCCTCTGCCCTGACCCTCCCATAGGTGGGTCCCTAGAGTATGTCCAACCCCCTAACTTGGTATAAGTATGGGACCCCAGTCCTTAGGACTTTAGATTTACCTGGACGAAACTCTGACACAGAATCCTGGACCTTCGACGCTCTACTTCAAGATTAGAGGACTGAAGAATCTCCTTGGGGTCAAGGAGTGACTCCCCTGCTTGGCAGGCACCAAAGAAGCAATTGTCCGGTCTGCATCGCTGAAGCTCCCGCCGGACGCCGAAGTCTTTGCATCACCAGAGGTGGATTTCCAGACTTCCCGAGGCTGCCCTGAGTCTCCAGCAAAGCTGAGGCCCGTAGCTGTCGTGGGTAATGTGGAACCGTGACCCCTGGACACTGATCGCATTTGCAAGTGCATCCTCTTCTGGGTGTTCCACAAAGTTGTGCTTTGGGCTCCGAGTAGCCCCAGCCTCCAGCACTGACTGCAACGAAGATCACTGGCCTCCACTCCACGAGTGTCCTGTGAGCCAGCTCCAAGTGCGTCCACTCAAGGCTCCTTTGCGGTCGCTAGTCCGTTGGCTAGTAGGCCCTCCCAAAGGCCAATCTTCTTCTGCTTGGGCTCCCTGGTTGCTCCAGGCGTGCCCTGACTTACCCTTGCTGGGTGAGTCCCACAGACCTTGCTGGTCTGCACCATCGTCCTTCTTCCATTTCCATGAGACTTGCCGTTGCCAAGGCTTGTTGGGTCCAATCCAGTCGCTGATACCCCTGCAATCGACAGACGTTGTGGGACAGCTCGAATCCAGCTCCTGGTTATCGTCGACACCTCCTGGACCTCGTGGCTGAAGAGTCAAGACAACTGTCAACCTACCTGAAGCACTCGACATCGGTGGGCATCTGCTCATCGCCTTCCTGGTCACTGGCTAGTGACCCAGACTCTGTCCCCTCTGCTTTCAGGTTCTTCAGATCTTCGATCCACCTTTGGATCCACCCGAACACTTTCGACTTGGCCGCCAGCAGCACTTTGCAGCAGATCGCCATTGAAAATGACGACGAAACCCGACCCGAAAGACACCTATGCACCCGGCTCCCCTGGGTGAGGTAACTCGAGTACTCCGGTGCTCCCGTGGGTATTGACACTAGAACAGCCTAGTTCTAAAAGGGTTTGCTCCAAGTCCTCCTCTAAGTGTCCCTTTTCTTTAAACTTCCAACCGCGACTTTCCCCATAGAAGTCAACGGCGATTCGCGGCTGTGTTCTCACACTGCACGCGTCCCCCATGGGTCCCCTGTGTCACTACCTTGGGTGGTTCCTTGTGGTCCAAGCACTTCTACAGGCTCTAGGCCTTGTGTCTAGTTCAGTCGTGGTTCTTATACCACTTTATTGGTATATGGTTTGGTACGCCCCTAGGGCTCAAACGTGTATTTGTGCTATTACTGTAGATAACTAACTTATAACTTATGTACTTCGAACTCTAGCCTCATAAAGAGACTAGAGGGGTGTGTTTAGCAATAAATACATATATTTTGAATATATACCTGGTGTGGTCCTCTTTCATTTTGTCACTCAAGAGGTTATAGACTGGTAAAACAAGCTGCTTTACATTCCTTCAAGACTTAGCCTGAAGGCTGCTCTCCATAGCTACCACTAGGATAGCTTTCAATAAAGGTTGTCTTTAACCTATCTCCAATAAGGGGTTGTTTGGACTGGTGCAAGGTGCCCACTATAATAAGTGGACAGCATATGCCAGGCCAACTTCTCACATTGGTGTGCAGCGTGTGGGATTCCAGCTTGCTATTGTTTTACCAGATAATCTCAATTGAATTGATCAACTGAAAACCACTAAGGGTAACTAAGGTACATATAAATCAAGCTTAGAATACAGTAAGTTCGACTGAACTTAGAGTTGTGTGTTAAGGGATAGCACACCCTTTCTACAACTCAAGAGAGTTTAGTAGGCCACACTAGAGTAGGTAGTGCATACACCACACCTCACTAGTAATGTCTTCAAAGCCAGGACCCAGTGAGTCCTTGCCAGAAGCCAGTGGGCTTCTTCCCTCCAAGTATGATAAACTCCCATTCTTGGAATTGAGGGCATTATGCAATACTAGGAAGCTGAAGGCAGGCAAAAGTGCCAGCACCCAACACCTCAGAGAGGTGCTACTAGCTGATGATCTCAGCAGGCCCCTAGGGTCTGAAGGGGTAGGCAGAGAGGGTGGGGCAGAAGATGAGGAAGGGGTCAGGGGTGAAGAAACCCAGGCCCCCCTCTGAAACTGGCCAGGAAGGTGAAAATGACCTTGACCTGGAAAACCCAATTCCTCCTGTGGAGGAGGAGGAGGATCAGAATGACCTCCCCTTTGTCCCCCAGGAAGAATTGTGAGTCTGCCCAGAAGGTCTAGATCTCCTTCTCAGGAGTCTAACCACTCTGACACCTCAATAGGGACCTCTGTCTCTTCTCATAGGAGAGAATCCTCTCATGACAGGAGAAAGAGACTGATTGAGTATGAGCAAGCCCAGCTTGAACTCAGAAAACAGCAGTTGGCTATAGACAGGGAGTCCCTAGATCTCTACAAAGAGAGAAAAAGATGGGACTAGAGTCCCATGGTGGCAGCAATTTCCCCAGAGATAGGGAAAGGTCTTATGACCATAGAAACCTGAGCAAGATTGTCCCTCCCTACCAGAGTGGGGATGACATCCACAAATGGATAACTGCACTGGAGAGGGCCTGTAAAATACAGAGGGTCCCTCAGGAGCAGTGGGCAGCAATCTTGTGGCTCTCCTTTGCAGACAAAGGTAGAGATAAGCTCCTCACTGTTAAAGAGGAGGATGCTGATAAATACACAGTCTTAAAGAGTGCTCTGATTGATGGGTTTGGCCTAACCACTGAACAATAGAGGTTAAAGTTCAGAGATACCCAAAAGGCACAGACTCAAGACTGGGTGGACTTTGTTGATTGTTCTGCCAAGGCTCTGGAAGGTTGGTTATTGGGCAGTAAGGTATGTGACTTCACAGGATTGTACAATCTTATCATGAGGGAGCAGATCCTTAATAATTGTCAAAATCAGCTGTTGCATCAGCACCTGGTGGACTCTGATCTGACCTCTCCCCAAGAATTGGGAAAGAAGGCAGACAAATGGGTCAGAACCAGGGTGAGGCAGAAGGTACAGAACCAAGGTGGTGACCCTAAGAAGCAAGATTCTAAAAACTCTGATAAGGGTGGGGAGAAGGGTAAAGACCAGAAGTCTTCACAAGGCCCCCAAAAATCTTCTTCAGGTGGGGATTCACAGTCTAACAAGGGAAGAGGCCAGAAGAAACCATGGTGCAAGGTCTGTAAGCAAAAGACCCACTGGACCAGTGATTGCACCAATTCCAAAGACTCTACTCCAGCCCCCACCAATGCCCCTAAGGCACCTGCTCCCCCTAGTGCAGTTACAATTGGTGGTGGGACTACACAAGCCAAGGGTTTAGTAGGGTTGACCCTGGGTAAGGAGATGAGCTCTGACCTAGTCAGAGAACTCACTCAGGCTGTCCTAGTCTGTGATGGAGGCATGGATGTGACCTCCTCTGTGAGTCCCAGTAATCTGGGCAAGTACAGGCAACAGCCCTTAATCAATGGAAAAGAGGCTTTGGCATTTAGGGACACAGGGGCAAGTGTCACCATGGTGACACAAGACCTTGTGAATCCTGGGCAGATTATACGTGGTGAAATGTACCAAGTGACCAATGCTAGCAATGTCAGAACAGACCATACTCTGGCAGTTGTTAACTTCTCCTGGGGAGGGGTAACTGGCCTTAAGAAGGTTGTGGTAAGTGCAGACCTACCCGTTGAATGCTTGCTTGGCAATGATTTAGAAACTTCAGCTTGGGCAGAAGTGGAGCTCAGGACCCATGCAGAAATGCTGGGCATCCCTGCAGATGTGTTTGCTGTGACCAGGTCACAAGCCAAAATGTCTAACACTGAACAGGCCTTGGATTCTGGAATAATGGACCAAGGGCCCTCCAAGAAGAGGAGTAGTAGGGTAAAGGCAATGCCTTCCCCTTGGCTCAGAAGGAAGATCAGTCTCTTGAGGGGGATGATCTCAGTCCTGAGGAAGGAACTGTCCCAGAGGAGCTTGAACCTGACCAGGTTGAGTTCTTGGGGACAGGGGGCCCTTCCAGGGCAGATCTGAGCCAGGAGCAGCAGAGCTGCCCCTCTCTTGAACCCCTCAGACAGCAAGCTGCTGCTGAGGCTGCTGGGAAAGCTAGTGGTCCCCATACAGTGTATTGGGATGATGGACTCTTGTACTCAGAGTGTAGGTACCCCAAGCCTGGTGCCACCAGGCGGTTGGTTATACCTCTGAAGTTCAGGGGCTTCCTATTGACCCTAGCCCATGACATTCTCTTAGCAGGTCACCTGGGCCAGAACAAGACTTGGGACAGAATTGTCCCTCACTTTCACTGGCCCCACATGTCTGAAGACACCAAGGAGTTTTGTCGCTCCTGTGTAACCTGCCAGGCCAGTGGCAAGGCAGGTGGCACTACAAAGGCCCCCCTGATACCACTACCTGTGGTGGGGGTTCCCTTTGAAAGGGTGGGGATTGACATTGTTGGTCCCATGGATCCCCAAACAGCATCTGGGCACAGGTTTATCCTGGTGGTAGTGGATCATGCCGCCAGGTACCCAGAGGCTATTCCCCTTAGGACCACTACAGCACCTGTGGTGGCAAGAGCCCTCCTGGGAATTTTCTCAAAAGTGGGCTTCCCTAAGGAGGTTGTATCAGACAGGGGTGCTAACTTTATGTCTGGATACTTGAAAGCAATGTGGAAGGAGTGTGGAGTGACTTACAAGTTCACCACACCCTATCACCCACAATGCAATGGTTTAGTTGAGAGATTCAACAAAACCTTGAAGGGCATGATTAAAGGGCTCCCAGAAAAGCTTAGGCGAAGATGGGACATACTCTTGCCCTGCCTTTTATTTGCATACAGGGAGGTGCCTCAAAGGGGTTGGCTACAGCCCTTTTGAACTTTTGTTTGGTCACCCTGTCAGGGGTCCATTGTGCTTGGTGAAGGAAGGATGGGAGTTATCTCTCAAGCCCCCAAAGCAAGACATAGTGGACTATGTACTTGGTCTCCGCTCCAGGATGGCTGAGTACATGAAAAAGGCAACTAAAAACCTCGAGGCTAGCCAGGAACTTCAAAAAGCCTGGCATGACCAAAAGGCTGTACTGACTGTTTACCAGCCAGGACAGAAGGTGTGGGTGTTGGAGCCAGTGGCCCCAGCAGCTCTCCAAGACAAATGGAGTGCACCCCATACCATTGTTGAACAGAAGGGTGAGATTACCTATTTAGTCGACCTAGGAACACCCAGGAGTCCCCACAGGGTTCTCCATGTCAACAGGTTAAAACCATATGTGGACAGGGCAGACATGGGCTTGCTCATGGCTACTGATGAGGGACAGGAGGAAGAGAGTGACCCACTCCCTGACCTGCTCTCACAGAACCCTGATGATGGGTCAGTGGATGGTGTATCCTTGGCAGGCAGCCTCACTGCCCAGCAGCAAACTGATTGCAGACAGGTGCTCAATCAGTTCAGGCACATATTCTCACTGACACCCAGTCAGACCACCTGGTGCACTCATGAAGTGGACACTGGGGACAGTCTGCCTATTAAAAATAAGATTTATAGGCAACCTGACCATGTCAGGGACTGTATCAGGACAGAAGTCCAGAAGATGTTGGATTTGGGAGTTATTGAACCCTCAGATAGCCCTTGGGCTAGTCCAGTGGTCCTTGTACCAAAACCTCACACCAATGGTGGGAAAAGAGAGATGAGGTGTTGTGTGGACTACAGGGGTCTCAATGCAGTCACTAGGACTGATGCCCATCCAATACCTGGCTGAAGAGGGGTGAAACGCCGAAACCGGTCCTAGGATGCTTGTTTCCGGTCCAGGGAGGACCTGGCTTGGCAGTTCGGGCTGGACTGTTCCCATGAGGCACAGGGTCAAGACTGATTTGCATATGGCCAGGTCTAAACTGGGGTGGCATGGTGAGCAAAAGAATGATGGATTTAACCCAGATCTCTTGACTGGGGGTGAATGTTTTGATTTGTTCTGCATTCCGTCCATCAATTGTGTGTCTTTTGCTTTCTCGCCCTAAGTGCGCCAGGTATGCCCAGACGTGGGTCCTGGGCTCACTGTGCCACTGGAATCAAGCTATCCTGGCTGAAGAGGGGTGAAACCCCGAAACCGGTCCTAGGATGCTTGTTTCCGGTCCAGGGAGGACCTGGCTTGGCAGTTCGGGCTGGACTGTTCCCATGAGGCACAGGGTCAAGACTGATTTGCATATGGCCAGGTCTAAACTGGGGTGGCATGGTGAGCAAAAGAATGATGGATTTAACCCAGATCTCTTGACTGGGGGTGAATGTTTTGATTTGTTCTGCATTCCGTCCATCAATTGTGTGTCTTTTGCTTTCTCGCCCTAAGTGCGCCAGGTATGCCCAGACGTGGGTCCTGGGCTCACTGTGCCACTGGAATCAAGCTATCCTGGCTGAAGAGGGGTGAAACCCCGAAACCGGTCCTAGGATGCTTGTTTCCGGTCCAGGGAGGACCTGGCTTGGCAGTTCGGGCTGGACTGTTCCCATGAGGCACATGGTCAAGACTGATTTGCATATGGCCAGGTCTAAACTGGGGTGGCATGGTGAGCAAAAGAATGATGGATTTAACCCAGATCTCTTGACTGGGGGTGAATGTTTTGATTTGTTCTGCATTCCGTCCATCAATTGTGTGTCTTTTGCTTTCTCGCCCTAAGTGCGCCAGGTATGCCCAGACGTGGGTTCTGGGCTCACTGTGCCACTGGAATCAAGCTATCCTGGCTGAAGAGGGGTGAAACCCCGAAACCGGTCCTAGGATGCTTGTTTCCGGTCCAGGGAGGACCTGGCTTGGCAGTTCGGGCTGGACTGTTCCCATGAGGCACAGGGTCAAGACTGATTTGCATATGGCCAGGTCTAAACTGGGGTGGCATGGTGAGCAAAAGAATGATGGATTTAACCCAGATCTCTTGACTGGGGGTGAATGTTTTGATTTGTTCTGCATTCCGTCCATCAATTGTGTGTCTTTTGCTTTCTCGCCCTAAGTGCGCCAGGTATGCCCAGACGTGGGTCCTGGGCTCACTGTGCCACTGGAATCAAGCTATCCTGGCTGAAGAGGGGTGAAACCCCGAAACCGGTCCTAGGATGCTTGTTTCCGGTCCAGGGAGGACCTGGCTTGGCAGTTCGGGCTGGACTGTTCCCATGAGGCACAGGGTCAAGACTGATTTGCATATGGCCAGGTCTAAACTGGGGTGGCATGGTGAGCAAAAGAATGATGGATTTAACCCAGATCTCTTGACTGGGGGTGAATGTTTTGATTTGTTCTGCATTCCGTCCATCAATTGTGTGTCTTTTGCTTTCTCGCCCTAAGTGCGCCAGGTATGCCCAGACGTGGGTCCTGGGCTCACTGTGCCACTGGAATCAAGCTATCCTGGCTGAAGAGGGTGAAACCCCGAAACCGGTCCTAGGATGCTTGTTTCCGGTCCAGGGAGGACCTGGCTTGGCAGTTCGGGCTGGACTGTTCCCATGAGGCACAGGGTCAAGACTGATTTGCATATGGCCAGGTCTAAACTGGGGTGGCATGGTGAGCAAAAGAATGATGGATTTAACCCAGATCTCTTGACTGGGGGTGAATGTTTTGATTTGTTCTGCATTCCGTCCATCAATTGTGTGTCTTTTGCTTTCTCGCCCTAAGTGCGCCAGGTATGCCCAGACGTGGGTCCTGGGCTCACTGTGCCACTGGAATCAAGCTATCCTGGCTGAAGAGGGGTGAAACCCCGAAACCGGTCCTAGGATGCTTGTTTCCGGTCCAGGGAGGACCTGGCTTGGCAGTTCAGGCTGGACTGTTCCCATGAGGCACAGGGTCAAGACTGATTTGCATATGGCCAGGTCTAAACTGGGGTGGCATGGTGAGCAAAAGAATGATGGATTTAACCCAGATCTCTTGACTGGGGGTGAATGTTTTGATTTGTTCTGCATTCCGTCCATCAATTGTGTGTCTTTTGCATCCAATACCTAGGGCAGATGAGCTAATAGACACTTTGGCCTCAGCCAAGTATCTAAGCACATTTGACCTGACAGCTGGCTACTGGCAGATCAGACTAGCTGATGATGCAAAGCCAAAGACAGCATTCTCAACCCCTAGTGGGCATTATCAATTTGTGGTGATGCCCTTTGGTCTGAAGAATTCCCCTGCCACTTTTCAGAGGTTGGTGAATACAGTCCTTACAGGTCTGGAAGCCTATAGTGCAGCATATCTAGATGATATTGCTGTCTTTAGCTCCACCTGGGAGGATCACCTGGTCCACCTCAGAAATGTTTTGCAGGCCCTGCAGAAAGCAGGCCTGACTATCAAGGCCACCAAGTGCCAGATAGGGCAGAGTCAGGTTGTGTACCTGGGCCACCTTGTGGGTGGGGGCCAGGTTCAACCACTGCAGAGCAAGATCCAGACCATCATGGACTGGACTGCTCCAACTACCCAGACTCAGGTGAGAGCCTTTTTAGGCCTGACGGGTACTATAGGAGATTTGTCAAGGGGTATGGATCAATAGTGACCCCCTGAATGACTTAACTTCCAAGAAAATGCCCAAAAAGGTTCAGTGGACAGTTAGCTGTCAAAAGGCATTTGATGACCTAAAGCAGGCCATGTGCACTGCTCCCATTCTACAGAGTCCTGATTACTCCAAGAAGTTCATTGTCCAAACAGATGCATCTGAATTGGGGGTAGGGGCTGTACTGTCACAATTGAATGATGAAGGTCAGGATCAGCCAGTAGCTTTTATTAGCAGAAGGCTGACCCCTAGAGAGAAACGTTGGTCAGCCATTGAGAGGGAGGCCTTTGCTGTGGTCTGGGCTCTGAAGAAGTTGAGGCCATACTTGTTTGGTACTCACTTCCTTGTTCAAACAGACCATAAGCCCCTCTTATGGCTAAAACAAATGAAGGGTGAAAACCCCAAACTGCTTAGGTGGTCCATTTCCCTACAGGGGATGGACTTCACAGTGGAACATAGACCTGGGAGTAACCATGCCAATGCAGATGGACTCTAGGTACTTCCACTTAGAACATGAAGACTTAACTGGGCAAGGTTAGTTTAATGTCCCTACGTTTGGGGGGGGTTGTGTAGGAGAGTAGGATCTGCTTCACAAGGGTACCCCCACTTTTTGCTGATGCTTCACTGTTTTTCGACTTTAGTCTGGCTGGGGCCCTGCTAATCAGAACCCCAGCCTAGCTGCTTCCTCTCTAAAATGGTTTCCATGTGCCTTAGGCACATCTCTGATTGGAATCTGGAGTGCCCTTATAAGTCCCTAGTATATGGTATACTATGTACCCAGGGCATAGGTACCTCAGAGGCCTACCAGGGGCTGCAGCATGTATTGTGCCACCCCTGGAAAGCCATCCAAAATGACACCACAGGTCTGCTACTGCAGCCTGGGTAAGGTGGTGCATGCACCCCTTACTGTGATATAGGCTACCTATATCACTACATACATGCACACATATAAACCTATAAGTCACTCCTATGGCAGGCCTTATCAATCCTGGAGGCAGAGTGCGTGGTTCCTATGTGAGAGGGTGCCCCTGCATGAGCAAGGCCCCTCTGCAGCGTTCGGAGACCCTTCTCTGATGCTGTTTGTAGTGCAGCCTGACCATATACTCTTAAGCGCATTATAACCTCGCGTTAAATGCTAACTTTGGGATGGCTGCTCGGAAACATGTCGTGTTTGGTGTCAAACATCTTGGAATACTACCCCCCCTCCAGTTCTGGCGGCGGGGGTAGCATTCCACCCTTCTAGAGGGAGAGACATGTACACACCGGCCTGCCCGGTAACTTCTTTCCAAGCCCTGGCATCACAAAATGGATGCCGCTGCCACAGACACGAGTCTGGCCTCCTGCTGCTGACCAAAACTCCAGCAGGGGAGGCCTGGACAATAGGTTTCCTGTCCCAGGGAGGTGTAACCACCTCCCCAGACAGGATAGTGTGTATTGGGGCTGGCCGGGAGCACTCTCTGGTGCTTTGAAGTCCTGCACTGGGGGCACATTTGGTGTCCCTGTGCATACCCCAGTTCAAACCGGCTCAGGGGCTTCCAGCGACTGCTCTGGCGCAAAACTGGACAAAGGGAAAGGGGTGTAACCACCCCTCTGCCCTGACCCTCCCATAGGTGGGTTCCCAGAGTATGTCCAACCCCCTAACTTGGTATAAGTATGGGACCCCAGTCCTTAGGACTTTAGATTTACCTGGACGAAACTCTGACACAGAATCCTGGACCTTCGACGCTCTACTTCAAGATTAGAGGACTGAAGAATCTCCCTTGGGGTCAAGGAGTGACTCCCCTGCTTGGCAGGCACCAAAGAAGCAATTGTCCGGTCTGCTTCGCTGAAGCTCCCGCCGGACGCCGAAGTCTTTGCATCACCAGAGGTGGATTTCCAGACTTCCCCGAGGCTGCCCTGAGTCTCCAGCAAAGCTGAGGCCCGTAGCTGTCGTGGGTAACGTGGAACCGTGACCCCTGGACACCGATCGCATTTGCAAGTGCATCCTCTTCTGGGTCTCCCACAAAGTTGTGCTTTGGGCTCCAAGTAGCCCCAGCCTCTAGCACCGACTGCAACGAAGATCACTGGCCTCCACTCCACGAGTGTCCTGTGAGCCAGCTCCAAGTGCGTCCACTCAAGGCTCCTTCGCGGTCGCTAGTCCGTTGGCTAGTAGGCCCTCCCGAAGGCCAATCTTCTTCTGCTTGGGCTCCCTGGTTGCTCCAGGTGTGCCCTGACTTACCCTTGCTGGGTGAGTCCCACAGACCTTGCTGGTCTGCACCATCGTCCTTCTTCCATTTCCACGAGACTTGCCGTTGCCAAGGCTTGTTGGGTCCAATCCGGTCATCGATACCCCTGCAATCGACAGACGTTGTGGGACAGCTCGAATCCAGCTCCTGGTCATCGTCGACGCCTCCTGAACCTCGTGGCTGAAGAGTCAAGACGACCATCAACCTACCTGAAGCACTCGACATCGGTGGGCATCTGCTCATCGCCTTCCTGGTCACTGGCTAGTGACCCAGACTCTGTCCCCTCTGCTTTCAGGTTCTTCAGATCTTCGATCCACCTTTGGATCCACCCGAACACTTTCGACTTGGCCGCCAGCAGCACTTTGCAGCAGATCGCCATTGAAAACGACGACGAAACCCGACCCCGAAAGACACCTATGCACCCGGCTCCCCTGGGTGAGGTAACTCGAGTACTCCGGTGCTCCCGTGGGTATTGACACTAGAACAGCCTAGTTCTAAAAGGGTTTGCTCCAAGTCCTCCTCTAAGTGTCCCTTTTCTTTAAACTTCCAACCGCGACTTTCCCCATAGAAGTCAACGGCGATTCGCGGCTGTGTTCTCACACTGCACGCGTCCCCCATGGGTCCCCTGTGTCACTACCTTGGGTGGTTCCTTGTGGTCCAAGCACTTCTACAGGCTCTAGGCCTTGTGTCTAGTTCAGTCGTGGTTCTAATACCACTTTATTGGTATATGGTTTGGTACGCCCCTAGGGCTCAAACGTGTATTTGTGCTATTACTGTAGATAACTAACTTATAACTTATGTACTTCGAACTCTAGCCTCATAAAGAGACTAGAGGGGTGTGTTTAGCAATAAATACATATATTTTGAATATATACCTGGTGTGGTCCTCTTTCATTTGGTCACTCAAGAGGTTATAGACTGGTAAAACAAGCTGCTTTACATTCCTTCAAGACTTAGCCTGAAGGCTGCTCTCCATAGCTACCACTAGGATAGCTTTCAATAAAGGTTGTCTTTAACCTATCTCCAATAAGGGGTTGTTTGGACTGGTGCAAGGTGCCCACTATAATTAGTGGACAGCATATGCCAGGCCAACTTCTCACAGTCGCCAAATATAATGATAAGTAGGGTAGTCCAGCCGTAGTAGTTTTCATGTAGGTTTATTTAAGTTGTACAATGGATGAGCATAAGGATTAAATCCATGAAGGATTGAGCCCCACCAGGAGCAGCCTCTATGCTGCTCAGCCCTTCTCCAACTGTAGGTTCTCACTCCCAACATTCTATCTTACATCATTCAGGGAGAATTCCACTGGCATAGTATGAACCATATTAGAACCAGGATACTACACTCTCCTTTGCCCGAGGGTTTTTTTCTGTCGTCACTCTATGCCCAGTACTGTGAGCGGCGTCGGTCCTCGGAGTAGCGCCCGTCTCCCTGCGTGTGGCACCTGTGGCTGCTCTTAGCTGCACCGCTGTATTCGGCTCCGCTTCTGCCTTTGTGTTGTATATGTGTATGTCCTGCAGGTATTTATACTTGTGTGCGTCTATCTGACAGTTTGGTTATGGGTTGACAACCACCCGGCACTTAATAAATCAGGTGGGCGCTATAGTGATGCACGGACTCGAGCCCTCCTCGACACTAGCGTGTGCTGCCCATTTTCTGCCCTCACATATTACGCAATTGTTTTTAAAGCGTCAGCTTGTGACTAAGGGCCACGCTGAACAGTTGCATATGATGGCGACTGACAGCCAGCCGCTCCTTTCTATACCAAAGCATGAGGGTCTCTTTTTCTTTCATCAGTCCGAGGGCGGCGCAGCAGTGGCAGATAGCGCCCATTCCCCGCGTGGAGCACAGATCGCCGCCTCAGTGAGAGCCAGCCCTCTCTTCCCACACACTTTGAACGTGGTGGCTGCGCTGGTCCTGCGCGGTGTTTCCGCCTGCACCTCCAGTGGTTCGGCGCGAAACGTTTTCCCTACAGGAAGCGAAGCAGCCAGCAGGCAGCCTCCCTCCCCTAAGCCAATCACAACGCTGCAATGGCAGCGTTGTGATTGGTGAGGCGCAGCGGAGAGCGCCCCAGCCGGGCCATTTTCTGTATGTATGCTGCATGCAGCAGCCTACATAGAGAAAAGGGATAGTGCGCATGACTGCTTGGGTCGGCCCCAGAGGGCCGACCCAAGCAGTCAGGGCCCACAACAGTGGGAAGCCACTCCCCCCCTGCCCTCGAGCAGGACCGCCCACCTGCCCGCCCACAACCAAGCACTTCTGCTTTCTCGCAGTGCGAGAAGCAGAAACATAAAATGGTAGTTTTACCATTTTATGTTTCTGCTTCTCGCACTGCGAGAAAGCAGTGGGGCGACGCCCTCACGTCCCTATGGGGGAGCCGCCACTGTATAAGTTACTACAGTTGAGCGGCGACATCATTTATTTCTTTCAGGCGACTAGCTGTGTCAGAAGTAGCCTGTAAGAAGGAAATTAGAGACAGGCTTTTCTACAGGGGTTGCAGGCTTTCATGAATTATAAAGCTATTACTTTCAGGTGCACCTGAAATAATTAGCCCCAAGCATTTAACTTCTCATTTTATGTTGCATATTTAGGTTTTAATGCAGCGTCATAGACCATCTAGCATAAAACTGAATAGCCTGCCATGAAAAGTCAATGCATCAAAAGTAGGATCAAAAATCTAATAGAGGTTTCTAAACATTAAACCGAACTTCATTTATTTAAAATGTTTTGCCTGATTTTATTATTTATCGTGTGGGTCAATTACAGTTATCTACATGTAGGTTATATTTTAAATCTACACAAAAAGCTCTGGACTGTACCGAATGCTGTAGTGGAAAAACTTGTATTCAACTTCTGATCACATTCTAATGCAGTCAATGAAGAACGGGGCAAAAAAGTGGAGTTCACTGTGTGCTAGTACTTTCATCCGTCTTGTAACTTTAAATATATTTCGATGCTGTTCTCATTCTT
Source organism: Calotriton arnoldi (assembly GCA_963921515.1). Lineage (NCBI taxonomy): Eukaryota > Metazoa > Chordata > Amphibia > Caudata > Salamandridae > Calotriton > Calotriton arnoldi. Next base: position 1,504,650 of record CAWUFW010003633.1, read on the forward strand.
AAAATATCCATTCCAACAATTGTGTCAATTATTTATTTCACTTTGTCAGTCAATTAAAGCAATTCTGGAATTGAAAACTTCTCGTGTCATATGGCAGAAAATCATGTAAATGCTATAAAACAGGTAGATAATCCTATATGGGGTTATGCGTACAGAGTCGGACTGCAGTGCTTAATTTGTAAAAAAAAATAAGTGCCCGGGCTCTCGTCAGGAGACCACTGCAGCTTGCACCACACATTTCCCCTGCCAGAGCTGCCAGTGATAGTAACAACACAACTACTAACCATCACACTACAACCAGTGTGACAATTCGGATAATTACAGGCCTCCAAAGCTATAAGAATGGCTTGGGCAGCAAGTAATAGTAATTTTAAACACATATTGAATTCATAATTAACTGTTGTTGTGGTCATCTCTCTAAATTAGCCAGACAGCACCACCTTGTGACAGAATGTCACAAGCGCCGGTGTTGAAAATTAAGTGCCGGTGCCGAGCACCGGAAACCACCGGTTCAAATTAAGCACATCTGCAGACTGGCCTGGAACTGTCCGATAGGGCAATCAGGCAGTGCCAGATGGGCGGGTCTGAAAGGTCAGTTTTTGGGCTGGCTTTTGGGTGTTTGTGGGTCTATTTTATGGTCTACCATCCGATTTTTAATGTTGCTTTCTCAGATGTTAAAATAAACATTGCCTGCAGCAAGCACAAATCCATAACTTGTAAAATACTTGTACAGTGTAACTTTCTTTACAAGTTCAAAAATGCCCCTCTTTGAAACATAGGCTGCATGGGGGCTTGGTCTGGCCACGAAGAAAGATGGCCGCTTGAATCCGGGTCTTCGCACTGCGGGGAGCCCCGGACGGCGGCTTGACGGCTCTCTGGTGCTGGTCCTGGCTTGAGACTTGCAGTGTTTCCAGCTGAGACGCCCATGATTGGAATGATGACGGGCTCGTTCTCTGCGACCTCCCTTGAATGCTATTTTCGTTGAGGGAGGTGCAGAGGATTACGGAGCGGAAAATGGCGGCCTGGCGACATCGCGACTCTGACCGGTGAAGTGCATGCACTGGCCTTGTAGAGTCGCCGCTGCCCGGGAGCTGTGCACCGCTTCTCTTTCGCCGCATTTCCTGCATTTTCTGAAGTGAGTGGTGCCCTTTGAGAGGTGTCTTTGCATCTGTGGCGAATTTTGACACTCCTGAGGTGGGCCAAAATGACAGCCAGTGTCTCCCTTGTTTAATTTGAAATGCATCGTTGCCAATAAGGCCTCCATGTCAGGACTCTCTTGGGAACAGTGGGGAGTGTTGTGCTTCGTCGGCTGGTTATCACCCTAGCGCCTTATCGAGCAATAGACGGACAGGGTTTGCCGTATTCTGGAGCGAGGCCTCATTCTGGACACTGTATGTTCCTGGAGTCCAGTGACATAATTGTGGGAGGTACTGCCTGGCTGCGGCGTGGTTCGGCACTGTTCTTGGGTGGGGAGGTGCCAGCATTTTTGGTGTACCCTTCCGGTCATTAGGTCGAGCCTAGAGCAGCGCATGCGCTGCTTGCGAGACTTTTAGTAAGGGGCTTCAAAAAGCTGACCAGACGCTCGTGCGTCATGGCCTTTTCTGTGCGGTTACCCGCAGGGCCGGCATCTGTTTTGCATTATCGTGCCCGATAATGCAAAACAGATGTCTCGCTGTGGCGCGCGCGCGCGCACCACTCGCGTCGCCCCCACCTCCTCCCCGCTCGTGCCTTCAAATGCTTTTGTGTGTGCAGTGTAGTGTGTCTAATTAATTCATACATTATATCGCCAGCTCGCGTGAAATTTCAGTTCCATCAGAAGGGATATTTTGTGGAGGGCTCCCGTTTTGGCGCGCTCGCACTAGTGTCCACCACGAATGCCCAAGCCATGTCTGGTAAGTCCTGGTCAAGGAAGGCTCCAAGCAAGACTTTTCGGGGCCACTTGCAGCGCCCCCTGTCTCTGTTGTGCGTGTCACAGGCAACGAATAGAAAGCCAGGACGCAAAAACTGCAGAACAGGACAACCGCATATGTCTGTCTTACGCAACTAGTTTGCTTTATATTTGTTAGTATTTTGTTTAATAAAAATTGTATTAATTAATGAATTATTTTTAACGTTTCTAATGTATTTCAATGTTGCCCTCCCACACAATCACAGCGTTTCCCTTCCTACTTTGCGCCATCGCTGCTTCCGCCCGCCTAAATGCTGTGTTGTAACCCGCTGAACGCTCAGAACACATGCTGCTTCGTGTACATAAACCCTCCGAGTGCACATAGCCCCTGCAGCAGTCGTCTTTTGGCCCGTCGCTGCTTGTGTTTTTTTTTCCGTTGCTTTCCGTCCGCTTCTTGTTTGGTTGGCATTTGCCAACCAGTGTGTAAACAGACTTTGCAACTAATGCAGCTGCAGCACAGATAACGTCTCCTTCTTTCCGAACCCTCCTCTTTCCTCCACAGCAGGCAGCAATGGCCGCGCACTGTAGAGTCGCCATAGAGCCTGCTGTGCCTACCCTGGCTTCTAAAGAGGACAGCCGCATCCATAGACCATGCTAATCACATGCACACATCAGCCAAACATAATGAGTGCAGCCATTAAGACGCATGTTTCAGGTGTTGCAGAGGAGAGGTAGCGCACATTGATAAGGCGACAGCAACAAAATGTACACTTTGGGTTGCACGAGCTGAGAGGCATGCTTACCAAAGTAAGAGTCCTGGCGTAGGGCAGCAGGCAGCATTTCTAAACCTCTTTACCTTAATTTCTTTAACTTTTCTTATAGTCAGTAGCTCCTCTGTGGGACGGTATCATTAGTGCACTCAAGGGCTGTTGGTTAGTTTTTAAAATGGTGTGTTTTAAGTACTCAGAACAATAGGTCGTCCTCTCTCTTTCCACTGCCCCTACAGCCCACCTCATGTCATGCTTCTTATAAAAGCATTTAGGCAGCTGCCACTACATGCGTTTAGTCATGTACATACATAGACTGCCATGCGCACGCACGTACCATCCATCCATATAAACAAGGCAGCAGACAGCACGAGTTAGGCTTCACAAAAAACACAGGGGAGTGGAAAGGGATTCTCTTCAGAGATATTCGAGGACCCTTCTTTGCAGGAACAGTAAGAGAATTGGCAAGGGGATATAAACAGGGTGTCAGTGGGACTGAAAGGGTGCAATCTCTACAAAAGGTTTGCTACTGTGTGCTATCTGTGGTGGTGTCCGCTGTATAAAGATTTTAATGCAATGGGCACTTTGTTCAATTTAAAACGCCTGTCAACCATACAATCAGCTGCCAGCTCTAAGCTGTTAACAATGCTGAAAACAGACTGGGGCGACGAGAAAGAAATATTGCATTTGAAATATTTGGGGCAGAACAGCACAAAGGAGAAAATGGTGGGGGTGCAGCACAGACGCGATGGTGTCCTGCAGCTATAGATTTATATCTTTCGTTTGTGTGCCACTTGTTAGGAATTAATTGCAAAATAGATTGGCAGCTGAGGGGATTGATAGATTTATGGAGGTGCTTTTACAACAGCATTAAATAAATCTCGTCTACTGGAACATGGAATGTGCGTGTAGCTGCTGTGCAAATGCCTACCCAATACTTTATCACCTGTACTGGAAAAACGGTAACTAACATGTTTTGTGTGTAGGACTTACTATCAGATTAGTTGCTGAGTTATACACTTTTATCATCTGAGGATAGATGAAAGGCTGAATCAACCAATCCACAATGCAACATGTGATTTGCAAAATATACGCTATGTATTAGCAACATAAATGACAAATATGCAAAAAACATCACATGAAATGCACGTGCTGCAGATACACCTGCTGTAGTATCAAGTAGAGGTCAGTAAAATACCAGAATTGCTTTCTGCTTAGGGACTTTCTTTTTTTAATTTTTCTGGCAACTGCCTCTATTTAACTTTCTTGATAGAAAACGACCAGCAGAGGTCAGTAAAATACCGGAATCACTTTAGCATTCTCTAGATTCCAGTCCATAGAAATTGTCTTCCATGCGCACCCGTAGACAATAATATTTTTTCAAATCTTGTATTTTCAATGAAATGACCACCGAAGGCCCTGATTTTATATTAAAAACCGAGCTTTGGACTATACCATTTCCCGCTGAAAGGCAATATTTCTCTCCATGTGTTCCCTTACCTGGCGTGTCACGCAGTTTCGTGCTTACTTTCCCTCCATGTTTAAGAACAGTAGATGTTTCAGCACCCAGGCTAATATGCTGCATTGCTAAATACATATAAGATCCCAAAGGCGAGACCGATGCATTGCAAATGCTTGTTTTTCAGTGTGAGGGGAGACTGCAGCAGAGAGTGGCCTCATAAATGGAAACCCACTTTTGAAAATATATAAGGAAGAAAGTTCTCTTTCTGACCTGTGTGCAGGTTGGCAGCTGTTTGGTACATCGTGTGGAGCATCTAGTGAAGAATTGGGCCGGCCTCTGTGTGGTTTCTCCTCGGCCAGTTTCCTCAGAAAGGCTCCGAAATGCTCCCTAATGTGGAGATAGAGAGGAGTGTCCGACGTGAATTTCAGGGACAATATTCTCGCAGTCATCTCAGCATTTTTTGCAGCACAGTGTCATCTACTGGAATTAGATTATTATAGGTTTTAAACATACAAACTGCTAGTACACTTGAACTAATGTTTATGCTGTCCTACTTCTTCTTTACAGGTCCTGGACAGTATCTGGACTTCGAGAATTAGATTATTGTTTGTTTAGAGCAAACAAACTGCTAGTACATTTCAAATACAGTTTACTAACCTATTCTTCCTTTACAGGTCCTAGCCAGTATTTAAACTTTACATAATTTATTTTGGGACTCTTTTGTTTAAAGGTTTTGTTGAACAGTAACAGATACACAAAGTAAGGTTTTAGTTGAAAAAGAAAAAACTCTTTTGAAGGGAAAGTCTGTGCTCGCACAGCCATATAAATTTCAAATATACTATTAATCTTTGACTGTAGCAAAATCAGAGTCTGGCAATACAGCAAGTTGTCTATTTGCTAATAATTAGCAACCTCTACCTTTACTAGGAGGGTTGAAAGAGGTCCTCTTGTTAGAACTTGCCCTTGACGAAGGCATACAGGATATCATTATTTGATTTAAAAATGCCAATGAACTAGACCATTATTTAAAGCATCAACTTATTTATACTGAGAAACACTATATTTACACATATCAACATCCATTTGTTGCCAAATACTCCACCTCTGCAACCACACTTACGTATCTAAGAACTGTGTGAAAGATCTGGTGATGCCTTCTGGCAAGGCGTCTAGTAAACCTGCTAGACAACTTCTCTTTTCAGAAGCTTTAAACCAGGGCTGACCTACTACAGACACAAGGAAAACGGCTTCTTTGACTCAGAAATCATCCATTTCTACGATGGCCACCTCATCGGACACTGCCATGGAACGGATCCTCCAGGATATCTCTGCTGTGGGCCGAAGTTTAGAGGGTATGGAGACGTCTATATCTACCCTCAAGTTGGAAACTAAATCTATTCGTACAGATATTGCTGCATTCCAGAACCAGATTGATGGTCTAACAACACGAATAGTAGCAGTAGAGAACCGTCTTGATGATATACCAGATAAAGACCAAGAGCTTCTTTTTCTTAGGAGCAAGATTGTGGATTTGGAAGATAGGAGCCGTCGAGATAACGTCCGTCTCTTTGCCTTTCCTGAAAAGATAGAAGGTTAAGACGCCAAATCCTTTCTTAGAGAAACTCTCCCAAAGCTCACTGGTCTTACGTTTGTCCCACCATTGGAGATGCAGAGAGCTCATCGTATAGGACCACTCAACACAGGGAAGAAGGCAAGACCACGACCACTCATCATCTGCTACCTTCGTCATGAACAGGACCGTCAATTGATTACTGCGGCTCGAACGCATGGCCCGTATACATTTGAAGGCCATGAGATTAGAATGACAGCGGATTTTTCAAAAGAAACCAATGAACGTCGTAAAGCTTTCCTCTCCCTGAGACCTCGGCTACGGCAGCTTGATATCAAATATGGCCTTTTTGAACCTGCGCATTTGCGAATCACTAAAGATGGGATATCTAAAGAATTCTTTAATCCAGAAGACATATGTCATTTCTTGGACAGCCTTTCTCCTCAAAATATGGAATGTACTACATCTTTACCAGAACCTGGATCCCAAATACAGTCTTTGAACTCTACAATACCCTTAGTTGACTCCCGACGTAACCTAGGCCGGTCTCAAAGCAGAGGATGAAATCCAGATCGACTTATCCGCTCCGTGGGAGATCGTGCGCAGGCCCTTCAGGAAGTGGCTGACATTACACAAGAAAAAGACAGAGACAAATCACGCTCTCCTTTAAAGCCTCCTTTATCGGAGGAGGGTCTGTCATGATCTGATTTATCTAAGGGACCTTTCTACGAAAATGAGAAACTAAAGATTGTTGTCTTCATGTCTACGCATGTTGGCGATTATTTTTCAAAACAAAAGAAAGACACTTTAAGTAGTGGTAATCTCCATATAGAATTGATATTGAGACAAAACATGTTTTCCTCCAATGATTCCTTCCCTTTATTTGGGGACGGTGCTCAGGGCTCTTGTTGGTTGATTGATTTATCTTCATACATCAATAAGTTGATGAAAATGTACTATATTCCTTCCTGCTGAAGATGACAAATTATTGAATGCCTGAACATTTACTTACCCTGTTAATCATTATTTACATTACAATGCTTTCATTTTATTCTGTTTTTCTCTTTCCAAAATGTACTTATGATACTATTTCATTATTCTTATAATGTTTTCCAAAAACAAGAATGTTTTACATTTCTAGTCTCATACATTATATATGACATGATTTTAGATGACTGGTTATATATTGGTATCCCTGCTTATTTGATATACATTGCATGCTCTATTGCATTGTTACACTTTTGACCACTTCTTGCACATTTCCTCTCTCCTTTTCTTTCTTCCTTCTTTATCTGTTTAATATTTATAATATATTTATGTTGCTATTTATCAATGATTATATTTAACTATGCCAATACTTTACTATTTTAACTATTATAATATTCAATTTTATTGATACTAACTACTACATTATTTAGCTATTATAATTCTTAACTGTCACTATTTTTAGCCTTCACTACTTTTTTAAACCTTATTTAATTGCATATATCTCTTGATAATATCATATGACATAGACTCTCTTCTCTCCTTTTCTTACTTCTTTCATTTCCTCCTTAATATCCTTTTCCTCCTCCTTTTAATGCTATTTTTATTATACTCTTTTCTTTCCTTTATCTCTCCTCCCTTTACTTTCAACTCATATTTTTTTTATATTATGGTTTGTATAATGGTACACTGGTCTCATTCAAAGTCTTGCTTACCTGTTGTAAATTTTATTCTCTATAACATCCTTCTTCTCTTTATTCCTTTTACATCCTTTTCTCTCCTCTTTTTCTTCCTTTATTCAGTAAGTATTAGTGATACTATTTTATTTTACTATTAATATTATTATACTGCGATAGTATTTAATTAATTAATTAAATGTGGTAATTAACTGTGTTGATACTTAACTATTATACTGTTTATCTTGTTATAATAGTTAATTGCTATTATACTTAATGTTTAATCGTTATTACAATGCTACACAAAGCTTTTCTAATGATATTCTGTTTCTACTTATGATGCTTTTATTTTTTCATATAATGCTGATTTTCTCTCTTTTCTTCTCCTTCTACTCCGCTCTCCTCCTCTCCTCTTACATTATATGCTAATGTTACCTCTGTCCTTCCTTTATCCCTCCCTCTTCTACTTGTCAATCTAATTTTAATACCATGGTCCTTTATGATTGAACATTTAAATATCTATACTTTCTTGTAATTTTAACCTTATTACTGTTGATATTATTATATGGCTGTATCCTTTCTATTTGCTTGGTCGCCGGATAGGGCTCCTCCGGCGCATTTAGCCCGAAAGCTTCGACCCGCAAAAAACAGTCCTTTCCCCAGCACTACGTAGCACATCTATCTCCTCTCTCTCTTTTTATTTCTTTTTTTTTCTTTATTTTTCTTTTAGTCTCTTTAGTGCTTTCTGCCTTTTTCCTTCTTATTTGTTTTTCTCAATATTAACCAGTGTTACATATTTAATTTCCTTCCTTACCCGGATTTTCTATCCACCTTCCTTTACAGATCTTTCTCTAATCTCTTATTTCTATCCATCTTTTTCTTTTTACTCCTCCCTTCCCTGCACAGTTTTTACTTTTATCTATCTATTATTTACTCTCTTCTTTCCCTCAAAATTTAATACCTTCATCTATTGCATAGGCTTTTCCATGGAGGCTCACTCTTCCCTTTCTAAAGCTCACATGGCAGCTAATATTTCCTCCACCTCTCACCCATTACGTATTATCTCGTGGAATGTTCATGGACTTACACATTTCATCAAACATAAGAAAATACTATCATATCTAAAAAACAAAAAAACTGATATAGCTCTTCTGCAAGAGACACATTTGGATGCTCTAGAATCTTCTAAACTACGGCGAGATTGGGTGGGAAAAGTCATTCATTGTGATTTGAAGACACAATCTCTTCCTAATGGGAGTCAACCTCGGAAATGTGGAGCGGCTATTCTATTACACAAATCTTTACCCGTTACTATTATTAAGTCTTGGGTTGATCCAGATGGCAGATATGTGTTTGCAAAGTTAAAAATAGGTGTTAAGATCCTTTGTGTTGGCTCAGTATATGCTCCGACAGGAGTTAAACGCTCTTTTTTTCTCAGTTTAAATCGCCTATTGGTTGAAATCGGGGCATCCAGCTATATAATCGGTGGTGACTGGAATCTCGCCTGTGATGCAGTGACTGATAGAACAGGTCCCTTGGACAGATGCAATGAGGGAGACAGAGCCTTATTGGGAGACATTACATCCGACCATGGGCTAGTGGATCTTTGGCGCCTAAGTCACCCTTCAGATCTGGAGTATACCTTTCTCTCTTCTACTCATGGTACTCAATCCAGAATAGATTACTTTGTCATATCTCATTCAGCTGTTGCAATTACTACTGAATTTACTATCCTGGAAGCTGCTTTATCGGATCATTCTCCTATTCTAATTACCCTAGAAATAGGATTAACCTCTCCAGGCAGTAAACCATGGCATATGAATATTCAAAGATATCGTTCACCCAAGGGTAAAATCCTATTACGTTCTCATCTTTCCGAATATTTAACTATCAATAAATCATCAGTTACCTCCTGCAGAACTGTCTGGGTAGCTGCAAAAGCAACTATTCATGGTCAATTGATGAGAGATGCAGCTGAGGCCAATAAGTCGGCGTCCCTTCGCTGTATCGAACTAGAATCTCAAATTGTCTCTCTCACAAGTATATACTCATCCCACCCCACAATACCCAATCGTCATAAATTAGAGCTAGCCAAATTGACGCCTAATAACTTATATACTTCCAAAGCTGAATATGCTCTTCAACGACTTAAAGGCAGACATTATGAGCAAGGGGGGAAAGCAGGCCGGCTACTTGCAGCAGAGCTAAACCAACGTGAGGCAGCCATGGCGATTCCTGCAATATGGACAGAAACAGGTGTACTTCTTACTAAACCTCAGGAAATTGTTAATACTTTTGCATCTTTTTACAAACAGCTTTATACTCCTGAAAACTCAGTAGCTGAGGACCAATTAGCCACCTATCTTGCAGATATTGACCTTCCTTGCCTCACTAATGAAGGTAGGGTCTTCCTTGAAGCTGACATTAGCAAAGAAGAAATTACTGCTGCCATTGCAAAATTACCCTATTATAAATCTCTAGGAGAAGATGGTTTTCCTGCAGAGTTTTATAAATGGTCAGGTACAGAAGTAGTTGATACTTTATATTCTGCCTTTCATGAAGCTGTACAAACAAATTCACTTGGCCCTATTTCTAATAGAGCGTTGATTTCGGTAATCCCCAAACCTGGCAAGGACCCGCCTGCATGTGGTAGCTACCGTCCCATCTCTCTAATTAATGGAGATGTCAAAATTTTAGCGAGTATTCCAGAGGCACGACTTCGCAAAGTCATCCCATCTCTTATACATCATTCGCAAGTTGGTTTTGTCCCAGGTCGTTCATCTAGGAACCACCTTCGTACATTCGCTCATACTTTATGGACTTCAAAAGAGTTGACCGAAGATGCTGTAGCCCTCTCTTTGGACGCAGAAAAGCCATTCGACCGTATTTATTGGGGGATATCTCTTTGCTACTATGAAGCGCTTTGGTTTAGGTGAACAGTTTGTCTCTAAAGTTCGCCTTCTCTATGACAATCCAGTAGCTCAGGTCAGCTGTGGTGGATTTCTCTCAAACCCTTTTTGAATTCGAAGGGGTACCTGCCAAGGTTGTCCCCTCTCCCCCCTTCTATTCCTAATAGCGATAGAACCCCTTGCCTCACTTATCGGCCGTTCACCACAAATTCAGGTTTTACTTATAGCAGGAGGTGCATCTAAACTATACTTATATGCTGATGATATCCTCCTAACCTTAAAAAACCTTCCTCACTCTTTACCAGCTTTACTTAAGATCATTGACGGCTTTGCAGTCCATTCCGGTTATAAGGTGAGCTTGGATAAAAGTGAGGCTCTTCCGTTTTCCTCCGGTACCACAAAAGCATCAATTGATGGATACCCCTTCTGTTGGAAATCATCGCAATTGAAGTATTTGGGAATTTTAGACAATAAAGGTTTGGTAAGTATGGTTTCAGATAACCTTTCACCCTTTATAACACAAATGGAAACTGATTTTGCTAAATAGTCTCTCTTAGAATTTTCTATGTGGGGAAGAGTGCAGGCCATAAGGATGGTCACTTTACCTCGCTTTACTTACGTGTTTGGTATGCTTCCGATTGTTGTTCCTTTATCTATATTCTGTCGGATTGATTCTCGTATTCGGTCTTTTGTCTGGAGGTCTATGCGTCCTTGTTTGGCTGCTGCCAAACTAATGGCTCACCGTTCCCATGGTGGTCTTGGTTACCATCTCTCGAACATTATTCTTTAGCCCTATACCTCTCACAATTAGTTTATCTACTTTCATGTACGATTGAGCCTCCACAATGGGTTGTAACAGAACATTACCTACTTAATCAAAATGTTGGCCTCGACTTTTTGTACGGAATTCGTTATCCACTCTCCTCCCCTCCGCATCCGGTGATACAAGCTACATTTCAAGCATAGCAATGAGCACATCGCCTTTTACAGGTTAACCATCGGTTACACTCTAAAGCTCCACTTTGGGGAAATGAGAGTACTCGAATACTTGGTCGAGCACTTCATTGGTCTAGTTGGAAGCCGAGAGGAATTCAGACACATGATCAAGTTATTCTAAACAGAGAATTAAAGTCCTTTGATTTGCTCCGTGAGGAGTTTGATCTCCCTTTACACCAGATTTCATGTCATTTGCAGCTACAGCACTGTTTAAGGCGGTGTCTGGGCCCTCTACCCTGGACATTAGAACCCTCACCCACATTGGATTACCTCTTTCTTTGGGGTCAACACAAAGGAGTAATGTCAGGGCTATATGGTGTTCTAACTCATCACTTATATTCACAACCACTTCTCAAAGCCCTCCATGAGAAATGGCAGGAACACCTATCCATCACCATAGAAGAAGATGCGTGGCCGGACATATTGGAAGCGCTCGACAAAGGTACCCGAGAAGCACATCTGAAATTTTGTCTTTTCAAAACTTTACATGATTGGTGTTGGACTCCATTATAATTACAAAAAGCAGGATTATTGCCACTTTCCAAGTGTTGGAGGTGCTCTGGAGTCAATTGTGACCTTCTTCATATACTCTGTGATTGTCCTCGTATGCAGGGTTTTTGGGATTATATAGGGGAAACTCTGAAGGAAACAATTCCTTCTCTTCGTCTCCCCCTTACACCCCCTATTATCTTATTACATGATTTTGGGAACCTACCTACCATTACACGTCTGCAACGTCGTCTTTTACATACTGCACTCTCTACTGCCAAAATTTGTATCTTAAGACATTGGCAATCGCCCAGTCCCCCCAAACAGGAAGACTGGATGATTGCAATGATTCAGACTGCATCCCATGAACGTATAATATATTGATTACAAGACCACAAGGAAGTTTTCCTACAAATTTGGGCTCCTTTTCTCCAAGACTCTTGAATGTTTCCTCCTCCTCTATCGTGCTCTATTCATCTTTTCTTCTTCACTTCTCTACCCTCTACTTTCTGTTTTTTCCTCTTTTCCCCTCTGCTCAGTTTGCTTTCTCTCTTTTCCTGTGTTGTACAAACATCTTTCACCTTTATCCTTCTCACATCTTTCTTTCTCTTCTTTCGCTACTCCCTCATCTTCCCCTTCTTACTTTTATTCCTCTTTTATCTGGGTAAGGAGTTTACATCTATTCTCTCTTACACATTCGCTTATATATATATATATATGAAAGCTCCAAGATTGCCCAGCTGGCGAGGACGCACTCCAGAAGCAGCAAATCCCCAAATGACTGCGTAGATCACGGGATGCAGCCTGAGGCGTTTCGACGTTAGTCTTAACCAGGCTTGTTTCCATGTGTCTCACAGCATCTTGTGCCACACCTTATATTTAAATGTGCTGCCTCCTAATAGGCTGAAACTCGAATGATCAATTGGTAGAACAAATAGCCATGCATGTGCTCGCATCTAATAAATTCCTTTTATTGGGTGATTTCAATTTTCATGGGGAAGACTACACCAATCCTGAAGTTAATAAACTCCTTTTTAGCCTAGACTTAATTGGACTTACTCAAAGAGTTAAAGGCCCAACACATCTGGCTGGCCACTCGTTAGACTTAATCTTCTCCAACATAGATTACCTGACCTGTAACCCTCCGGTCCCTCTTACATGGACAGACCATTCTATGATTATGTTCTCTATTCAATCGCCGTGCCTGGCGGGCTTAGCAGTGAACACAGAACGGAAAAAAAAGGTGCGTAGACCATGGCGCGACCTTACCTTGGAAGCTTTCAGTGAGGCATTCCATCCTAAATTACCAGATAATGACTTGGAAGTATCCAAACTGTTGGAAGACTTTAATTCCGCCTTTGTAACAGCATTGGATACAGTAATTCCACCTAAAAATTATGGCTCTTTACAGCGGTGTCCATCAGCCCCTTGGTATACATCTGATTTAAAAGCTGAAAAATCCAAATGTAAAGCTTTGGAGAGACTCTGGCGGAATAGTAAAGACCCCCAAGATAGACAACTGTATAAACAGTCTTTGTCCAGCTATCATCAGAATATAAAAATAGCCACACAAACTTTTATCATGCACCAAATAGAACACGCTACTAACTCCTCAAAAGTTCTTTTTAATATAGTAAGGGATTTCGTGTCCCCACAAGTTTGTAGACAATCCCCAGTGGAATCTCAAGAGCTCTGTAATTCATTAGCGACCTATTTTCAAGAAAAGATCTCTAGTATCTATGCTAATTTTCCATCTACTGCCATACAGAACTCAGAATCTAATATTAGACTAGGGGAACTAGGAAAGGTGACACCCAGTACCTTGGACTGTTTTGAAACAGTTACGTCAGAGGAGGTTTTTAACTTTCTGTCCACAGCAAAATCCGGTTCGCCTCTAGACCTTTGTCCCCCGAAGACGATGGCTCTCCTAGCCACCAGCTGCGCCCCAGAAATTCGAAATATTTTTAATCGTTCGATACAAACGGGTATCATCCCCACGACATGGAAGGAAGCGTATGTGCGGCCAATACTGAAAAAACCCACGGCTGACCCCCAAGTACTTAGCAACTACCGTCCTATTTCCTTGCTACCCCTACTGGGTAAGCAATTGGAAAGTATAATAAATAGGCAGCTGAGTTTATATCTTGAATCCAACAAAATTCTGGCCCCTCACAATCAGGTTTTCGTCCGGGTTTCAGTATTGAGACTGCTATTCTGGCTGTGACTGACTCCCTTAGGCAGGTAATGGACGCGGGAGGATCAGTAGTATTGATCCTATTAGATCTCTCCGCGGCGTTTGATAGCATTTCGCACTCAAAGCTTGTGGAGAGATTACACGCCTGTGGTATCCAAGGTACAGCCTTAAAATGGTTGCAGCACTTCATGTCAGACAGACAACAAACCATCATGTTAGGGCCCTATTTTTCAGAAAAGATGCGCCTGGATAAGGGCGTACCTCAGGGTTCCTGTCTAAGTCCGACCTTATTTAATATATATGGCCCCTCTGGCAAAAATCGTAGAGCAGCTCGGCTTTGAGATAGTTTCATATGCTGACGATACTCAGCTCATGTTTACTGTCGGCCCTAATTTAGAAACAGAGAAAATCCGTTTCCCTGCCGGAATGCTTGCAATCTCCAGCTGGATGACGGAGAATTGCCTTCAATTATACCCTGAAAAAACGGAGGTCATGTTAATGGGGAAAGCCTCAACTATTTGGTCAGATGAATGGTCGCCCCAACAGCTGGGAACAGCTCCCGTACCCAAACAATATGTAAGAAACCTAGGGCTAAAACTTGACCGGACATTAACAATGAAAGATCATATTGCTGCCACGACCAGTTCTTGCTATTACAGTCTGCGTCTTCTGCGCAAGATCCTTCCCTATCTGCCCATTAATTGTCGTAGAACTTTGGTTCAGGCCATGGTGATTAGCAGATTGGATTACGGGAACACTTTGCTGGCCGAAGTAGGAGAGTCCCTGCTTGCTAAACTACAGGTGATTCAGAATACTGCGGCAAGAATGATTCTGAATTGCCCGGCAGGCTCCCCCTCCAGCCCTCTGTTGAGAGAGTTGCACTGGCTACCAGTGAGGAAGCGATCATATTTTAAAATCTGTTGTCTTACTTACAATGCCTTGAAAGGCAAAGGTCCCTGCTATCTGCAAAAGAAACTTACAAAACACGTACCCTGTCGGAATCTCAGATCCAGTACACTAGCTCTCCTACAGGTGCCCCGAATACGTCGTAGTCGTACAGGGGGCAAAGCCTTTTCGTACCTTGCTCCAAGATACTGGAATAAATTACCTATTGCTCTGCGTGAAATTTCCACCTACAGTACATTTAGGAAACAACTAAAAGCTTACCTGTTTTAATTTTGTATGGTCTGATTTCCCAATCTTAGGTTTGTCTCTAAGCAGCGCCGAGATGCCCCCGGGTGAGTCGCCCGCTATAAAAGTAGAAATAACATAACATAACATAACATCTGGCACTTCCCCATAGAATTGTGGGATACGTAGTGTGGCAATATCTCTTTACCCAAATGGGTGCTGTGTCCACAAAGTCACTAATTCATACCCTTCAATGGGCCCCATGAGCGACGAAGTCCTTAATGACAGCGCTGCTTCCCTCATGTGAAACCGGACATATTTTCCAGTTTGCCGACCCACTTTTGATCTTAGGGGTGGTGCATCCTCCGCGGCAGGGCCTGCCGCGTGAAAATGAAAGCTCCAAGGTTGCCCAGCTGGTGAGGACGCACTCCAGAAGCAGCAAATCCCCAAATGACTGCATAGATCACGGGATGCAGCCTGACGCGTTTCGACGTTAGTCTTAATCATAGGCTTGTTTCCATGTGTCTCACAGCATCTTGTGCCACACCTTATATTTAAATGTGCTGCCTCCTAATAGGCTGAAACTCAAATGAGCACCATCTGGCACTTCCCCATAGAATTGTGGGATACGTAGTGTGGCAATATCTCTTTACCCAAATGGGTGCTGTGTCCACAAAGTCACTAATTCATACCCTTCAATGGGCCCCATGAGCGACAAAGTCCTTAATGACAGCGCTGCTCCCCTCATGTGAAACCGGACATATTTTCCAGTTCGCCGACCCGCTTTTGATCTTAGCGGTGGTGCATCCTCCGCGGCAGGGCCTGCTGCGTGAAAATGAAAGCTCCAAGGTTGCCCAGCTGGCGAGGACGCACTCCAGAAGAAGCCAATCCCCAAATGACTGCATAGATCACGGGATGCAGCCTGACGCCTATTAGGAGGCAGCACATTTAAATATTAGGTGTGGCACAAGATGCAGTGAGACACATGGAAACAAGCCTATGATTAAGACTAACGTTGAAACGCGTCAGGCTGCATCCCGTGATCTACGCAGTCATTTGGGGATTTGCTGCTGCTTCTGGAGTGCGTCCTCGCCAGCTGGGCAACCTTGGAGCTTATATATATATATATATATATATATATATATATATATTTCTCTATTTATTTCTCTATTTATTTATTTATCTTCCTATTTAACTTTATATGTTCCTATATTTCTGACCCTTTAATATGATCCATCAGCATCATCAATGCTCACCCCATCTAATGCTTCTTATACATTCAATGCTTAATAGACTAAATTCTATTCCCCTCTTTATATTCATATTAATATTCATATTCATATTCCATTCTATTACAATTCTTCTATGATTATATATAAAAGGAGTTATGAATGAACATAAATACCATATACTATTCCTTTCTCCTCCTTTATTTGTTTGTTGTCCCTTACGTGACCCCTTTCTTTACTCATATTTTTTTAGTTATTCTATATGATTCTTTACTCCCTTTGAGAAAGTGATATTTTTATTGATTGTAACCTTTTGTGAGCCTACAATGACATATAGTTTATTTGCTTATTTATGCATTTATTTATTTATGTATTCGTGTATTTATGTATTCATATATCTTAAATTTTCCAATAAAAAATTATGAAACAAAAAAGAAACATAGGCTGCATGTTTATCTGTCTAAATCACCAATGAGGGCCACTTTTATTTTGATGTCCAGGCCTATTTTCTGTCCTAGTCCAACCCTGCCAGATTACAAACATTGTAACATTTCATTTCAGGATTACCAAACTCATGGCACAGTACTGGAATGTGCTGAAGGTACAAGTGAGAGTGATGTGATAGGCCAGAAGGCCATTGAGGAACCCATGATCTGGTCAAAATGAGAGTTACAGTGGCAGGAGGCTGGTGTTTGTTGGCGCTCAGCATCAGGACTTATTTTAGAGGGCCTGGATTCCAATTGCTTGCAGCTGGCAGTGAAATCAGGTAAGTATGTTTATTGTCTTTCACACACAGTCTTTTGTTTTACTGGTCATGAGAGGCAGCATAAAGTGTGAATACTTTTATTTTGGGTGACAATTCCATAAAGACCAGGTACACTAAAAACATTTTGATAATGCAGTTGCCTAGGCAGGGCATGTGTGTTATGCTCAACAAATAGCTCTCACAGCCCTGCCAGCTAGCCCACGCCGTCACATGATTCCAAACAGAAGTCTCATAGCCACTGCACTGGCATGCCTTCTAATGTTAATTTGAGCTAGGCACAACCTGGCATGCACTTCTTCGCTGCCAGTCTTGGTGCCTATCTTCCACTGATGTTGGAATTGGTACCACAGGAGTATCTGTGCTTCATGGTGATAACCGGCAGTGACTGATCAGTGACCTGTCCTCCTATTCACCAAGGGGCCACTTGAACAAGCCTCCACCTATGAAGCGGTAGCAGTGGGACTGGAGTCTGACTCTGCCATGACAGGAGGATGACTATGCCTGACCCTCAACAGACCCTCCAGGCGAGCAGGAAACTAGGGCTAGCCCGAAGAGGTGAGTTCAATGCAACTGCTGAGCAGGACTGATGATCTGTGCTGGCAGGCACCCTGGTAAGATGTGTGGCCAGTTGTTAACAACTGGTTTTGGTGCCTGCCAGGGGCATAGTAAGAAAGTGGACTTCAGACAAGACTGAATCTGCCAGTGCAAGGAAACAACACATTTACATTAAAATTGGCCTTTCATCTAAAAGCATCTGTGAATATAATGCTTGCAGAGAATACACATGTAAATCGCTACGTTTATTAACCTCCCCCGTGATCCGCATGCTACTGGACCAGGGACACCCGGCGGCCCTCATCCTACTGGACCTCTCCGCGGCTTTCGACACCGTCTCACACTGCACTCTCACAGCCAGACTTCACGACGCAGGGATACAGGGGACCGCCCTTGACTGGATCCAATCATTCCTCACTGGCCGAACGCAGAGGATCAGACTCCCTCCCTTCCTCTCGGAGCCCACCAACATCAACTGCGGAGTCCCGCAGGGATCATCTCTCAGCCCTACACTCTTCAACATCTACATGGCCCCCCTCGCCGCCATCATCAGACAACTTGGACTCAGCATCGTATCCTATGCTGACGACACTCAGCTCATCCTTTCCCTCACGAACAATCCAGATGACACCAGACTCTGCTTCCAGGAAGGAATGAAGAATGTAGCAGCCTGGATGAGGGACAGCTGTCTGAAGCTCAACTCGGAGAAGACCGAGGTCCTCATCCTCGGACCCGGCTCCACCGCCTGGGACAACACCTGGTGGCCGTCCACCCTCGGGACCACACCCACCCCCACCGACCACGCCGGGAACCTCGGCATCATCCTCGACTCCTCCCTCTGCATGAACCGCCAGGTCAACGCCGTCGCCTCCACCAGCTTCAACTGCCTTCGGATCCTCCGTAAGACCTTCAAATGGATCCCCTCCGACTGCAGAAGGACCGTCACCCACGCACTCATAACCAGCAGACTCGACTACGGCAACGCCCTCTACTCCGGAATCAACAAAACTCTCCTACACAGACTCCAAACCATCCAGAACGCCGCAGCCAGACTCGTACTCGGAACTCCACGACACGAGCACATGACCCGACACCTACGCAGCCTTCACTGGCACCCCTTCGAGAAAAGAGTCACTTTCAAACTCCTCACTCACGCCTACAAAGCCCTCAACAACATAGGACCCAAATACCTCAAAGAGAGAGTCTCCTTCCACGCGCCCAAGAGAAACCTCCGCTCCGCCGACCTCGCCCTGGCAGAAGTCCCCCGCATACGCAGAAACAAGACCGGAGGAAGAGCCTTCTCATACATCGCAGCAAAGACCTGGAACGAGCTCCCGGTGAACATAAGACGCTCCCCAACCCTGCAAACGTTCAGGAAGGACCTCAAGACCTGGCTTTTCGACTGATCCGGAGCCGTATTCTTTCCCCCCCTAGCGCCTTGAGACCCTCATGGGTGAGTAGCGCGCTACATAAACCCCCTGATTGATTGATTGATGCCGATAAAGCTCTGCTGGTGCAGTTGTGACAGATCAAGCGGAAGTGTATGTGTCACGTGACGTTGGAACGCGAGGCGAGCGGGCGGAGAGTCAGAGTTGGGGTAGCGTGGTGCGGAATGGTCCCGGACCAGGTCTGGGGAGGAGAGCTGAGAGCATCTACACTTTACTGGTGAGCGATTGCTGGCCAGCGCTGGCGCGGCAGGGGTCAGTCAGTTGGAGCCACGCGGGGGGTCCGGAATTGCTCCGCGCTCGCCCTGCGCCTGCCCTACCTCTCCTGCCTGTGCCTGTTACTGCGCCCGTGCTCGCGCCGTTTCTGCTCAAGCCTCAGTATTTCCCTTAGTACTTCCCCCAACCCAGGGCTCGGGCCCGCTTCAGGCATTCTGCTCGGTGTCCACTCAGGCCGCCTTGACAGCTTTACTTGCCAGTTCCGGTGTTCACGGCTTTCTCATTGCCCTCCTTTCGCCGCACAAAACGCTGTGTGCCACGCTGTGTTCAACGCTGTGTGCCACAGATTCCCAGCCAGCCAGCCTCATTCCAGACACTGCAACCACTGCCTCAACAAGCTTCATTAAGCCTCAATAAGCACAGAGGAGAGGAGTCCTCCCCCGCCTAGGGGTTGGAGCAGCTTGTAACCATGGCGGGCGCTCGCTCCCAGCCAGCAGCCAGGCCAACAGTCTGAAACAGTCAGTACAGCAACACAGCAGTACAGCTAAATCAGTGGCAACAAGTACTCCGAGGACACCGGAGAACTAACCTCCGGACTACCCGGACCTCACGCAAGCCTTTTATCAGCGCCCAAAGAGCAACTTGGACGACCGCCTGGAACGCCCCCCACGGAGATCACAGAGACCAACAGACCTAAGTAGAGGGAACTCAGGAGCTGCTCGCCGAAGACCAAAAAGACCTAAATATAAAGGCATTTCAACAGCCGGTAGGAAAATTGGCTGGAAAATTGACTGGAAAATTGCCCCCCGAGCATCGCTGCAGAGCAGGGCGGGTATTATGGTAAAAGGGGGCAAAAGACGTCAACCAGGAGGGAGGGGGGGACCCCCAGAGAGTGCCCAGAAGAGAGCAAAAACCTTGGACGACTATTACAGGAGAGTAGATACAACCACGAACGGCAACCTCTAAGCCACGCCCAAAAACAATCAAAGCGCAAAGGACAGCCAACCAGTGAGAAATACACAACAACAGACTCCTCTGGATAATAGGGACAGTGGGGACGCAACTCCAACGCTCTCTCTAGAGGCCGGTCAGGGTGCCGATGACTGCACAGCGTGGGGCACACATAGTACACACAAAACAGACACCACCACTAAAGGGCACATTTACAGCATATCCCTACTGACAAGCGGGGTAGAGAACAGTGTGATTGAGCTCTCTTCAGAGCTGACAGCTACACCCTGTATCGAGCGGGACCTATCTAGGGACTCACTCTTAAAGACCCTGAGTCCAAGTCTGTCCCGCATGACAACAGACAGGGTCCCGTGGACAGACAAACAAGGCTTGCGAACCAAAGTCGTCGTGGGGGTCAGCGACATGTCAGAATTGTATCCTCCCCAAACTAGCACCAAGAACTTAACTAAGTGGGAAGATGCCGGCAGAGACAGCCCCAAGACACAGCCCCCAGGGGAAAAGCATCAACAAGCTACCTGGTCGGTGGTTAGGAGGGTCCTAACCGATTGGTCACCCGAAAACAAGCAGGAGGAATGCACAGAGATTAGCGAGGTTGGCTCTAACGAACAAAGTAGTTGGCTGTCTTCGATTAATGGTACACTCAGGACAGCCACGAATGCCCTTAATTGGCAGTCACACAAATTAGAGGTCCAAATGGACACAATGCAAACTATAGCCTTGGCCATTGCAAATATAAACTTAAGTCAAGAAAGAGAACTCCCCTTTGGGCAACAAAGTACTACCACAACCTTATGCTTCCACACTCAGTCAGATCATAACCAAAACATTATCAAAGGTCAAGTGTTGCAAAAATATATATATTTTCAATTTATTATTCATAAAACATTAAAAAGATTAAAAACAAATCATTCAGCAAATATATGTACATACAAATTGAAAAAACAATAGACAATAATTTCCAAAGCAATATTGGGAGAACCAGCAAGAAAGATTATTTCTGTAGGCTGACAGGCAAATACATTAGACCCAATTCATTGATCTAACATTTGGTTTTTGTGTCAATACTTTACACAAATAAAAACAGATTGACCAATAGAGTCTACAGTATGCCAGTTGACACAAGGGCGTCGACGCGTTTCGGTGGGTATACTGCTTAAACACCACCTTCTTCAGGACAGAAAACGATAACTCCCACAAACATTCAATATCTGTTTAATATCCAAGCAATCTTATATAGTGTTAACTGCAAGTTAACCTCTGCAGCCACAATCGGAGGGGTTAATTAGACCTCACTCATAGTTGAAAACCCCAATAATTTTAACGAGATTTTCTCCAAACGACTTATAAAACCACCAACTGATTGTTGTACATCAAAGTTTTAGGTTTCTCTCTGTAAAATTGATGCATAAACTTTTTTAGGCACCCCCTAGTTTTCATAAAAATACTCTCGGGATGCCACGTTACGATGTAGTTCCCTCACAGGATTCACCACTCGTTCTAGCAATCTGTTGTGTATATAAAAGAACACACACGGGGTGCCTCCGCCTCCGTGTTCAGAACTGTCAAACTTTGATGTACAACAATCAGTTGGTGGTTTTATAAGTCGTTTGGAGAAAATCTCATTAAAATTATTGGGGTTTTCAACTATGAGTGAGGTCTAATTAACCCCTCCGATTGTGGCTGCAGAGGTTAACTTGCAGTTAACACTATATAAGATTGCTTGGATTTTAAACAGATATTGAATGTTTGTGGGAGTTATCGTTTTCTGTCCTGAAGAAGGTGGTGTTTAAGCAGTATACCCACCGAAACGCGCCGACGCCCTTGTGTCAACTGGCATACTGTAGACTCTATTGGTCAATCTGTTTTTATTTGTGTAAAGTATTGACACAAAAACCAAATGTTAGATCAATGAATTGGGTCTAATGTATTTGCCTGTCAGCCTACAGAAATAATCTTTCTTGCTGGTTCTCCCAATATTGCTTTGGAAATTATTGTCTATTGTTTTTCAATTTGTATGTACATATATTTGCTGAATGATTTGTTTTTAATCTTTTTAATGTTTTATAAATAATAAATTGAAAATATATATATTTTTGCAACACTTGACCTTTGATAATGTTTTTGTTATGTTCTGGTGATATGATCTGACTGAGTGTGGAAGCATAAGGTTGTGGTAGTACTTTGTTGCCCAAAGGGGAGTTCTCTTTCTTGACTTAAGTCTATTTGGTGCCCTACTCCTTTGGCTTTAGAAGGGGCCCCTCTCATTTTTTTGAGATGAGACATTGCAAATATAAGCCTGATGCTAGAAATACTAGAAAAACGTGCAAACAACAAGGACTGCCACTGTAGAGTCATCGTGAAAAAACTCTCAACTCTCCCGAAAGTCCTGACCACGCTAATTACGGACTTGAACATTTTTTGCTTAAGTAACGGAGGAAATGTCAACTCGGAAACAAAGGCCGAAAACATGACCTCAGTAGTAAACACAGAGGTGTGAGGGACACAATCCAGTTCAATAACTCTGAGGAAAGAAGCCAGTCCAGAGGTGGCTCTAGCAATTGCTAACCCCCAACAGAGCCCTTGTAAGGCAACAACGTACAGGGCAAATAGAAACAACAGGTCCAGTATCAACTTCACCGTCAACCTGAACCCCAAGAATGCTCACAATTTGTTAAAACGGAGCATTAGCAGTCAGAATCAACGGGCGGATACATCGGAAGACCACCTCAGGACCCGGCGCATCAATAGTCCAAGGTCCGCCACCTCTGTCACAAGGATAGCAAGCCCCTGTCCAGATGAAAGAAAAAAGACTAAAGAAGAGACAAAAAATGACCAGGCAAATTCAAACTCAAAGGATCTGGGAGCACCCACCTATGGAAGGAAATTTAACGCCCACGAACGAAACACCTCCTAACATGAAGCTTTTTCCGATTTTTGAAAAACAGAGAAGGACTTCTACCAGGAATATACAAATTCATGTTTCAACACCCTCTGAGATTGATAAAGCATGTAAGAATTCAACCCCCGAACAATCTCACGATGGCACAGAGTCAGGGCCAACCCAAGGGGCAGCGGGGAGGTGCCCGAAACACACTCACGAGCCCAAGCTCGAGGTGAGTAGAGGAAGCCTGAGACAAACAAGACTTCTCGGCACAGACATCGCCTGTCAGGCGTCGCAGGAAGAGCGGAAGGAATGAAAGGAAATGATCATAGAGGGAGCAGGGTCTGAGAGAAACGGAAGACCAATGGAGTAAACTCAAGTGGATCTAACAGAGAATAGAGCCCCAGGAGCACAGTCAAATACTGAAGGGAATTACATGATATACTCACTGACTTCACAGAAAGTCATGTTCTGCCCCCAGTACATGTCACGTGGAAGGACAGACACCCTTAATAGGGGTAATATTCTGAAGTTGCTTCATCACATCCCCTCGTTAGCACAAATAACGAACAAAGACCCCCTCAGTATACAATTTGAGGTGAATAAACAGCAACCTAATATGGAAAACACATTAACAACATGGAAGTCATCAACCCATGCCGACATAGTTTTAAGAGAAAAGATTAGTTTTGAAAAATGGGGCACAGTGGTTTGGGAATTAGAAGAAGGAAAATACCCATATGTGCTTGCCACACAAGAGGGTGGCTTGGCCAAACAAAATAGAAATGTTTCAAAGACACAAAGCTTCCTAAAAGGGACCCACCCCGTAGACACCCTGTTGCGCTTTCACAACTTTACAATTGAAATCCGCGAAAAAAAGGGTCACAGTGAGAGGAATGTACTTGAAAGGAATACAGCTGACAGAGGCCGGTATAGACCTCCGATAAGAAGGACACCCAGCAAAGCCACCACACTGCACGGAGGCCAAACAACGCGGTACTCCTAGCCCCAAAGCACAAAATAAGTCACACGTTGCAATTCCACCACAAAAAAACCTCAAGGATTTGGCAAAAAGGGACCACATTACAAGCCTGAGGCTCATAACATGGAACGTGGCAGGAATATTAAGCACAAGAAATAGTGTTTCTCCAATGGAAAAGATCCAGAAGGGGGACATTCTCTGCCTGCAGGAAACATAATCCACAGAGGATATCAACCTGCAAGGGTATGCCGGTATTCATGTATCAGCCAGGAAATGACATGCTCACGGTAGGCCCTCGGGTGGCCTCTCAATCTATTTGAAACACGCAGTAGAGGTCTCTATTAAAGAGGTTGGAAGACCAACGGACACTGCACAGTGCATTGTGATAAATGGCCTATGGGATGGTAAATCTAGAAAAGAACTCCGAATCATCAATGTATACCTTAACCATAACGGAGCTTCAAAAATGGCAAACACCAAACAGATTATTGTAACCCTAGAGGAAGTGCTCTGTGAATTCTCCCATTTGGACCCGATTATCACTGGGGATTTCAATCTTCACCACCTGAGCCCAGACAACGGCCAAGGCTCACCGGCGGAAAGAGAATTCAATCATTTTCTAAGGTCATTCGATCTAATCTCAGTTCAGGCCTGGACGGAGAAACATAGCCCCAATGCTTCAAATCTCCTGACCTTCAATAATCAGACCACAATTGATTATATCTTCATAAGAAAAAGTATGTGGAATAGAATTCTGGATTTCCAGATACATCAACACGATACAAGTGACCATGCAATGCTTATCGCAGAATTCAATCTCCAGTTCGACTTCCGTGAGAAATTGGTGCCCATAAGTAACACACGTGGGTGGGAGGAGTACAAATTAGTGAAGAGATTAGATGGAACCACTTCACAGTCTCGAATTGGGAATTTTGGAAGCTGGGATTAGTACGAAAGGGACATAATAGGCCTCTCTCCCCTACCATCCAGAGTTGGGACACCTGGATCGAAGCATTGCGGGCAGCCCTACTGAAAGGGGCAAGGAATACAACCCCCAAATCGGTGGGATGACAAGAACGAACCAGGAAATACAATAAAAAGTTGAAGAACAGCACCCCCACCTTCAGACAGGCTAGACGGGCATATCGAAAAAGCAGCACTCCGGTGGCAGAGAGAACTTATAAAGACGCCCAGCGGAACCACAAACACTTAATATGGAATGAAGAATGCCAGACGATGGAGAAGGAATGGATCAAACTATTTGATTTATGCAAACCGAACAAACAGAAGCAATTCTGGGAATATATAGCCAAGATGGAAAATAAAAAAATGGACAGGCGGAACGCAGTCACAGCAGAAGCCTGACTGGACCATACGGCAGAAATATACACAAGGAAACCAGGTGGCCAAAATGTCAGCTCCTTTCCCGGATCAGATGGGGCTGAACTGGAGGAAGATGATCAGACAGACGAGGGGGTCCAAGCCCAGGAGCCAAAATAAGTTATAAAGGTTTTAAAAAGGATAAAAAGGGACGAAGCCCCTGGTCCAAATGGCCTACCAGGTGGACTGTTCAAGCAGGATCTTAAGGAGTGGGCGATTTGTTATCACCTTTGTACAGGGAATGCAGAGCCCTGGGAGACGTGCCGGATGCTATTGCAGCCAATACATGAGAAGGGAGCCAAAACCAATCCAAAAATTATAGACTCATTGCCTTGTTAGATATTGAAGGCAAAGCATATGCCAGTACTTTGCTACAGGAATTGACAGCCTAGATAGAGGACAATGAAATACTACCTTTTACCAGACTGGTTTCCGAAATGGCTGATCCACTATAGACAATAAGATGGCTCTCTCGTTCCTGGCACAATAGGCAAACTCCAGTAAAAACCTGCCAGTATTTGCATGCTTTATAGACTATTCAGCCGCCTTTGACGAGGTAAACCGAAGTAAGCTACGGCTTAAACTGTCCCGCTGGAAGATTCCCGGTAAACTACTGAAGGCAATTATGTCACTGTACACCAATACTTGGGTGAGAATCAAACTGGCGGGGGATACAGTCACACACAACTTGCCAACTGACCGAGGCCTAAAGCAGGGCTGTGTTTTGGCACCTACACTCTTCAACTTTTAGACGGCAGACCTGGGGAAAGCTATACACGGAGCAAGTATGGCAATCCCAAAAATCGGACAGCATCAATTAAACATACTTCGGTATGCCAACGACCCGGTGATCCTCGACCACACCAGAGTAGGTTTGCAAAGAAGGTTGAATGCATTAAACAGCTACAACCAGGAAAACGAACTTGTGGCTAACCCCAGTAAAATGAAAGTCGTGGTGTTTGGTAAACAGCTGAAGAAAACAGGCTTAAAATGGAGACTGGGCAACAACAGCATAGCCACAGAAAGAGCATATCACTATCTAGGAGCGTGGCTGAACGACAAAGGCAAGGCAACCTTGCACCAGGCCAAGACGCAAGCCAAAATACAAGCCACCATCTACGCCCTGTGTAAACTTCAAGGCAAATTACACAGCCCTACTACGAAAACCATCATGAGAGTGACAAAATCTAAACTCCTCGCGGTTGCTGGGTACGCATCACAAGTATTCCCAGGAAAGATGGAAAAGATGATGGAAAAAGCCCAGTGCCAGTGTTACACAAGGCTCTTTAGGCTCCCCAAGTACACACGAAACGCCCTGATTCGGCTGGAGTTCGGCCTGGTACAACAAAAATATGAATGCAGGAGCACACTGATTAAATTTTGGTTTAAGATGACAAAAGCTCAGAAAGGTTCCCTTAAGGAGGTATTGAGAACTATGTTTGAGGGGGCATCGAACCCATGGCAGAAATACTGTCTGGAGACAGTGGCAGAGTTGGACTTATCCACAGCAGCCTGGTCCCAAGAAGCACTACATTACCCTGCAATAAAGAGGGCGCTAAATAATCACACCACCCAGATATCAAGGAGTGAAGATACAGCAAGACTGAAGGTAATCAGAGGGCTGGCCAGCTTAATTAAGGCATACGAGTCACATAAAATCCAGCCATATATGAACAATCCTCTGGGAAGGAAGTGTCTGAAAGAAGTTCAATGGGCGCGCCTAGTCCCTCTGCCAATAAAAGAACTGAAACCTGGCTGGAAATCGTTGAACAATATAGTCAGTTGCAGGCTGTGCAATTACAGGTCAGACTTGTTGGTACACCTACTATGCTGCTGCCCCGCTTAACTACAACATCGACGTATACTGTTAAAACCAATGTTCCTAAGGCACGGGTCTAGAAAATGCGCCGATGCAGTGGCATTGCTTCAGTCCAGCACGGAGCCCTCGGACCTGGCCAGATTTGGCAAATTTATGAATACGACACAAAGGGTCCTAATCGAAAACAGTACAGAGGAAAAGTGTGCGGTTGCAACTGTCGAGTCTCCGGTAGCAACAGAAGGAGCCGAACGGTGAAGAGCCCCGTCCAGGAAAAAACTGCATGGCACTCATAAGTCCCGCAATGAATTAAGTGTCAATTCCCCATGAACATACAGAGAACAGGGCCCTCTCTAAATATGTAATTTTAGAACCAATGAATTTTAGAACAAGACTACATTTTAGAAATGGTCTGTTACTACTGACCAAATGACATTTCTAATTTTTTATACACGTTTAGATATGTGTATTATAATGGCGTGAGACACCTATCTTTAGTGCAATTTTTGATAATGTACTGCAACTTTGCAATGATTTTAAGTAATTATGCAAAAATAAAAAAAATTCATTCATTCAGCTCTATTGAGGCCTCAACTTTATTCTCTTCTATTAAGGTTTTCATTTATATCTAACTTTTTAAGATGTATTTATTTATTTAGAGAGTTTTCTAAAGTGCGAACATGATCCAAGGGTATCAGAGGGCAGAGAGCACACAACCCGTTACATACCATATATCAGCTGACCCTACAGAAGACATGAACAAAACAAAATATGGGTATGAGCAATCAACGAGTATCATTAATTATATCCGCTTCATGGTGAGCATGGACTCCCAATCATCTTTTTTTTTTGTGAGTTTTATATAGCGCGAACTTGACCCGAAGGTATAGGGTATCAGAGCGCTTTACAGGAGCACCAGTTGCGTTACATGAGGACACATTCATTTTTGTTAGGCACGGGGAGATTAAGTGATTTGCCCAGAATCACAGGATGTTGAGCGTCCATGCCGAGACTCAAACCCGGTTCCCCAGCTTCAAGGTCGACCGATCTAGCCGTAATGCTACATCCTCTCCCCATGTTAAGGACAGAAGACAGAATTCCAAAGAGAGACATATAGGGACGCTGTCCCTGCTCATTCACTTCACTATGGGGGATTGACGGCAGACGTTAGTGTCAGCAGCATCACGCCATTCTTGATCTTTCAGTGTCCTACAGTCCAGGCAGGACCCTGATTAGCAACCTTATGTTAGGGATCTGTTCAGTAAGATCTGTTTAACTTTTTTCTTGAAGGCTAAGTTTGAAGGGTTTGCACAAATCTTTGGCAGGAGAGAATTCTAAGTTCTTGGGGCTGACCCAGAGAAGGTGCGTGTGTAGGTCTTTGCTTTTTCTGAACCTAGCAGGTTCTAGTAGAGGAGAGCCAGCACTCCACCGGAGCGGCTGCCTCCTGAGATTCTGTGCCTGGTACAAGAGTGGTTCATGGTGAAGGGCTTTGTGTGTCATACGGGCTATCTTCAGCTGGAGTTCGGCTTTAAATGGGAGCGAATGTCGTGACTCAGCCAAAGCTGATGATGACCTGACAGTTGTTACCACAATGATGCGGTGGCTTTCTCTCTTGTAGCTTAACCCTTTGCCTCTGTGGTTGTTATGAATGAATCATTGAATATTCCTTCTTCTTGCATCCTTTCTAATGCATCTAATTACAATACTTGATGACCTGGAACATCATGGCCAGGTATCAGACTCCATCCTGCTCATTGTAGTTACTCCTTGATGATATGTGTCATGCCAACCACATTTTGTAACTATTTCTTTCAGATTCCTATCTATAGGTATTAACTTACAAGTTCCAGCATGCGATGTGATATATGCTTAAACCTTTTAAAGTGTCGGGAAGTAAAACTATTTCTTGGGGAAGTATAGAAAGGTTTACAGGGGCTGCAAAAGATTGAGTCAGAGAGAGCGACAGCTAAAGAAAAGAGTGAGTGAACAAAACGGAAAATGTGGGTGGCGTTAGTGGTGGAAGTGGGCAGCACTAATGGTGAAGTGGACATTGCAGGAGGTGCAAGTGGGTATCTGCTTTCTAAGAAAGACGCTGGTGTCTGGAACCTATTACTTCTCACAGGAAGCACATATGGTGTCTCTTAACAGGGGCAGAGTTTGTTTGCTTTAACTCTAGATCGTCAACTCTGCCCCGGGTTAGTAACTACCTCGCCGTGCCGTCCACTCCCGTTAGACAGGTTATCTAGTTTCTTGTATACATGACCTAAACACTGGTTGTGTCAAACAAGTAACTGAGAGAACAGAAACGGAGATCAAACTATTTCTCAGGTCCCATTCTTGTCCTAAACCCAGTCCTTATCCCATGTCAGGGGTCTTCCGTTTCTCAAATATCTGGGTTACTTAGAGGACAACCACCACAAATTGTGCGTAACCCAAAAGCCATGCATTAAATCGGACAAACGAGTCATTCGTAGTTTTGGCAGATTCTATTGGCTTCTTAAGACTGCAGCAGCCATCACTCAGAAGGAATATGCAAAAGTGGTAAGCACTTTAAAATAAATAAAAAAATCCTTTTGGGTCTTCCTACTTAGTTCCTACTGTCATGCCCCTTCCTTCCTTGCTGTGTGACTATGGATTCCCACCCTTGCTTGTCAGTAGAACAGAAGGTGTTTGAATGCTGCTACTCACATGTTATGCAGTCAGCAGGCCCTCCTGAGGATGGCAATGGCAAAACAAGTGTTTTTCAAGCCAGGGCGAGTTGTTTAGAAAGCAATTTATTCTCTGCCCCACCTTTCTTGATTGTCCGGTTTCTTCATCACTCATCCACACATAGCCATAGGTAGCTTCCCATGAGCGTCTGGTGGTGCCATGTGTTTGCAGTTCTAGGAAGAGAGCTCGATTTTTCTACTGTCGTACAGCAACGCTAAAGAGCTTGACAAAGCAAACTGTGAACCATTTATAGTTCTGCCTAAAAAGTTAAAACCTGGCTTTTACTAATAAAACACGTCAGACCAGATTTACCGAGGGCTTACGCCAGGGCAATGTCCCTCAAAGCAGCGCAAACTATTGAAAGGTTATTTACTTCACAGAGCAAAGGTATTTTGTGCTGGAAAGGCGCCCTTTTCTCAGCGCAAATAGTGCTTTGCACTACTTTGTGCCAATTTGTGTTAAAGGGAAATTCATTTTTAGGCATGGAATTATTCCAAACCAGGAATATCCAGACAACCGCAATATCAATCAATCAATCAATCAATCAGTGGTTTATAGAGCGCGCTACTCACCCGTGAGGGTCTCAAGGCGCTGGGGGGGGAGGGGGGAAGCAGCTCCGGGTCAGTCGAAGAGCCAGGTCTTGAGGTCCTTCCTGAACGTGTGGAGGGTTGGGGAGCATCTGATGTTGACCGGGAGCTCGTTCCAGGTTTTGGCTGCGATGTAGGAGAAAGCTCTCCCGCCAGTTCTGTTTCTGCGGATGCGGGGGACCTCTGCCAGGGCGAGGTCAGCAGAGCGGAGGTTCCTCTTGGGTACGTGGAAACATACTCGGTCGTTGAGGTATTTGGGTCTGATGTTGTTGAGGGATTTGAAGGCGTGGGTGAGGAGTTTGAAGGTGACCCTCGTCTCGACGGGGAGCCAGTGGAGGCTTCGTAGGTGTTGGGTCATATGTTCGTGGCGTGGTGTCCCTAGAACGAGCCTGGCTGCGGCATTCTGGATGGTTTGGAGCTTGTGTAGAAGAGTTTTGTTGATTCCGGCGTAGAGGGCGTTGCCGTAGTCTAGTCTGCTGGTTATGAGTGCGTGGGTGACGGTCTTTCTGCAGTCGGGGGGATCCATTTGAAGGTCTTACGGAGGATGCGGAGGCAGTTGAAACTGGT
Source organism: Calotriton arnoldi (assembly GCA_963921515.1). NCBI lineage: Eukaryota > Metazoa > Chordata > Amphibia > Caudata > Salamandridae > Calotriton > Calotriton arnoldi. The sequence continues at coordinate 1,535,822 of CAWUFW010003633.1, forward strand.
GGACGCGACGGCGTTGATCTGGCGGTTCATGGAGAGGGAGGAGTCGAGGATTATGCCGAGGTTCTGAGCGTGGTCTGTCGGGTTGGGTGGGCTCCCGAGGGCAGAGGACCACCAGGTGTTGTCCCAGGCGGAGGTGCAGGGTCCGAGGATGAGGACCTCGGTCTTCTCGGAGTTGAGCTTTAGGCAGCTGTCCTTCATCTAGGCTGCTACGTTTCTCGTTCCTTCCTGGACGGAGAAACAGCAGCCCTCATCCTCCTGGACCTATCAGCCGCCTTCGACACGGTCTGCCACCACACACTACGAACACGCCTTCACGACGCCGGGATCCAAGAGAAGGCCCTGGACTGGACCACATCCTTCCTTTCCGGCAGAACTCAAAGCGTCCGCCTCGCCCCCTTCCGATCCAAGGCCACCAAGATCATCTGCGGCGTACCCCAAGGCTCCTCCCTCAGCCCGATGCTGTTCACCATCTACATGGCACCCCTCGCCCACGTCGCCCGACAGCACAACCTCAACATCATCTCCTACGCCGACGACACCCAGCTGATCCTCTCCCTCACCAAAGACCCTCACACCGCCAAAGCCCACCTCCACGAAGGAATGAAGGCCGTCGCCGAATGGATGAGGTCCAGCCGCCTGAAGCTGAACTCGGACAAGATGGAGGTCCTCATCCTTGGTTCCAACCCCTCAGCCTGGAACGACTTCTGGTGGCCGACATCACTGGGAACATCCCCGACACCCACCGACCACGCACGCAACCTAGGGGTCATCCTCGACCCCACCCTCTCCATGACTAAGCAGGTCAACGCCGTTTCCTCATCCTGCTTCAACACCCTCCGAATTCTCCGCAGGATCTTCAAGTGGATTCCCACCGAAACAAGGAAAACAGTCACCCAGGCCCTCGTCACCAGCAGGCTGGACTACGGAAACGCCCTCTATGCAGGAACGACGGCTAAGCTCCTGAGACGGCTGCAACACATCCAGAACGCCTCTGCACGTCTTATCCTTGACATCCCCCGCCGCAGCCACATCACACCCCACCTGAGAGACCTGCACTGGCTCCCTGTCAACAAGAAGATAACCTTCAAGCTCCTCACCCACGCACACAAAGCACTCCACAACTCCGAACCAGCCTTCCTCAACAGACGACTCAGCTTCTACACCCCCACCCGCCAGCTCCGCTCCACCAGCCTCGCCCTCGCCACAGTCCCCCGCATCCGAGAAAACGACCGCCGGCGGCAGATCCTTCTCCCACCTCGCCGCCAAGACCTGGAACACCCTCCCCACCAACCTTCGGCAGACCCAAGACCTACTGGCCTTCAGAAGACTCCTCAAGACCTGGCTCTTCGATCAGTAGCAGCACCCCCCCTCTCTTCCCCCAGCGCCTTGAGACCCTCGCGGGTATGTAGTGCGCTTTATAAGTGACCTGATTGATTGATTGATTGATTGAAGCTGAGTCTGGTGATTTCTGGGTTCTTGGTGAGGGAGAGGATGAGTTGTGTGTCGTCGGCGTAGGATACGATGCTGAGCCCGTGCTGTCTGACGATGGCGGCGATGGGGGCCATGTAGATGTTGAAGAGTGTCGGGCTTAGTGAAGATCCCTGGGGTACTCCGCAGATGATGTCAGTGGGGTCGGAGAGGAAGGGGGGAGTCTGATCCTCTGGGTTCTGCCGGAGAGGAAGGATTGGATCCAGTCGAGGGCGGATCCCTGTATTCCTGCGTTGTGGAGTCTGGCGGCTAGCGTGCGATGTGAGATGGTGTCGAAAGCTGTGGAGAGGTCTAGGAGGATGAGGGCTGTGGTGTGTCCCTGATCTAGCAGCATGCAGATGTTGTCGGTGGCGGCGTGGAGGCCGGTCTCGGTGCTGTGGTTGCTGCGGAAGCCAGACTGGGATGCGTCTAGGATGGAGTTTTCTTCGATGAAGGTGGTCAGCTGGGCGTTCACGAGTCTTTCGGTGACTTTGGCTGCGAAGGGGAGGAGAGAGATGGGCCGGTAGTCCTTCAGGTCAGTTGGGTCGGCCGTTGGTTTCTTGAGGAGGGGTTTCACCTCTGCACGTTTCCAGTCATCTGGGCAGATGCCGGATATGAGGGAGGAGTTGATTGTTCGTCCTAGTTCGGGTGCGATGACCGCGGCGACCCTGTGGAAGATGTGAGGGGGCAGGGGTCCGTTGGGGCTCCTGAGTGCGTCTTCTTCATGGTTGAGGAGATGAGTTCGACGGATGCGGGTGCCCAGGAGGTGATAGTCGGCTTCTCGGCGGTGGTGGGTGGTGTGGTGCTGTTTTCTGCTGGCTCGCTGAAGTTGTCGTAGAGGGTCTTGATCTTCAGGTGGAAGTAGGAGCTGAGTTTGTCACAGAGTTCCTGGGAGGGTGTGATGTCAGTGGCTTTGCAGGTGGGTTTTGCGAACTGCTGAATGACGTTGAACAGTTCCTTGACGTTGGATGCGTTGGTCTTAACTTTGTCTCTGATGAAGATCCTTTTGGTGTCCCTTATACGCTGGTGGCAGTCCTTCATGGCGCTCTTGTGGATGTTCCGTGCTTGCGTGGTCGTCTGGTTCCTCCAGGTTTTCTCCAAGCGTCTGCAGGAGCGTCTGGCTTCTTGGAGTTCGGTGGTGAACCAGGCGGCCCTCATAGGGCATTGCTTGGCGGTGCGGCGGAGAGGTGCCAGCTTGTCGGCGCAGCAGGAGACCCAACGGTGGAATTCCCTGGCTGCGGAATTGGTGTCGGTCGTGGCCTTGGGGGGGTCTTGGAGGAGGGCGGAGTTCAGGTGCTCCTCGGTGACCTTACTCCAGTTCCGTCGCGGCGGGCGTGGGGCGGGCTTGGGTGCGGTGGTGGTGTTGAAAGTGAAATGGACGCAGTGGTGGTCCGTCCAGAGGGGCTGGGTGGTGTGGCTGAAGCGGATGTTTGATCTTCCTGCGAAGATGCAATATAAAGGTCTTTGAATAATGTGTCTAACACAACTGGAAAGTGGAATTGTGAATAGTGCCATTATTGGCAACACACCCCACCCATACCATAACAGAGCATGCATAATGAATAAATAAATACACAACACAACTTTTGTTTGGGAAAATATTGCTGCAGGTTTATTAGATACAAAAGTATGCAATATGGTGGGTTATCTTACCGGTGATCCAAGGGCAGGCAGCCGTAACCAACCTATGCTGCCCCGCCCGCCTGATGAGCCAAGCACTGTGGGGAACCCACTCAGTGCTACCTTATGGGGTGAACCTCTTTGCCGGATCACATGACACATTGGTCCCTTATTACTCACGCCCCCTTCAGGGCGGAGCATAGCAAGGTAAGCCCCCGGTTGCTCAGGCCCCCAACCGCCCGAAGGACTAGCGGGGCGCTGACGTAGTTCTTCCAGGAACCTGCCATGCGGCTCCTGGTAATTGGCTCTGGCACCCCTATTGTGCCCCTGCAAAGGTACCCTTCTGTACCCATCTGCTTCCAGATTGCCCTGTAACTCCGCCTGCAACACAAGAAAAAACATTACAACGTTCCATGTACCTAACCTGCCACCCCCGCGCCGGGTAAGCGGTAGGGTGGGAGACGGCGTGACCGGCACAAAGAAGACGCCAAGGTGACCGGGGGAGGCATAAATAGCCTCCCCGAATCCTCAGCGCGCCGGAAGTGACACGCATCGCGCGCCAAGACTAACAAGGGGGGTGGGGACTCCTACTGAGTCCCAAGCACTGGTAAGGGTGGTGCCGTGCCCAAATGGCACTAAAGGGCCACGGGCAGCCACATAGTGCCATTATTGGCAACACACCCCACCCATACCATAACAGAGCATGCATAATGAATAAATAAATACACAACACAACTTTTGTTTGAGAAAATATTGCTGCAGGTTTATTCCATACAAAAGTATGCAATATAGTGGGTTATCTTACGGGAGATCCAAGGGCAGGCAGCTGTAACCAACCTATGCTGCCCCTCCTGCCTGATGAGCCAAGCACTGTGGGGAACCCACTCTGTGCTACCTTATGGGGTGATCCTCTTTGCCGGATCACGTGACACATTGGTCCCTTATTACTCACGCCCCCTTCAGGGCGGACCGTAGCAAGGCAAGCCCCCGGTTGCTCAGGCCCCCAACCGCCCGAAGGACTAGCGGGGCGCCGACGTAGTTCTTCCAGGAACCTGCCATGCGGCTCCTGGTAATTGGCTCTGGCACCCCTATTGTGCCCCTGCAAAGGTACCCTTCTGTACCCATTTGCTTCCAGATCGCCCTGTAACTCCGCCACAGCTCTGGAGGTGGCCCCCGTCATCGCCAGAGCCCGCCACCAAAACAGCTATATTCTCACCTGCAACCTCTCATCTCCAGGGCCTCCTGCAAATCCAAGAGGAAGAGATCCATCCCTACTGGTGATAAATGCACCCCATCCTTATCAAAGTAACCTTTTACATTAGCTTGAATCATCTCATGTCTGATGAAACCCAGACCCCTCTGGTCTGTGAACTTACGCATTGAACTATTCAATCTCTTTCGGGAATGTTCAACGGCCTCCTCTGACTTAGCCCCGTGCCACACTCTGCGGGGGGTAATCTCAGACCACCAGAGCTCACATTGACCCATGTATTTGCTGATCTCGCCTAAGTCAGCCTACATGGCTTGCAACAATGCCCCCCTACCCATGGCAGTGAGGTCGGTGCCTCCTAAGTGGATCACCAAGATGTTAGGGAAACCTTCCCCCCCAGCCAGTCTCTGCTCCGATCTGTTCGGAGCTGCTCCATCTCCTTCCGGGGAACCCCATCCAGACAAACTGCGTCTGGGAAACCGCATGGAGCTATTTATCCTTCTCCGGGAGGTACAACTGCCTCACATTATCTGTAGGAACTTGATGGCCTCCCAGGATAGAACTCTACTCTTATCATAGCTATATTATGGGACAGAAGCACCCTTGTTAGATGACCGCTTCCACAACCAGCCTATCTACTGAGGCTATCAGGGCAAGGAATATTGTGCTTAACTGAAGCAACCCGAAACCTGCCCATGGAGCAGGCACATACTCCGTTGCAGTTGACCAGACATTTGCACCGGACCTTTTTGATTGTTAAACTATGGTAACCAGGAATGCTCGTATTGCGCACCCCAATGCAGTCACAGCACCCTGTTCGGAGTGACAACTTCATCCGTCTGCCAGGCTTGCTTAACTAAAGCTCGATCACGTGACCCTTGGAGCTCAATCCAGCTAGAGACCTAGTTCACTCTGTTATCCCTGGAATGATTGCCCTCCACCAATTCAACTCCACATTCAGCTTACCTTCTAGTCACCTTAAAATTCAGGGTGGGACATAAATACCCCACATGACCAGGGAGTCGTGTGTATATTACCAATGATACTATTAGAATCTAAGGTTCCCAGTGTCAATTGGTGACTATCCCGCCATGGAATATGTGACATTAAGCAAGGGAGTCTTCGTGTACTTGCCATTTATCCCTCCTTTCGTACAGTAATTTTGCCTTTACAGTTTAATCTGTGGTATTCGCCCCCAGACTTCCCAGGCTGCGTACTGATGGCCATGTGCGCAGCTGCTGACGTAATGAGGGAATCTCCCGGTTGCAACTTGCAATAAAACAACGCCCGCCTGAATGTGCTACGTTGTAAGCGATTGAGTGCCTAACTTATATCTCTTCCCCTTGAAAAGATACCACAAACCGCATTGGTCATGAGAATCTTAAGAAGCACACAATTTGCACCTCTAAATGAGAATGGCTCTACACCGCCGTAAGGCCAGAGACACACATATCTTAAACATATTTACTGGTTTTGCCACTTGGCACCCTTCTGGTTGGTGATACGGAACCTCCTACCCAGCATAAACTGACAGTCTTGCGTTGCCGTCACACCACCTGTGTCCCTTGAATCACCCTCCATCCTCCTGTGCAATAGTCATACTGCTAAGTGGGAAATCAATTCAACATCCCTCCTTTCCTGCCAGACTGTTGCCTGTTCAGTTTAATCTGTGGTGACTGCACCCAGACTTCCCAGGCAGCTTTATTGCTGACAATGTGAGCAGTTGCTGACATTGAGGGAATCTCACGCTCGCAACTTGCAACTACAGCGATTATTTAAATTAATATGATACTGTGTATCTGAATGAACTATGCACAGGCAATTAACACTCTCCCACGTGCAGTTGCTGTGAAACATTTTGGACTAGTCCATCAAATTCAGCCAGCCACCCCCCGTAGGTGGAGTCTTGCACTCCCAAACTTCTGCTAGTGTAAACCACGGTCACGCCTCCTGTTCAGTTGAATTTAGTAATTCACGACGCTGACAACCACAGGGGCCTAATACTGGACTGTGTATATGCGGCCCAGGATGACCTAAAACAATCGGCTTGATGTAGATGGGTGTCAACATTGCCTGGCTGAAGTGCAATACCTTTGACAATCACTCCTGACAAGATGTGCCAATGCAGGTAGAAGTAAGAGTTATCAGGCCCGCCATACTTCCTTTCCCAGTTATCTGTGTATAGCGCTTGTTGGAGCATGACGCTTGTGTATTTTGAAGTGCAAGTGTTCTCGTAGGCATGTTGCCGTTGGATCAGAGATATTTCTTACCCCGCTTACTGATATTCATTTTAACAACCACAGAAGGAAGAAAGGTTGATTGAACACAACGGGGGTTAGATCCTAAGACCATGAGGTCAAACCACCACCAGACCCAAAAGCTGAATTGGTCCAGGTTTTTCTTTGCCATGACCCCTCCTGTGCCCTTTGAACTCACCTTTAAACCCGTAAGTGGCCAATTGGCTGACACACCAGCGGGACCTGGCAGACGTATTTAACCTTTATATCCTTACAGCATAGCAACACTCACCGCTGCCAAATGCCTTGGTGCGTGAACGTCTGCTGGTCGCACTAGTCAATACCGCGATTATTTAAATTAATAATACTGTGCATATGAATAAAACTATGCACAGGCAGCTGACAATTTCACACGTTAGTAAATGTGAAACATTTTGGATTTGTCCCTCGAATTAAGCCAGTCACCACCCTATGTGAAGTCTTGCCCTCCCAGACTTCTGCTAGTATACCAGGGAGCAGACAAGACAGTGGGAACAGAAAGGGAACAATATGTATCAATACCTGCCCTTTCTTGAATATTGGGAATGCCAAATGGTCTGTAATACATTGTAGCCTATTTGTGCTTTAACTTTAACTTACTGCTCCAACCCAGTTTGACCCCAAAACTTTGGGACAACTTTAGTAGTAACATTCCTTTAATGGTACGTGACATTCTACAAGCACTGCGCAGAAATCCCCCATGACCACTGGAGACTCCTCTAGTGACGCATGCACCCGGGTGGGGGTGAAGGGCTCATCCTTTTAAAGAGTCAGACCTCGTTATACTTTGAGAGAGGCATGTGAGCGGCACTGAATGAGACAAAATAACCATTCTTTGCAAAAACAGAGCCTGTCCGTAACTATTGTCTATATTGGGACAAAAGATGAACCATGATATTATCACCGATCCAAGTCTGTGATGCTACCTCTAGCATATTTTCATAAATCAACATATATGACTGAAACCGCACTCTCTCATCCTATGCTTTGTGTGATCTTGCCCACTTTAGTGTGAACAGAGCTCCGCGATGTATACTTGGCTTCATGCTCGCTAATGCAAAAGTAAACTACCCCCTTCCCATCAAGTTGGGTTGTACAGTACATACTAAGGGTGCACCAAGTCTGCAGCACATGTGCTGACCAAGCACCCCCACCCGATGAAAGACCACACTCAGGTTGACCTGCGCGGCGGGAGGCGCCCATGCACCCTTGATCCCCCACCCAGCCGGTCGCCAACTCACTGTACTGGCTGACTAGCAGGGAGGGAGAATTAGCTCCTTCGGCGCTCCTACGCCGAGCCGAGGGGCTGCATCATCATAATAGCCAGACTGCCGACAAACCGGCAGGCCCCCTGCAGCGAGGGCCAGCTGCTTCATGCGCCGACCCGCTCGTGACCTCGTGTGTGCCGGTCGGCGGTGGAGGTGCGGTGCAAGCCCGCACAACCTGTAACTCGTCCCAAGCACGATAAACCCTTGCATCACTGGCGCCCATACCATTCAAATGCTGCCCTTGACAAACCTGTCTGCACACCGCGTGCGAGGCGGCCGCTCTTATCGCCGCATGTACTTTTGCCTTAATTTGTAACCTTTAATTGTGTTAGACTGTGTTAGACTGTGTTAGACTGTGACCACTTGCGCTACCTCGTACCTGCGACAAGCACACCCCCAGGGTGAAATAGCTACCCGCATGCGGGAACATCGTCATGAACCTAAACCATAATCTCAAACTGTTTAATTTGCGGTTGGCCAGAGGTAAACGTGGATACCCATACTGTAAAAAACGCTGCGTGTTCTGCGTTATCTCGTACCTGAGCAACGTAAGCACCTCGGTTTCAACCCAACATTGGCATGGGAGAAACTCCTATTATCACTCCGTACACCCAAACCAACGATATGAATCGGTCTAAGTCACAGGTGGCAAAAGAGAACAAATGTTAATCAATTTTTAGTGCTCTCAAAACATCGAAATAAAACCTTAATATAAATCCCGGCGGTGCGGACAGCCTTGCGGAAACGCTGCCCTGAACGCCGCCTGTACAATTTGCCTAAATTTGTGGGCGATATGTAGTCAATTATCGTTGGACTACCTGTCCCGTGAGGGAGCGAACCACAACTTCGTTCTTATGACTGCCACACTGTAACCGCTTGAGCAACGTCGTACATGAAACGAGACAATTAACTCGGTGTAAGTAGTCATCAGCATGTGGGACCGAGTAAAACAACCTCATACCTAAAACACTTACCTAAAACCCCTCCCTTAGCCTTGGAGCCCCATCAAAACACTCAACTTGCTTTTCCTACTGTTAGAACTGGGGGTCTCTAGTTGGCAGAGGTAGGTACCTTTGTCCAAATAGGGACCCTTGCTTCTAGTCAGGGTAAGGGGGATACACTAGTAAATTAACCCCTGCTCACCCCCTTGGTAGTTTGGCACGAGCAGGCAGGCTTATCTCAGAGGCAGTGTGTAAAGCATTTGTGAACACATACAGTAACACAGTGACAACACTACAGATGGACACCACACAGGTTGTATTATAAAAATAAGTATTTTTATATAGACTTAACAAAAGACCCAAAACGACAAAAATCCACAATACACTATCAAAAATATGACTATCAATGGTAGAAAATAGTTCAGTTCAATAAAGATGGTAAATGCAACACTCAATGTTCAATGTACCTTTGGATGCGTAACGCGATACAAACAAAAGAGTTGCAGGGAAGGTGATGCATCGGTTCCTTACATGCAAGAACGGTGATGCGTCGGTTCCTTGCTCCGGGGGAGGTGATGCGTCGGTTCCCTACTGCTGTGTAGGGGACGGTGATGCGTCGGTTCCGTACCGGAGAGGAGGTGATGCGTCGGTTCTTCACCGCGTGGGGAGGTGATGTGTCGGTTTCTTACTGCGCTTCTGTGGCGATGCGACCCGCAGCGCCGTGATGCGATGACGCCCCGGTGCAATGAAACAAAATGGCGTCTTCCTCTCGATGCGACACTCAGGGGGCGATGCGTCAGTGTGGGCCAGGGTCATCAGACACACCACAGGATGTGGAGCCAGCATTGTGGAAGGCAGGCACAGCCCTATTCAGACCCAGGTGCCATTCCTCCCACGACTCTACATGTAGATTGGTCTATTCAGCCCTGTGCTGACTCACCCTGTCTCCTAGAGTCCCCCAGCCCCTGTCACTCACAAACCCAGACACACAATACACAAGCTAGCAGAGGCAGGCTGGATGGTTTAGGCAAGAAAATACCTACTTTCTAAAAGTGGTATTTTCAAACACAGAATGTTAAAACCAACTTCACTAAAAGATGTATTTTATCATTCTGAGTTCAGGCATACTAAATTCGTTTTTCTACCATGTTCCCTGGGTCAGTTAGGATTATAAGATCTTATAATCAAACTGCCCATTCTGGCCTATGGGGACAGGTAGCCTTGCAATAGTGAAAAACGAAATTGGCTGTAAATCACTATCAGGACATGCCACACACACCAGGGCATGTCCTACCTTACACATACAATGCACCCTGCCCTAGGGCCTACCTTAGGGGTGACTAATATGCAGGAAAGGGAAGGTTTGGGGACTGGTAAGTGGGTGCACTTACCAAGTCGACATGGCAGTACCAGACTGCACACAGGCTCTGCAGTGGCAGGCCTGAGACACACTTTACAAGCTGCTCCTGTGGGTGGCACAACCAGTGCTGCAAGCCCACCAGCAGCATTTGAGTCACAAGCCCTGGGCACAACCAGTGCACTGTACTAGGGTCTGACAGTGAATCAAATAGGCCAAACATGGAGTCACTAATCCATACATCAATTTACCATAGGGAGCACTTGCACTTTGGCACTGAATAGCAGTGGCAAAGTGCCCAAAGCATCTAATCCAGCAAAAACAGGTCAGTAACAGAGGAGGCATAGCGCAAAAATGGAAGGGAGACCCACGCCAATGGTACCAGGTCTAACACGTGTCCCCTCCAGCTGAAATGTGGGGAGAACTACCCATCCCCTTGGGAGTTCTCATCGCTAAGGCGGAAAAATCTGGACAGACCATCAGCATTGGTGTGTTCTGTACCAGGGCGGTGTTCCACCGTGAAGTCCATCCCCTGTAGGGAAATGGACCACCTCACAGCTTTGGATTCTCACCCCTCATCTGCATCAACCATCTGAGGGGCCTGTGGTCTGTCTGAACCCGGAAGTAAGACCCAAACAGGTATGGTCTCAACTTCTTCAGCGCCCAGACCACAGAAAATACCTCACGCTCAATAGCACTCCACCTCTGTTCCCGTGGAAGTAACCTCCTACTGATGAAGGCTACAGGTTGGTCTAGGCCCTCCTCATTTAACTGTGCCAGAACAGCTCCTACACCATGCTCTGAAGCATCTGTTTGAACAACAAATTCTTTTGAGAAGTTGGGCGCCTAAAGCACAGGGGCCGTGCACATGGCAGTCTTCAAGGCGTCAAAAGCTCTCTGACAGGTGTCAGTCCAAATCACTCTCTTGGGCTGCTTCCTGGAAGTCAGCTCAGTCAAGGGTGCAACGATGCTGCCATACCCCTTGACAAATCTCCTGTAATACCCGGTGAGACCTAAAAAGGCTCTCACCTCTGTCTGGGTCTTGGGGGGTTCCCAAGCCAGAATGGTATCAATCTTGGGCTCTAGGGGCGCCACCTGGCCACTCCCAACCTGGTGTCCCAAGTACACCACGGAACCCTGCCCGATCTGGCACTTACTCGCCTTGATCATGAGCCCTGCCCTCCGCAGCGCCATCAACACTTCCCAGAGGTGGCGCAGATGTTCTTCCCAACTGGCGCTGAACACTGCGATGTCATCCAGGTAGGCGGCACTGAAATATTCCAGTCCAACCAACACCTGGTTGACCAACCTCTGAAAGGTGGCAGGGGCATTCTTCATCCCAAAGGGCATAACCCGGAATTGGTAGTGCCCATCTGGTGTGGAGAATGCTGACCTCTCTTTAGCCCCATCAGTCAAGGCGATCTGCCAGTACCCAGACGTTAAGTCAAACGTGCTGAGGTACCGGGCAGCCCCTAACCGATCGATGAGCTCATCAGCTCTGGGGATGGGGTGCGCATCAGTCCTGGTGACTGAATTGAGTCCTCGGTATTCCACACAGAACCGAAGTCGGGGGTGGCACCAGGCGCGGCAGCCTTTGGGACCAAGACCACTGGGCTGGCCCAAGGGCTGTGAGAGGACTCAATCACCCCCAATGCAAACATCTTGGAGACCTCCTCCTTGATGCAAGCTCTCACCCTGTCAGTCACTCTGTAAGCCTTGTGCTTGACAGGAGGACTGTCCCCAGTGTCCACATCATGGACGCACCAATCAGTGGCACTAGGAACCAGGGAAAACAGGTCAGGAAACTGTCCCAACAGTTGGCGACAGTCTTCCTGCTGTCCAGGTGTCAGGGAGTAAGAGAGGTTCACACCCTCCACTGACCCATCTTGCTCTGTTGCAGACAGGAGGTCAGGAAGAGGTTCTGTCTCCTCTTCCAATCCAACATCCGTTGCTAGGAGCATGCCCACTTCAGACCTCTCAAAATGGGGCTTCAGGCGGTTGACATGTAGGACCCGCAAAGGGTTCCTGGGAGATCGCAAGTCCACCAGGTAGGTGACGTTACTCTTGCGCTCCACCACCTCAAATGGTCCAGTCCACTTATCCTGGAGCGCGCAAGGCTCCACGGGGGCCATGACCCACACTTTCTGTCCAGGCTGAAACTCGATCAGAGTGGCATTATGATCATACCACTGTTTCATCTCCTCCTGGCTGGCTTCCAGATTCGCCTCAGCGAGTTGTCTGAATCGCCTAGTCTGGTTTCTAAAGGCCAGCATGTAGCTAAATACATCCTGGGGAGGTTTACTGGGAGCTTTCTCCCAGCCTTCTTTCACCAGACTCAGAGGTCCTCTTACCGGGTGACCATAGAGCAGTTCAAAGGGACTGAACCCTAAGGACTTCTGTGGCACCTCACGGTAAGCAAAAAAATGGCATGGCAAGAGGACGTCCCACTTACGCCTCATGGGTTCTTCCAGACCCATAATCATGCCCTCAGGGTCCAGTTGAATCTCTCAACCAGCCCATTTCCTTGGGGGTGGTAAGGAGTGGTGAACTTATAGGTAACACTGCACTCCTGCCACAGGGACTTCATATACTTGGACATGAAGTTTGTACCACGGTCACTCACCACCTCCTTGGGGAACCCCACTCGGGAGAAAATCCCCATCAGTGCACGTCCCACCACGGGGGCCGTCACTGTCCGAAGAGGGATGGCTTCCGGGTACCGGGTGGCAGGGTCCACCAAGACCAGGATGAACCTGTTGCCCATGGCTGTCTTGGGGTCCAGTGGCCCCACAATGTCAATACCCACCTGTTCAAAGGGGGTGCTGACCACAGGGCATGGCTGGAGGGGAGCCTTGTGCTTCCTCCCACTTTTTCCACTTGCCTGGCAAGTCTGACTTGTCCTGCAGTGAGTGTCTGAACTCCTGCGCATCTGGGGCCAATAAAAGTGGGTGACAAGCCTTTCAAAGGTCTTGCTCTGCCCCAGATGTCGTGCTAAAGGCACATCATGAGCCAAACCCAGTAGGAAGGCTCTGAAGCGCTGGGGTACCACCAGCAAACGGGCTGGCCCAGGCTCAGCAACCTTAGGCTCGCTATACAGGAGAACATTCTCCCAGTAGATCCAATGTGATCCAGACTGATCACCTGCTGCCTGGTTTGTGGCCTGTTGCCGCAAACCCACAAGAGAAGGGCACTTGTTCTGCTCCTCACAGAACTCCTCCCTGGAGGGTCCTCCCTCCTGCTGCCAATGGGTCAGCTCAGGTAGGTCCCCCAGTTCGGCCACTTGCTCCCCTGTAGGTTCCAGAGCATCCCCCTCAGGTTCTGCTTCCTCCTGGACCGTGGGAACTACGGGGCTGGTTTCCCGCACCCCCTGCCTCTTCTCTTCAAGGCAGGCACCTGGGCCACCCTCTCAGGCTCCAGGTCCTCTTGAACACCTCTAGTGGCTGCCATAGACCGAGTGGTTGTGCACGCCCACTCAGGCAGACCCAAAATCTCTAAATGAGACCTTCTCTCCACCTCTGCCCAAGGTGAACTTTCTAAATCGTTGCCCAACAGACAGTCTACAGGCATGGCTGGCCTCACAGCTACTTGAAAGGTACCTGAGACCCCCCCACTCAAAGGGAACCTGAGCCACTCTGCAGTGGCTCTCTGAGTTGTCCGCGGCAACTACTGGGCAGAATGCATTGGGGATCACCTGCTCTTCAGACACCAGCCGACAACTGACAGCTGTCACACTGGCTCCGGTGTCTCTCAGAGCCTCCACCCTTTGGCCATTGATGGTCACCCACTGCCTGTATTTTTAGTGTTATCAGGCAGTTGGGTCCTGGGGACCATCTCACTGTCTCCTAAAGAGACCAAGGACATTGCTACGGGACCCCACCCACCTTGGGCACCCATCTCCTCCCCAGGGCTACACTAGCTACCTGCCGGGGTGCTGCACCAGTGGATGCTGATTATCCATACAAGGGACATCTAGTCTCCCAGGAGCAGTGGCCCACTTGACCACACTTAAAGCAAGTCTTGGGCCCCCTGTGAACAGGCTTATCTGTCGGGCCCCTGGCTTCTTTTCAGGGGGAGGCTGGGAACTTTTCCCTTGGTTCCCTTGGGGATTACTTTGGGGCCTTTATGGAACTCCTTCTGCTTACCCTTGTCCCCCATCTCCTCTGCTGGGGACCCTGCCCACTTTGGCGGAGTCTCCCACCTGTGGACCCGGGTGCTCACCCAGCGGTCCGCCTCCTCAGCAAGCTTCCTAGGGTTAGTCAGCTTACTATCAATAAGGTGCTGGCGTAGCTCTGGAAAACAAGTTCCTGACAAGTGCTCCCATGCAATCAAATCAAAGAGCGCTTCAAAATCATTCACTTTGCTACCCTTCACCCAACCATCCAATGCTCTGCAAAAAAAAGTCAAATATTCTACCCAGGTACTGCCCTCCAACTTTTTGCAACTCCTGAACCTCTGCCTATACAGTTCAGGAGTCAACCCATACCTGGACATCAATGCTTCTTTCATATGACCATAAGAATTGTGGACATCAGAGGGCAAGTCTAATAAGGTATCCCGCCCCTCACTAAGGAACCGCCCCCACAACCCCGCTCCCCAATCCTTCTCAGGGACCCGGTGTGAGGTCATAGCTACCTCATAGGCTTTAAACCATTGCCCAGTGTCATCATTGACAACACTACAGATGGACACCACACAGGTTGTATAATAAAAATAAGTATTTTTATATAGACTTATCACAAGACCCAAAACGAAAAAAATCCACAATACACTATGAAAAATATGACTATCAATGGTAGAAAATAGTTCAGTTCAATAAAGATGGTAAATGCGACACTCAATGTTCAATGTACCTTTGGATGCGTAACGCGATACAAATAAAAGAGTTGCAGGGAAGGTGATGCGTCGGTTCCTTACACGCAAGAACGGTGATGCGTGGGTTCCTTGCTCCGGGGGAGGTGGTGCGTCGGTTCCCTACTGCTGCGTAGGGGACGGTGATGCGTCAGTTCCGTACCGGAGAGGAGGTGATGCGTCAGTTCTTCACTGCGTGGGGAGGTGATGCGTCGGTTTCTTACTGCGCTTCTGTGGCGATGCGACCCGCAGCGCCGTGATGCAAGGACGACCCGGTGCAATGAAACAAAATGGCGTCTTCCTCTCGATGCGACACTCAGGGGGTGATGCGTGCACGCCCGACGGCCGTGCGGCGACTCGGTGAATCTTCTGAGCCGCGACAGGCCCTGCGACACCCTTCTCCGGTGATGCGACGGCGTCTGATGCGACGGCGACACTCTTCTCCGGTGATGCGAGGCGCTTCGGCGATGCGATGGCAGCAGCGGCAGCACGCTTTCTCGGCGATGCGACGACAGCGGCTGCGGCGGCGACACGCTTCTCCCTCGTGAGTCGCGCTTCCACCTCCCAGCGACACGCAGTCTCTCAGAAGGCCCAACACAACAGCAGGCACTTCAAATTCCCAGCAAGGGAATTCAGGGGAGCTGGTTGGTGAAGTCTGGTGTCCCTGAGACTTCAGCAGGAGGCAAGCTCAATCTTCAAGTCCTTGGAGATGTTCTGCAAGATGATGAAAGTAGCACAAAGTCCTTTCTCCTTTCTTTGGCAATCAGGCAACCACTGCAGGCCAATCCCTCAAACAGCACACAGCATAGGGATAGTCTCCTCCTTCAGTTTCTCTGGTTCCTCTCCTCAGCAAAGGTTCGTCTTGTTTGTTACAGAAGTGATCTAAAGTCTTGGGGTCAGGGCCCCAGTATTTATACCCATAAATCCCTTGTCCTCTGAAGGCAGAGGGTCCTGTACCTAGTCCAAACCAGTTCTGGGTGCATTCTGCCAGTGCACACCTTCACTCTTTGTCAGTGTGGGCCAGGGTCGTCAAACACACCACAGGAGGTGGAGCCAGCGTTGTGGAAGGCAGGCACAGCCCTATTCAGACCCAGGTGCCACTCCTCCCACCACTCTACATGTAGATTGGTCTATTCAGCCCTGTGCTGACTCACCCTGTCCCCTGGAGTCCCCCAGCCCCTGTCACTCTCAAACCCAGACACACAATACACAAGCTAGCAGAGGCAGGCTGGATGGTTTAGGCAAGAAAATACCTACTTTCTAAAAGTGGTATTTTCAAACACAGAATGTTAAAACCAACTTCACTAAACAATGTATTTAATCATTCAGAGTTCAGGCATACTAAATTCGTTTTTCTACCATGTTCCCTGGGTCAGTTAGGATTATAAGATCTTATAATCAAACTGCCCATTCTGGCTTATGGGGACAGGTAGCCTTGCAATAGTGAAAAACGAAATTGGCTGTAATTCACTATCAGGACATGCCACACACACCAGGGCATGTCCTACCTTACACATACAATGCACCCTGCCCTAGGGCCTACCTTAGGGGTGACTAATATGCAGGAAAGGGAAGGTTTGGGGACTGGTAAGTGGGTGCACAAACCAAGTCGACATGGCAGTACCAGACTGCACACAGGCTCTGCAGTGGCAGGCCTGAGACACACTTTACAAGCTGCTCCTGTGGGTGGCACAACCAGTGCTGCAAGCCCACCAGCAGCATTTGAGTCACAAGCCCTGGGCACAACCAGTGCACTGTACTAGGGTCTGACAGTGAATCAAATAGGCCAAACATGGAGTCACTAATCCATACATCAATTTACCATAGGGAGCACTTGCACTTTGACACTGAATAGCAGTGGCAAAGTGCCCAAAGCATCTAATCCAGCAAAAACAGGTCAGTAACAGAGGAGGCATAGCGCAAAAAATGGAAGGGAGACCCACGCCAATGGTACCAGGTCTAACACCTACCAACTCAAAATTCGGCAGCGATGGCCGTTACTCCACAACTTCACCCCCAGGGTATTCAGCCGCCGTCGTGACTCACACCAGCTCCCTCAGTCGGCTACCAGCACCCACCGCGAGGAAAATGTCACCTCGGGCACCTGGGCAGGAGTTCGCCCAGCGAACAATAACACGTGCAGACAGGTGGGAAAATTCTTATCCAGCTGAGGGGTAAAGGGAGGGAAAGTAGAGAGGAGTCTTACCCCTGCAAAGTGAAACTTATTGGCTACCCGCACAGTTAACGACAACCACATTGCATTATGTCTTAGGTTACCCACTCGAGCTGGCATCTGGGAGCAAGACTCAGACACCGCGTGGACCTACACATAACGAATGCAACAAACATTCCTGGAGGTCTCCCTGCAATAGCGGCACCACTGGCTCCAAAACTCGAGCCCTTACCGTGAAAGTGAAAAGGAAGAACTCCGGCGAATGAGGGCACAATTGAAAATGTGCAGTTCAGGGAACACCAGGACACGAAGGGGGAAGACGCTGTCTGCTTTCCTCCCCTCCAACAAGGGTATGCTAGTGCGAGGGGAGGAACGTCGCGGAATGTGCCCAGCGAGCTCCCCACGAGCGAAGTGCCCTGGAAAGACCTGGATGCCCGGCTTCACACCCAGCCCCGTATGGGAAAGGAAGCAGCCCCCACAGTTGAAACAGCAAGCAATACTGCTAATGCGAATTCCAGGGAATTTAGTGTGCTTTAATACAGACCATGCCTATTCGGGCGCTCAAGAGAGTACGTGCAAAATCCTTTAGAAAGAGTCCCACTGTATACCTGGCTCTACATGTCCTTCACAAACCGTGCACCATCGCAACCTTCTGATGCACACACGCCACATGCTCCGCACCGACCCCAGCGTCGAGGTGTGGGCATACCTTGTGCTCATGTCGGGGCAGTTGGCAGCAGGACTAGCCCGCACCATGTCCCATCAGTCAACAATATGAGCAGACGCCTGCCCCCGCCAGCCAAGCACTGCCTCCTCGTGCCCCACTGGCCGGCCACCGCGCCCCCCCGCGGCACTGCACAAGGAGCGCACTGGGGAGAGAGGAAACCAGACCCGACTCCCAAGGGAGGGAGGACCCCCTGCAGCTTGCCAGCAACGACAAGCCAATCAAAAGTCACTTCCGGGGTCACTGCACCTATGCCGGAAGACCTTTCCTTACCCTGGGCGGAACCATTTAAGTGACCAACCCAGACGCCCAGACTGCAAACCAAAGCCCCCACTGCAATGGCAAAAGTGCCATTCATAGTCATCAAAACAACACACGTTCTCACACTGAAACCAGGAACATGTCCCACGCAGCACGGAAACCCCCGCAGCCATGCAGGACCACGGTGACTCGCAGCCCCCCGTTATGCCGTCCTCGCTGCAAAGCCCACCGATGCCCTCGGGCCAAGTCCGCGCCATACAAAAATTGCAAACAAATAAACAATACGGACACCCTCCAGCGCGAGGACAGAGCACAACGAGAACACCCATTCAAGGGTCACCACCCAAGCAGCAGCCGCCCAGATACAACCAGCGCCTGCAGTTCGCATCCCGATCAGCAATTGGCCTTGAGCACACGCTACTCAATTCGTGGCTCCTCCGGTGCATCACGGTAAGCACCACAAAATCCAGCGCTGCGGCGGCCTAGCGAAAAGCTGTACTGACCACCCCTAAACCTTTGCATAGCTGTGTGGGACACAGCGCCAATACCGTCGCACTCCCCAGGCCCCTCAGTGATCGGACCGGAGACCACGCTCCACGGTCTTGGGCTATATCGCGCAGCAGACCAAATGACTCTGCATACGGCACACGTAGAATACCTACCGACCCAACGACTCACCTATAGCGTCACCATAACTGTTAGCACCTGAACAATTACAGCAATGCGGGCACACGTAAATCACCAGCTTCTTAACAGCTCAGAAATAGTGTCACCAAAGCCGTTCGCACATAAAATCGTTAATGACTAATACTTGCACCATAAACGCAACCATGCTTTGTCAAAGTATTGTGGGACAGGCAGCGCTGCAAATGGGAAAACTGATCAACTGATTTGAGCAGGATGGTAGGCCCCACCACTGAAACTGGTGTGATGCCTACCGAAGAGAAAAACAGGATGAAACGGAGACAGGACGGCCGGATATCGGCGTCTAACACTAAGGGCTGTCGGTTCAATATCCTTGCCCTGACCAGACCTCGCCCCCATCGCCTCGTGCAATGGCATTGTCTAGTCGCGCCCGCCTTGCCAGGCGGGGGGGGGATGCCCACCCGGGAGGGACAATGGCCCTAACCCAGGAAGGGTGAAAGGGGGGGAAGCCCACCGCTATCGACGCCGGACGCTGCCTCCGGACCCGATGCAACAAATTCCTCTGCTGCTGCTCTTGGTTGGCCGAGGGAGCAGCGCCGCAGCGCGGCGCGCAGTATACCATTGCGGAGAGCTGAGAAGTGCCGGGTGCGAGGGCTCTAAACTGCAAAACCCGCAGCCCCCAACCTGAGTGCCAGGCCGTAGCGCACCGGCACTCCAGGACCGAGCCACTCAGAAAGCGACGTCGGTGATCGGCCCCCGGGCCATAGCCTCGTGGTCGGGCGGGGTGAATACCACTAACCTCACCTCACTCAGTTGGACGTTGACCCAAACGATCAGAGTGGACCTGCACGACCTCCAAGCTCAATTATGGTCAAACGCGCGCACAATGCGAGACAACCAGTCGAGACGGCGTGACCGGCGCAAAGAGGACGCCAAGTTGGCCGGGGGAGGCATAAATAGCCTCCCCGAATCCTCGGCGCGCCGGAAGTGAGGCGCATCGCGCGCCAAGACTAACAAGGGGGGTGGGGACTCCTACTGAGTCCCAAGCACTGGCAAGGGTGGTGCCGTGCCCAAATGGCACTAAAGGGCCGCCCTTTTAGTGTGGCCCCCTGCGTGGGCCGCGGGCAGCCACAGATATTTAGTTCTCCTGGGTCATTTAATGGCTAAATAAGCAAGTCTGATGATTGGAACAGTACAGAGCGGGACCACTCGTTAACAATGAGTCCCATCCCATTGGAGTTTGTATAATTAATCTAAAATCCGAACACTTTGGAGAAATCCTCTTACACCAACAGCGGAGCTGGTAATTATGTCAGGATTGGTGAAAAACAGGTGCGTAAAACAAGCCCCTGAAACCACCGTGGTGCAATGAGGCCCCACCCCTTCAGGGAGCCCCCAACTCATAAGGGAACCCTAGTAGGCCAAAGTCGATAAATATCTGTGAGATATTTGAGACTCTGAGGGCCCCCTCATCACATTCTGCAGGGGGGCCATCATTTTGCGTTAAACCACAGGTCAAGAAACAGAGGAACTCACCTGAATACATTTAAAAATCAACTCAATTCTCCACAGGATCAAATTCCTTCTCTAATGTTCACATCCCATAGGAATGCTCTGTGGCACAGATCTTAAACACCCCTGCAGAGCCGGAAACAGCTAATCCCACACCAATGCTCATCTTTGAAGGAAAGAGGCTATAAAAGAGCACAAAGTTCTAGGAAATCCTTCAGTGAAATTAAACTACAAAGGGTCTGGTCTCCTGCTGCGAGACATCATTCTGATCCCTCCCACTGCAGTTCCTGCAAGCCAAAGAGCACATTCAATGATACCAAACATTGCGTGCAAAGGGGAGGGGCCTGGCTCTCCTTCAATAACATGACATCACTGCTGCATTTACAATATTACCAGGCTTTTTTCGCAACTGCCAAGGGTCACAAACACACTTGCTCTATGTTTGTAACCAGTGTTTTTCTTTAGGTACTGCAGACCCCTGTGTCGCTGATACAGGCCAGTGGCGTAATGAAACTTGAGGCTCCCCCCCCAATGCAAGGTACATGGAGCCGCCCCCCCCCGGGACTTAAACAGGAGCTCTGAGGCCAGGGTTCTATGCAGAGGGGGCTCCCTGGAGCTCGCCCTCCTCCCCTCCCCCCGCACCGTAGGGTCTGCGGGAGCCTATGTTAGGCCACTGATACAGGCCCGCGTGGAGGCTGAGAGCATATGCTTGATCTGGACGGCATATAGATGCGTGGGGGCAGGACTGGGTGTAAGGGGGGAGTCGTTTGCCAGGGTAAAGTTGCACATTACTCGGAATTCCGATCCCTTTGGCAACTAATGTGTGCACACAGACGGAAATGTACCCAACCCCCCACCCAGTAAGCAGGAATTAGAGCAGTGAGGGGTAATACTGCATAATATTCGATGTGACTGTTTTCCTTCACACACTGTGATACCTGACATTCAGTAATAATTCATATGAAAAACCCACCGGATTTAAAATCTTTCAAAATCACCTAAAATATACCATGAGAATACAACCAGGCAAGAGAATACAGGAAGCACCTACATTGGTACACTACATTCGTGCCTACACTGTAGTGCTGGTTTCAATGTCATGATATTCTGTCATAATTAACAACCCTCTGCTTATTTGCACTTGTGAGCTCCACCACTCAGAGAGAAATGCAGCCTGTCTATTTCACCATCTTTTCTCTCTCTCACTCTCTCTTTCTCTCTATATATATATCTATCATCGTAACGCTCTATTTCTCTATGACTATCTGTCTTACCTCTATCTATTGTCTCCGTCTGTTTCTCCTTGAGTTTATTTCGTCATTTGTCCCTTTATCTGTGTATCTTTTTTATCATTCTGTATCTCTCCCTATATGTCTGTGTACATCTCTCCGGATCTCTCCCTCCATCACTCTGTTGAATTCTCTACCACATTTCAATCTATATCACTCCGTACATCTCAATCTCTCTCCTTGTCCATCCATCACGCTCTCGCCATCTCCCTGCCTGCCCATGGTTCTAATGATCTTGCTCTCTGTCCTTCTCTGCCACCATCTCTCTGTATCTCTCCTGATGTTCAAGAGACTGAAGGAGGCATCAATAGAGAGGACATGAGTGGAACATGTGCTTTATGGTAAATCATGCCAATGAATTCCAACATGCACAGGGACTCACATGAGTTGATGCCGTGGAAGAATTTTTTACACCGACCTTCCCATTATTTTAAAGTAAAACTTCATATTGGGGTCTGCGCTGTATGGATTTCCAGTACAGAGAGATACAATTCAGTGTCCAGAGTAAAAAATGTCAAACCTCGTTTGGGGGGGCCACAGCACACAGCGGGGCTACTGGGCTTTAACAGTGGACGTGGAGGTTGTTTGCCACTGGTATCGTGGGGCTGCCCCACTATCACTCTGCAGAATGTGTTAAGTATAGACCTTTCTGCATTTGACTCTCAGGCTAGCAAAGGCGAGCAGTCACAGGCACCGCAGCGAGGAAGTGTGGGGCAGCAAGAGACCAGCGCTCAGTAGTCAACCTACAGACACAATAACATAATGCTAAGCCCAGTGCTTGTTTTATGTAAAAAGAAGTACTTTGATGATGCGTTAGAACGGAATACTACACAATTCAATTAGATTAGCAAATACAGGGTTGTATCTCTGGTTGTGATCTCAGTAAGCCCTTCACCTCCCATTGCAACATTCTCTCTCCCCACCAGGGTGACCCTAGAAGCAACAGCGACAGTCCCCTGTATTCTGTTAAAGAAGAATGAATTAGGCACAGGTTCAGATCATGTCAGTGTTACCCCACAGTAATCCTTACCTCAGGATTAGTATGTGCAGAAAGTCTCAGGTCCTTGTGCTCGGTTTCCTTGGAGTGAATCTCAGTCTTTTGATCCAGTTGCAGGTGAAGCCTTGCTGTACGAGCACAATCGGCTCCCAGACCGGTGAAGCGATGGATGCAGCCTGTGTCTTGTGCCCGTGCTGCTGCTTCTCCTTGACAGCAACGTCAATGGATGGTTACTGCATGGCAAGTCCAAGCCTTATGACATGACTTCGGCAGCTGCGGCCTCCTAGACTTACCATGGTTCACTCAGCAGCAATGTGTGGTTGTGGCTTCCCTGGCCGGTCAAGCTCCACTTAGCAGAAACATATTCTCTTTTCATCTGGTGTCGGCAGCACCAACCTGCGGCCCGCAGTGGCTGTCAGAGGGCACGGCCACACTGAATTTGGTGAAGTCTTTTGGGCAGTTCTAAACAGGAACTGCACAGTGAGAATGAGAGAACTACTGAGATTTCATTTCTGGCTTCACCTTCTAATGAAATCCACTTTCTCTGGGTGTTTCCCATGCTAAGACCGCACTGGGCTTCCCCTTCCGTTGTCTCTCTTCCCACAGGGCCAGGCACACTCCTTCCCTCTGCCATAAACAAGGAGATTTCTAGGCACTAGTCAGACCCTTATCTCCTCCAGCAGAAAGCGTGGCTTCAGATGATGTATCCTCCACTGCGGAAGACTGGCTGCCAGGCAGACACTAGCTGTAGTTACACTGCTGCTCTTAGAATACACTGCTGAGCACTCCGTCCCTTGCTCAAGAAAACCTGGGACTGTAACAAAGCGGGGTGATTTGGATTTCACTTTTATATACATTTTCCAGGCAGGGGATGTGGATCCACTGTCTCTAAGATCAGAATTGGTTTTGGGTGTGTTTCTTTGGCTGGTCACTAGACACAGGCTTTGGAAAAAGTGATGCTTCTCACTCGGCTGGCTCCAAATAGGAGTACTCAAAACATGAGCGCAGTGAAGTTTTAGATCTCTACATCTGGCTGTCATAAAATTCCTGAAGCAGTAATCAGGAAAAGAAACAAGGGAAGGTCTGGCCAAGAAACATCTTCATCCTAAACAACAGACACTGGAGTCTCAGCTTTCACCACTACCATCCACCCGTAAGAACTAATCAGCAGGTCCTTGCTAACTAAGTGTTCATGGAATTTCTAAAAATAACTCTGTCTCAATCCTCTTTACTTTAATGTCTGGAACTCCACCCTCCAGCCACAGGGAATTGAGGCAAAACACTTCTACTGTCCTGGGAAACTGTCCTCATCCTCTTGCACCATCCTAAGTCCGAGGCATCCAAAATAGATCCCACTGGCTACAGTATTAAGACTGATACCCACATGAAGTCCTGATACCATGCAAGTATTACATGCTATCTACACACTTACATGCACTCAACATGCACATGGGATTTCAGTGCAAGGTTCTAGGTCTTCACATAACAGCTGAACTTTCCACGTGGGAGTTCAGTATACCACGGTTTCACTGATACACTGTCTGGCCATACTATAATTATAAAACATGGCACGCTATCACAACTGCTTTATGTGAGGCATCCAAGACGGGCAGTAGTCTGTTGGCTGTCTTCTATGAAATATGCTTTGTGTGCCCCTTCAGGTCACAGGACAATTCCTGGTTTTCACACTGGCAAATACAAAAGCT
Organism: Calotriton arnoldi; assembly: GCA_963921515.1. Taxonomy (NCBI): domain Eukaryota; kingdom Metazoa; phylum Chordata; class Amphibia; order Caudata; family Salamandridae; genus Calotriton; species Calotriton arnoldi. The sequence goes on from CAWUFW010003633.1 coordinate 1,560,116, forward strand.
GATGGGTGGAGTACTTGAATTATTCTCACCCACTGGAAATTTCTCTGTGCTACGTACCAGATCATCATTTTGTTGCCCACCATGCCACCTCAGACAGGCCTGATTAATTACCAGTGGCTGAGATTTATTCAAGCCTTCTGTTCATCACTTTTTGTATTCCTCCATGTGACAATATCCTTGGTCCTTTGCTCACTGAACATGACATAGTCAGGGACAGGTCTAGACCTCTGTGCTCACGCTAGATTACTGTGGTGCTAGAACAAAAATAAAAGTCTGGATACCAGATTCTCATGCAGTCGGTCACCCAGGTGAGGGGTACACACCTGTTCACCATGCAGGGGACATTCCCGTACCAAGAAAAAGAGTTCCAAATGGGGGAGCTCAGATGTGAACTCGGGTCTTTTCAATTTTTATTTATTTTTACTTCTTTTTAATTCTTTGTTTCTAAAGTGCTTGAATACCCGGAGGCTTCTTGGCGCTGTCCTAAAAAATTACAGGTGTAAGATGTTGCCCTCAGAGAGAAGAATCTACAGGGATTTGTATAGCCAGTTCTTTAACAATTTCCTGAAGGCAAGTATATTGGGGACTTCCTTGATGTACAGGGGGAGGGTGTTCCATGCTTTTGTGGCTTCCAATACAATGCTCTTCCTTCCCCAGGTTGCCCGTTTAAACCTGGAGGGCCCCGCTAGTTTAGCTGTGTCTGAACGTAAAGTCCTGCCACAGGTATATCGTACAAAGCACTGTTGAAAAAAAGAGGGCCCTGACCGTGTAGCGATTTGTAGGCAATGCAAAGCACTTTATGTCATTCTAGGTCTGATCGGGAACCAATGCAATACATAACATGCATTATGCCCTTTTAATAATGAGCTTATGAAGCAATAATTTCCTGCATGTTGAGATAGCAGACAACAGGATAAATACATTTTGTTAATCTTTTCATGCAGTGCTTCACACCAGCACCCTTACTCCATCACTGCTCACTGTACCCCCTAATAAATACCCTTTTAATTTAACATAACCTATTTCAAAGCACTCTCAAATTCGGTTGTTGAAGGAAGAAGCCATGGAGCACTTTAATGGTGACACTTGTGTTCACCATTATTCTTTACAACACACTTCACTAGCAACACCAACGTCATGCCTCACAATATAAATCAGTCACTTACCACTCAGCATGATCACCAGCCAAATGCAGCAATTTTTGGCTCCCTTACCAAAGCTTGGCCATCAATATGCTTACATCAACACTGACTCCAGGACAGAACTGCTTCTCTTATGCTGCTTGATGGCTTGCTGTGCTGTGCATGGCCTTCACTTGGGAGTAGTGTGAGGCCTGTGAGGTAAGTCTGCTCTGTGGGATTTTGGTGCATGCTAAATCTGAAAAGCCTGAGGATTGCTTTGCCATGTGAGTGCAGAGCTTAATCAAATTAGATTGCCTTATGCATGATCACTGTCCTGTTGAGGACCAATAGCCGCTTGTCTGTGTTTTGGAGATAGTCTGCTGGACAAGGTCTCATGGATACGGCTGCCTTGTGCCTTCAGGGCCAGTAAACCTTCGCCCGATCGGCACATGCGCAGCTGCATCCTCTCGAGGTTTACATCATTACTGCCTGCGGCTGAGATCCACCATGCCTTTTGTTAAAGCAGCTCAGTGGATTTTACTTTCTGTTCATTGTTACTGGGGCAACGCCCACTGCGCCCCTTCATTAACCCTGGGCGTAGTTCGTGTAGTCGCGCTACGCGAAGCTACGCGAAGCTGTTAAAGCGCTATGCGAGCTACGCGTAGCTACGCGAGCATGCGTAGCTGCTTGTCGCGCCCGTTCGCGATGCGTTTTTCTTCTTCGGGAACGCGTTGTGCGTGTTCGGGACGCTGTTTGCGTGCTCGGGGGATAGTATCTCGCGAACTTGCCCATGCGGTCGCCTATGGGCACGGCCATCTTGTTTTTCACTTGTCCTGCCCGTTCGCGATGCCTTATTTCCTGTTCCGGGTCGCGTATAGCGTGCTCGCGATGCGCATTTCATGTTCGGGAACGCGTCGTACGTGTTCGCGGCGCTTTTGCGTGCTCAGGGGAAATATCGCGCAAACTTACCCACGCGGTCGCGATGGGCGCGGCCATCTTGTTTTTCACTCTATGCTATGGTTCTAGGCCTGCTTTTCTATCCTCCCTCAATCTTTGCAATGTTTAGTTTTTTACACTGTTTTTCAAATTTTTTATATTTATTATCTATCTCTCTCTGTCCCTAAGTCTATATTTTGCATTTATTTCTACTTTTACTGTACTGTACTATATTACTTCCTTCTTTAAGCTCCTACTTCTTCCCCTATCTTTATTTTTTCCTTCTAACTTTTCTTTTCCGCCTCTCACACACCCCAGAACCATGGCGAAGGGTAGCACTACCGGCTCCAAGGGCAAGGCGCGTGCGCCCAAGAGCCGCCTGCCTTGCGGCAGACTGCGCCCTGCAGGGGTGCAAGCCCGGCAGCTTTTTTGCGAGGTGGAGGTGGCCGCCCTTGGTTTTTTTGGGCAGCGCCACCACCCTTGACCTTGGCAGCAGGCGGCAGGCCAGGCTCCGGGTACCCTACCCAGGAGCGTCACCGCCAGAGGGCGAAGGTGCGCCGGGCAGTGTTTCGCTGCTCAGGGGTCTGGCGTACCCATAACCAGCTGGCCCACCGGTGGTCAGACATCCTGGACCGGGAGCAGGACCTGTTGGACCTGCTAGGTGTCGAGGTCGTGGGGCTTGGTGAGTAGCTAATATATAGTAGTATAAGTATTGTGTATTATTTTTTTACGAATAACAAGAATACTGCTGCTTACATTGCAGGTAAATTATGTTTCAAAATCTTCTGTGATTGTAGGACACAGGTGCTCGGCGCTACCCTTACTTGTTTGCAACTTTGCGCTCGCTTGGGCTGATTATTATGTAAGAGTTTACTTTAGAGAACTTAAGTTAGGTAATGCTATTGCTAGAGAGACTCTAGTCCTTCCTTTGTCCTCCTGTCAAATAGTGGTGGATGGATTGATACTAGGTTTAGTTTTCGGATTACAGCCAATTACAGGTAAGTAAACATATAAATAAATAAAGCGAATTTCATTGTGCGCACTGCACCGCCAAATGCGATCCAGTGCGCGCAACGAAACTAGTTTTATTTATTTATATGTTTACTTACCTGTATTTGGCTGTAATCCATAGTTTACTACCCCCCACCCTGCCCCTCCCCTCCCCACGCGACCGCCCGGCAGCACTCCCACCACCGACCGCTACTGACCTTATGTCGTCGTCCCATATATAAGCAATGATCATTGGATCAGATATATAATCTGCCTTTTTGTAGTAGCCAGGGCAGGGTGAAAGTGAAATTGAGCAATTGCCCTTCATGTAACAGAGAGAGTATGGCCAGTGCCACCCGTAATAGAAAAATACGAGCTTCCCCACCTGCAGACAGTAGTAAATAAAACTAACGTGAGTCTGCGTCATTACTCGTATGTTTGTCTTGGGTGTAAGCTTAGCTCGCTGACTGAGCTGGCATGCCGGCTACAACAAGGTTATGTAATTTCGCTAAACTAGAGATAAGAAGAAGACTGGTGTACTGTGTACTGGAGTCCATAGTGCTAGTATAATGCCTGAAACTCCCACAAATGTTAGAGGCTGAGGAAGTGGGAGGATAGATTATTACCACAAATGTTATGTACTGTGCTTGCTAGTGCTACTGTGCCACTATGTGTTGAATTAATTTTGTGTTACTGTTTTGCTAAGAGTATTGGTTACAACAATATTCTTTTTCTTTCTTGATATAGATCCTCCTTCCCAAGAAAAACCAACCCGGAAGGAGTTGGCAGCCAGGGCCCGGTGCCGGAAACTGGAGGCCATCTGCCAAGAGTACCGGCGGCTGGTGGCTCAGGCGGAGGAGGAGGAGGAGGCAGCAGCAGCTGCAGCCTCCTCCAATGCCCCGGGCCCCAGCCAGGCCCCACCTCCAGTGGTACGGCGCCGCGGTCAGGCAGCCGCCCGCCACCGCAATTCCTTAACATCCAGCACTGCTGCCCCCCACCCTGGATGCCACTGCAGGGCATTTCGCCGCCAGATGCTCCTCCGGATTTCACGCCTAGAGGAGTGGGTCAAGATCCTCGTGGACAAACACCTGAAAGCCCGCCGAATCTAAGAACTATCTAGGACCCCGTTGGATTGCCCCTTTCTTATTCCTTTTGTTGGTGGGTGGGAATTGGGCGTTGGGGTTTATGGACATTGTTTGGACTTTTTCGTTTTGGACATTGGTTGGGGTTAGGGAGAGGGGTGGGTCAGGTGTGGGATAGTTTATTTTTGTTAGGGTAATAAATTATATTTATACTTAAACATACGATGTTAATGTTTTGTGGGGGGCTTACTGTTTTACGAATTTACGTCACATGGTTTCCTTGCTGCTGCAGGGCCGCAGCCAGTGTTTGATTTAAATAATCTGCCGATTATGTAACACACAAACAGATAGATGCGGCACCCCTCACTGAGTTATTTGTCCTACTAGTACTGTCAGTCTCTCCTCCTAGTCCATTATACCTCCCACCAAACTTATCTTACCTGTGATTGATGATGATTAAGTTCGGCACAGCGATGGCTGCATGGTTTCCCAAGAGAATGGAGAAGATGCCATGGTTGTGGTGGTAGTAGTAGACACTGGCAGTAGCATTTGCAAAAAAATAAAAAAGAGACAGTCACTTGCGTGAGAGAGACTGTGGGAGGAGTAGTAGAACGAAGTAAAGTACAGTACAGAAGAAGACTGCCAAACAAACAATATTGCGGGGACAGCCTAGTACAAGAAGTTACAAACTGTAGTTGTGTCGAGTGAGTCACTTAACACAATCGTAATTCGTAACCTTTACTGCTGTGTGGTAGGATGTTGATGATTAATCCAATCAATGCCGGCAATTAATTATGATGTATTAGGTCCCTTTGGAAAAAAAATTGGCTTGCACATAGACTGAGCATGGGTGGGCAAGCAGAAGAAGATCCTCGCCCTGCCTTGAAATTGAATTAGTGTTGCTTTCACCACATCTGCTCCAGCAAGCGTGTGATCAATTGGTGTACATTTAATGTAGTCACATCACACCTCAATATAAATCACAGCCCGGGGGAAGAGGGTTAGGGTTTGATGAATGGATGGGAAGGGGGTTTGGGGAAAGGTTTGACAAAGAAAAACAGTACGCATGGACACAACAAAAGCAAAGCACAATCTTGGCAGACGACCATGATCTTATCCAATAAATCTATAAAGGGAGAAAAAGGAAATGCATGCATGATGATGAAGATAACTTGATGGTTAATGAGTAGTACTTACTAACTACTACTAGACAATTCGACAGTACAGGGCAGCAGTATATTCTATGCAATTTGCCTTGCCTGTATGACCTCAGAGAGACCCAAATTACATTATGTACCGGGCTTACTTTTAAAGATAGCAAAGAAAATTAAAAAATAGTTGTAGGGATCAATTAGCAAACAAACAACAACACAACACACAGTCGTAATGATTGAAGAGAAAAAAGGAATTAAATTAATTAAAAGACGAATGATGAATGATACTAAAGTTACTGTATTATCCTTGTCAAAATGTGGAGTTGAATCTCGTCATTCCTCTTGGTCCTATCTTCCATGGACGCTCCGCACATCAATCTTGGGTGCCACTGCCTGCCTGATGCGGATTGGTAAGGTAAGTGTGAGTTGTTTCTCCCAGTATAGCACAGGGTAAAGGCCGGCATGTAAGTGTAGATGGAAAAACAAAAGGGGTATTGAAAAATCAATGAATAAAAAAAAAAGCATCAATTACGGTGGAGTACAAGAAGAGAAGAGAGAACACTTTCAGACTGAGGCGGCTTGGATACATTGTGTCTATTCTGTTTACAGCATTAAGCTACAACAACAACAGGACAGAACAGGCCCACGGCACCAGGCCGTGACCCAACCTCCATTTACCTTAAATTTTGACAGAGCCAGACAAAAGGCATATACAGCAACCTAGCATTTTCAAAATTAAGTGACTAAATCAATGCGCCGCTGTCAGTCATACCACTACACTCGACTCCACCACTACATGGACATGTAGGTCTGCTGTGTTTCTTGTTGAATTGTTGTTTTTACCTTTTATGCCACTTCATGAAACGCAGTTATTCCATCAATCATCTCCGATCCAACTGACTGACTGCGGGCAAAGGTAGTATGGTCATCATCATGGTGTGGTACGTGTTGTCCAACTCCAACTCAGTCTGTAGTGACTCGGATTAAGTCCATCCATATTCCAATTAAAAAATTGCAACGGATATTGGCCTGCACCTGCAGTAGTAGGAGTACAATTTGGTTATTAAGCAACAAGAAGGGAAACATTGACTGTCACTTGAGTCACTTTCACTTTGTAGATTAACTAGTAGCGTTCGACTTCATGCACAACATCAACACAACAAACAACAGCAATCGCTCAGAGTCAGCAAGCATCCAATGCATGCCATCATTACCTGTCTTGCTCTTCTCTTTGGCTGTCAGATCATCAGATGCCTAGTTCTGACAGGTGTGTGTTTTTTTTTAACGAGGCAGTGGCCTCATTATTACTCCACATTCATTTTGAGTGTTGTTAGTTGCTGTTTCGGTTTTCGTCTTATTCATCTGTGGCACTTTGTCGCAGTTTAAGTTGGTTCACATGGTCAGCGCTGTGATGGGCCGCGGCCTTGGTAGAGGTCATTGCTGGTCAATTGAGTTTGCAGAAATGTCAGCAAGTTTCTTCAAAGAGTCTTGTCTTTCTCTGCCAAGTACCTTCTGTCCTGACAGTGATGAGCTTTGGATGCCTGCCGAGGCTGTAGCCTTCTGACAGTGATGAGTTTACTTTTGGATGCCTGCCCAAGTTCTGACAGTGAAGAGTTGTGGATGCCTGCAGAGGTGATAGCCTTCGGACAGTGATGAGTTTCGGCTCGGAAACAAAACGGAGGATAGCTATAGTCACGTTTCACTTCTTATGGAGGGACTGTTAGAGGCAACATTTCTTGTACTCCAATGTCTGGCTTGATGGAAATGTAATTAGGGCGAGTCAGGAAGATGGAGCAGGACTCTGAGGAGTGGACAGTTAAATGCACAGACGTGCAACTCCAATAGGGAAATAAAAAGAGAAGACGGTGGTGATGGATTTGTTGTGATTTGATTTGAACCAGAAAGACAGATACACAGACAAATAAAGGAAGGAAGAAAGTAACAATTTGAAAGCCTAGTTGTCAGGGAAGAGGAGCTCGTCCTCAAACTCTGGTGGTTCGGACAGAAGTAGGTCCTGTAACCCACTACTTACGTCATCGAAGTCGCTCTCCTCTTCCTGCTGTGATTCACGTATTTTGTAATCCGGTGGTATAAAGTGCTGATTCATTTGTATCATGGTTAACCTCTCCACGCTTTTGGGCAAGAGACTGGTCCTTTTCAAAGTTACAATGGCACCAGCAGCACTGAAAACATGCTCAGAAGAGACACTTGCGACAGGGGAAGCCAGATACTTTATCGCCAGCCTGCTGAGCACTGTCCATTGGCTTCTTTTCCCATACCAATACACCAATGGGTTTCGATCCATGAAGACCTCTGTTGGGTCATCCAGATAGGCCTGGACCGTCCGCTCAATGCTCAGGGGTGCTCCGATGTGCTCGGCCTGTTTTACCTTTGCATCAGCACTGGACTTACCATACCCCTGCCGTAGAAACCAATCAGTTGCCGATTGTACTGTGGATGATCCTGTTCTTGCTGTTGTTGATGTTATTGGTAGTGTTGGTGTCGGTGACTGCTGGGAGGCAAACGCACTGCCCTCAGGCTCCGAAGTAGAACTTGTCTCTGGATGCCCTGTAGTACTTGTTATGGCCTGGGGCGGGGGGCCTGTAATTACCAGACGTTCGTTTTCAAAGTCAATGGCTAGCTGAGCTATCAAAGCTTTGTACTTGGCAACATCCACATCTGAAAAAGGAATTACTGCCTTACTGTTCAGAAATACTTTGTACCGTGGATCCAAAATTGTGGCAGTAATGTAATGTGGATTTGACACAATTTTATTTTGAATCCTTGTATTTTCAGATAAGCGAACGACTAAGGACTCCGCCAAATGATATGCGTCTTGTTTGTCATCCACACCTGCGTACGTTTCAGACACCTCCTTCAGCTGTTGCTCTAGCATGTGCAACAATGGGATAGCTTGGCCCATAGTACAGTCCTCCCTGCTGACTTCACGTGTGAAGATCTCAAAAGGAAGTAGCATCTCTGTCAGGCATTTAACGAGGTCCCATTGACCCATCTCAACGGTCATGCCTCTCACAGTAGGTTCCCCTAATCTTTGCATGACATAAGCATTGAGTGGTATGTACTGGTCAAACAGACGATCAAGCATGTAATAAGTTGAGTTCCAACGTGTTGGCACCTCCTGGATGAGCGCTTTGACTGGCATTTTATGCTCATGTTGAATGACCCTCAGCTGCTTCCGGGCTTTAAAAGAATGGCTGAAATGTGTGCATATTCTTCTGCAGGTGGCCAGTAAGTTGCTGACTTTGTATTCATTTTTCAGAAAGTCTTGAACAACAATGTTAATGCAGTGTGCCAAACACGGGACTCTGAAATAGCGACCATCTTGCATGGCCCTAACTACATTACTGCCATTGTCCGTGGCAACAAAATCAATGTTAAGCCCTCTTGGGCGCAGCCACTCAAAGACCTTGCTGTTAAACTCTTCCAAAATGTTTGCAGCAGTATGAGATTTCTCCATGGCAAACATGGCTACAGTTGCATGTTTGCGAGTGGCATGAAAAATCTCAGCAGCGTCAACACCAGCAGATATCTGTTCTCTAACCCCCGCAAAGAGATCCAGTGTGCAGTGATGCACATGTAATCAGTGGCTTGGCAACTGGTCCACATGTCTGTTGTCAGGTGGATACTCTGAACAGCACTCTGCTTCAAGGCTTTTCCAAGCAATTCCAGCACGTCGTGATGTAGTGCTGGAACAGCAACTCTGGCAAAATAGTAGCGGCTGGGAACATGCCATTTTGGGCAGATGGCTGTCACAAATTCCAGAAAACCCACCCCTTCAACAAAAGAAAAAGGGAGAAGGTCCAGTGCTAACATTTTAGCCAGCTTCGCATTGTACAAACGTGCTATTGGGTGGTTGCGTTCGTACTGCCCCTCCCCCAAACATGCTGATAATGGTAGGCTGCATGGTTTTCCTTTCTCTTAGGCTCAACAACGCACTTTTTTCATTGCGGTACTCCTTGCTGTCTCAGGCTGACTCTTACTCTTGTGCCACTGAGATGTTGCTGAAGATGTGGGCGACGATAACACTGCACTGCTGGGGACAGGGCTACTTTGTGTACCACTACCAGAGAGAATGTCTCCCTGTCCTTCCTCTTCCACCGTGATCGGATCTTCTACTCGTTTATCCCCACCAACACCAATGGTTGCAGTTTTTATGCCGCGAAGGTGGTCCTCCCACTGATCAAGTGGTGTTTTTTCAGATGGGTTATTTGGCCTCCGGTACCATAGTTTGTACCAAGCTTACCCCGACTAACAGAGGTATTACAAATGGAGCATATAGCAATGTTCTCCTCCTTTTCGCTAACCGGAAAGAAGTCCCAAACTGGGGAGCTTAACTTTTGCCTCCTGCTGGAGGTGCCACTTCCAATGCCGGATGAACTGGAGGGTGTGGGTTGAATTTGACTCTGTGCTGTACCACTACCTACTTCTACTGAGGTGGTGGTTGTGCTGGATGTAGGTCGCTGCCGGGCCTTTGCTAATGCAAATATGGAAGCTGTAGGTCATTTTGGTGTTACCTGTGTTGGAGGTATGCGTGCTACATCCCTCGCAGCGATTTTGGATAGGGTAATAATGTTGGACTCCATCTCCTCGGGGCCGGGAGTGATGTTCGTGATGACTGGCTCATCATCAGCATCCTGCTGTTCTACATCGACCTCCATAAGTGTAAGGCTTTCTGGAACCTTCCTTTTCCCTAGCCTGGTCTTGGGACGTGTCTCCCTCTCAGACTCAGTTTGTGGCTTCCAAGTGGCATCTAGATCATCAGAAGAGGGGCTTGGCGAAGAACTTGATGGACTAACCCTCCTTTTCCATGCTGGGAATTTGGAAGACAATGGATCTTCTGAATGAGTGGCTTCCTCTTCTTCTACCTCTGCATGAGGCTCAATTTCCTGAACTGCCCCTACTTCGGGAGGAACAACAACTACTATTGCGGGCGGTGGTTGCGGCTGTTGTTGTTGACCACTTATCTGCTGTGTTTCCTCCTGCATTGATTGGGTACTACTTTGAGATAGCGATAAGTTTATCTCAGGCTCAGCATCACTGGTTTCCACCATTAGGCTGGCTACCTCTTCCACACTCATGTGCTTGGGCCTGGGTTGGTGGGTTGGGCCCACTGATGCTGAGGTGCTGCCCCCAGCTTGCCCCCCAGCCACCGCTGCTGCAGGCGTAATTTTTTGTTTCCCAAAAAAGGTATTCCTTCTTCTGTTCCTTCTTCTCAATAGTACTTTCTTGGTACTGGAGGACCTGGTACCTGCTTTCTTTGGGCCCATCTTCTTCAGATGTCAGCAGCACTCAGTTGCACAAGTTGCAGAGATGTCTGGTCAGGTCACACGTCACGTCGTGTACAGCAGCAGGACGTCTGTCTGGCAGTACATCGGGCAATTATGACACACCTCCTCCTCAGTCTTTTGTGCACCTAAAAGCAAAAAAGCCAGAAGAACATCAGTCAAACGATAGCACAAATCAAACTAATATAATATATAACTTAGTGTGTTGTTGTCTCAATTATTAAATTTTAGAAACTCAGTGAGCAACAACAGTGTAGCCATTTATGAGACTTTGACAACAAGGCCAGGGCTTTCCTGGTGTACTGTGTACACTCAGGAAGAATAAGAATAGCAAAGAACAAAAACAAAAATGTAGTGGCGCCTGTTTGGCCTAAATTTGTGCATCACGTGGGATGGATGCAGCATCAGGGAGCTGCAGCTGGCAATGGGGATGGATTTGGAAGCAGTAAGACAAAAGGAACAATGGAAAGACATGCAGGCCTATGTGGCAAAAACAGCACACTACTAACTACCACCACAAAATGGCCCCCAGCCACATGGTCACTCACAGGCACAAGGCACGGCAAACAATGAACTCAAGCAGGCCTATATGGCCAGACAAAGGATGCCTGATAAACAACACACACAGCTTTAATTCAAAAACTAAAATCCACATGGCTAAAAACAGGTTGGAAAGTTACACAACAACCACAACAACAACACATACACACACGCAAAAAAGGCATTTATTTAACACACCCAAAAAGTGAAATAGATCCCCCCAAAAAACCCACATTTTGCAATTCAATCCAATGCCATCCATGCCCTAAATGATGTTTAAATTCAACAGACAACACAAACAGTTTTTATGCACCCATGATGACTACCTCTGGGCCTACTGGCAGACTAGGCCGCAAGCTTGGAGGCCTATGGCAAAAGCACATTGGCTGGTCCCACAAAATGGCCGCCACCACATGGCCAGGCCACCCACAACAACAAGAAAAGGAAGACAAGACAGACAATGCAGGCCTATGGCAAAAGCACAATGCCTGGCTTCACAAAATGGCCGCCACCCACATGGCCAGGCCACCCACAATAACAAGAAAGTGAAGACAAAGGACAGGACCAGGAAGTTGGAGACTCTGGGGAACTTCCTTCCTCTTTAAAAAATTGTAAAAAAAGAAAAATGACTCCTTGCTCACAAAACTACATCTAAATGACAACCTGAGGAGTTTTTTGAGCAAAATGAACAAAATCATCATTTTCGAGAAGGTTTTATGCTGCTCGAGAGAGATATTCTTCGCCAGATTGTAAATTCTGCGTGTTCGGCATCGCAATCTTCACAAAAAATCGTTATCGCGCGCGCGAAAACACATATTGAGCGCGCGAAGAAGAAAAAAAGTATAAGTCCGCGTTGTCGTGCAGTGCGGAGTTGCCAAAAGTCCGCGAGCTGAACGCCCAGGGTTACCTACTGGCTGAAAAGGCCTATTTATTTAACACACACCAAAAAACTGAAATAGCACCCCAAAAACCACATTTTGCAATTCAATCCAATGCCATCCATGCCATAAATGATGTTAAAATTCAACAGACAACACAGAAACAGTTTTTATGCACCCATGATGACTACCTCTGGGCCTACTGGCAGACTAGGCCACAAGCTTAAGCCTATGGCAAAAGCAAGCACACTGCCTTGCTCCACAAAATGGCCGCCACCCACATGGCCAGGCCACCCACAATAACAAGAAAGTGAAGACAGACCATGAATGGAGGCCTATGGCAAAAGCATACTGCCTGGATGGCTCCACAAAATGGCCGCTAGCCACCCACAACAAAAAGAAATGGAAGACAGACAATGCAAGCCTATGGCAAAAGCACACTGCCTGCCTTCACAAAATGGCCGCCACCCACATGGCCAGGCCACAACAACAACAAGCATAAGCCAAGGGGAACAAAGAAAAGACATGCAGGCCTATATGGAAAAAGTAGCACACATTCTAAACTACCACCACAAAATGGCCCCAAGCCACATGGTCACTCACAGTCACAACAGGCCATGGAAAACAATGAACTCAAGCAGGCCTATATATGACCAGACAAAGGAGGCCTGCTAAACAACACAGCTTTAATACAAAAATGCAAAATCGAAAATCCACAGGGCTACGAAAGGCTGGAAAGTTACACAACAAGAACACACACACATCCAACAAAAGTATTTATTTATTAACACACACCCAAAAAGTGAAATACACCCCAAAAACCACATTTAGCAATTCAATCCAATGCCATCCATGCCCTACATGATGTTTAAATTAAATTCAACAGACACCACAGAAACATGCACCCATGGGTACCTCTGGGCCTACTGGCTGAAATGTCAATCAAAGAAAAACAACTAGGCCCCTACTGAAACTACAGGCCACCCAGGCCACAACAATACATTTTAAAAACGATGAAAATCCCCAAAAAATGTAGGTACAAACAAGCCCTAATCAAACAAACAAGTACACCAATTCTCCAACTTGTAAAATCTCAAATCCAAAAGTCCTCAAATCCAATCCAATGATATGATGCAGCAGACAGACACAAAAAGTGATCCTTCCAGCTCCAAATCCAAATGAAAGTGAACAGCACATGGACAAAGCACTGGGAGGAGCCTGCTGGACAGGAACAGGAAGTTGGAGACTCAGGGGCACTTCCTTCCTCTTGAAAAAAAAGTAAAAAAGAAAAAGGACTCCTTGCACAAAAAACTACAGCCAAATCACAATCTGAGGAGTTTTTTGGAGCAAAATAATCATTTTTGAGAAGGTTTTATGATGCTCGAGAGATATTCTTCACCAGATTGTAGTTTCTTCGTGTTCGGGATCGCGATCTTACCAACACTGCCGCCGGAAGTCAGATCGCGCGTCCGAATGACGTGTTCGCGTTCGCACACTCTCGCGGGATCGTGCGGCCGGATTCCAAATCTCGTGGCGCCTGCGAACGGATAGGAAATCGCGTCAGCGAACGCAGAATCACGGTAAGTCGTTACCGCGCACGCGAGAACGCATATTGAGCGCGCGAAGAAGAAAAACAGCTACGCTATGTTGCAAATTGCGTAGTACTCGGTAACTTCGCGTTCTACGCGAATCGCGAAGTTACCGAAACTCCGCAAACTCCGCGAGCATAGCGTAGTTCACCGCCCAGGGTAACCCTTCATGCCAGCTGCCCCTGCGCGGGACGTGCCTGCGAGACTCACCAGCAACGCTGGTCAGTTGCTGGTTGTAGCTTGGAGCCGCCAGACGTTCCCGGTTGTGGGTGTATTGGATTACCGAGAATAAAGCGACTGGAACAGCGCCTGTCTCCGCGCGGGTCCTCACCACCGCTTCCGAGGCAGAGAAAGCTGCGTTTCTCCAGACCTAGAACTGCATTTTACTTCAAGGTCTGCCACAAAAGCCAGGTGCATTTGTCCACTGCATAATCAACAACGAACAACTTTGTAGAAAGCCATTAAGAAGCCTTCTGCCTTCCTTGTCCCACTGCCCCGTCGAATTCAGGTGCAGAAACTGAGGAGGGAAACTGTGTGACTCCTGAAGTTGGAACTGGGGCTTTCCTGACGGTATTGGTTTCGAACACTCCATTGGTACTGAGAACGCATATTTAATGATAAAAGAGGTTAATAGATTTTTATTCTACTGCTATACTACTTTAAAGAACTCCATTGACTATTTTCAAAAAAGCTCCACCATAAGGAGTATACAGCTTGGGGTTTTCCTCACGTAAACAGATGGGAAATCAAATCTGCTTTCGAACAAAGAATCAGATGACCCTCCCACGGGGCTTTGCAAAGGACTAATAGGATAGAATATGTCCAGCATCTTACTTCGCAAAACCCCCATGACGTTCTCTCCCATTAACTTTTGCCTTAGGGGATCGCTGTTGTCCGCAAAGTATATTAAGGCCTTTTCCTCGTAAGCAGCCCTGCAGAGCTGTCACTGCACGGAATTCAAGAAAACACTAAAATTACCGAAGGCTTCAGAGCACTCTGACATGGATGTAAATGCACATTTAACGCTCTGTTAACTTCCTTATAAGGTTGTGAACAATGTTCCTATACCAGATGGTGACAGAAAGACCCTGAGGCATGAACTGGAAAGCCAACTTCCATGAGAGCTATCTCTGAGGAGAATATTGTTAAGCAGAGCTTTGCATTTTAAAGTTAGATGTGCCCTCATTCCCTTTGAATTGCCATGTTATGTTATAGTATGTCAGAAAAGAAGATACAATTTAAATGTCAATTTGTTCCATATTACATTTTTGTTCTTGGTCAGAGGAATGCAAGGTTCAGGAGGGAGGAAGCAGGTGGACTTGGCAGGGGAACCCATTGTCGTCAATGCAGGTGAACATTTTTGGAAGGGGTTGTCTGTCATTTTACATCCACTAAAATCTATAGGAAGCATTTTTGACATGTAAAGAAGGAGACAATCATTCCAGGTGGGTAACACACTTCAAAAGTTGGTGAAATGGCAGGTATGCATAACTGAATCATTGAAATCAATGCAGTGATTTCACCAAAATCACAGGGCTATTTGCAGCGACTTCACACTTAGGGCCAGATGTACGACTGTTTTTTGCAGTCGCAAATGGGAAATCGGCCCGTTTGTGACTGCAAAAAAGGGTCCTGGAATGTACAAATGCTATTTTGCGAGTCTGTGACTCGCAAAATAGCGTTTGCGACTCTCGCTATTAAGAAGGGGCGTCCCTTCCTAATAGCAAGTCACAATGGAATGTACCATTGTTTTGTGACCACATTTGCGGCTGCAAAATACTCTCAGTTTACCACCTACCTGGGATTGGGATTTGGGATTTATTGGAAAAAGTGATAAAAGTTCTGTACAAGAAAGTGTAGATTTTTTTTTCTAAAAATACCATTAATGATATATTTGCCAGCAACAATTGATTGATTGGTTGATTGATTTATGTATTTATAAAGCGCAATTGTCACTCCGAAAGGAGCATCCTGGTGCTGTGCGGAAGTAAGAAAAGGAAACAAATCAGCCATGAGTTGCATCGCAATTTAAACAAATGAGGAACAGAGGGCATCGGGGGCCACACACATCAAAGTCTTCAATGATTTCCTGAACTGATTTTCTGACTCCATCAGTCTAAGCTTTGTAGGCAGGAGGGTCCATGCTCTGGTTCTAAGGGTTGCCAAGGAATCTCCTCCTTTGGTTTTATATCTGAATATAGGGGGCTTTAGCAAATTTGCTGAACATGATTTAAGTGACCGGGCAGTGACATACGGTGTAAACCGGGCAGCAAGGTATTTAGGCCCTGATGCTCCGAAGGCTCTAAAAGTGATTAAAAGAAGCTTGAATAATATTCTTTTTGATTAGGCAGCCAATAAAGAATTGTAAGACCTGCAGAGGCCCAGGAGCATCGGGGCAGTTTCAACACCAGGCGGGCAGCTGCATGTTGTACTATCTGTAACTTGTTTAGCACTAGTTTGTTTACACCAGCAAACAGGCTAATTCAGTAGCCTAATCTGGATAAAATAAGTGCTACTGCTACTGTCTTACTGGCAGAGCAAGGGATGAGATCGAAAGACGTTTTCAGCGATTTCATTAAATTAAAACACATCCCTGCCACTGCAAGGGCCTGTGGCCGAAGAGAGGCGTCACATTTTACACTGAGGTTCTACCGTACCTACTTCTACCATATTTGGAGGAGCAGGAGCATCTTCTGGCCACCATAGGGCCAGATTGAAGGGATTATCTTTGCCTATTAACATGATCTTAGTCTTATCCGTTTTGCATTTAAGATGATTAAATCCCATCCACCCGATGACCTCTGCTAAGAATTGCTTGAAGTTAAGCTCTGATTCATTGGAGTGTTTGTCTAAGACTAAGATCAGTTGAGTATCAACCGCATAAGAGGTTGTTTCGATGTCAAATGGGGATATTAACGAGATTAGCAAGGCCATGTAGATGTTGAACAAAAGTGGGCTAAGGGAAGATCGCTGTGGTACGCCTGAGGTGATAGGGCATTCAGTTGAAAGATACAGTCCTCAGGGCGATTGTTCGTCTACGGTTAGTAAAAAAAGATTTTATCCAGGCTAAAGCAATTCGAGATATGCCGCAGCAATAAGTTTGCTGGGCTAAGATCACCCTCGTCCCAACTTTCAAGAACAGGCAGAGTTGTAAAAACACAAAACCAAAAAAAAAAACTTTTTACAACAGTTTTTGCATGTTTCTAAGTGGTGGTTGACTTTTTCCTATTTATTTATGAAGTTTCTACTTACTTGTAGTTTATGATGGAAGCAGGTGTGAAGTTAGTGGGAGAACACAGAAACCTATACATTTCTGAAAAGTAGGCACCATTCAGAATTCAGCCAGAGGTCAGTTGTGTAAATCGCTCTTGGTTTTCTGAAATAAACTAATCATTGAAATAAAGCAATAATGAAAAATAGCAGTAACAAATCAAATAGATGACAATGTTTTAGTCTGTAATTTTTTGCCCAGATATGTGATTGACCAAAGTAATATATCTCTGTCAGACACTTCTGGTTGCAAGGTTATACAGTATTAGGGGCATATTTATGAAAAAATTGTTCAGCCCAACAAGTCATCTGGCTGCGCTGCGTGATAGGGAAAGGACAGGAATGCGCAGTATTTAACATAATACAGCGCATTCCTGTCTTTTCCATGCGCTGGCGCACAATGTGCTGCCTAGCGCCAATGCAGGCACCTTTGCACCATGTTTCAAGGGTGCCTGCATTCTAAGCAGGATTGTTTATGTGCAGGAAGGGCAACCTTACTGCACAAAAACAATCCTCTGAGGCATTTTCCTCTTTCTATGTGTGCTGCAATATGCAGCACAAATAGAAAGAGGAAGTAGCGAGGAGAAATAAAGGTATTTCTCCTTGTTGCACCTTGCCTGGGGAGACGTAGCATTTCTACGCATTCCCAGGTCTACCAGTAATGGTAAATCTGGGAATGTGCCAAAATCCATGGGTGGATGCTTGGGCACACACATGCCCCATCCATGGAGCGCCTCCCTGGGGCAGAGATGCTGCAACACAGCGATTTGCACTGCCTTGCGTTACTCCAGATTTATTAGGCAATGCAGGGCTAAGCAAGGTGGCCTTGCGTGGCTCGATCAATCTAACTTAAGAGTTGTATCACTCTTGCACCTCGTTGCGTGGTGCAAGGGCAACATAACTCTTTAATAAATATGCCCCTAAGATGCTTGTCCAAAAGCATATGATTGATATATCCAACAACTGAGATGCAGCTTGTAATTATTTTTCATTGTCTAGCAACCATACATCAATTTATATGGAGAAATCTAATGAATGGAAAATGGGGATGAAAGAACCTATGCATTTTTTAAATGTGCCCAAAATCCTGAGTTTTTTAAATAGTGGTTATTTGTTCAATTCTGAATGTGGGGTTACTCATGCTATCATATGACTCAGAGGGTGTCTTGAAAATGAGTACTTTCTTTTTACATTTGTAAGCCAACAATGAAGAGAGATTCAATTGATAATAGCAAATGTTCTACTCTTCTAGAGTCCCACACTTCTACTGATAACAATGGCAACCCACTTATGCAAGCCAGTGTTCCCAGATTCCTCCTGATAAACCGGTACCTCATTTGTGGAGCTGGGCCTATTGCCCGTGACAGGAACTAGTCAAAAAATGTAATGTCAATGATGTCTTCAACTGTGTATGGTTTTGACTCTTTCCAAAGACATGCTTTAGGTCCACACACAGATGGGAGATGGTGGTTCATTGGGAGAAGTGTGGAAAGACTGTGGCCATTGGCTGGAAGTGTCAATGTTTTCTGCCACATAAATAAAGGAAAGTAGCTTTTTTGACCCATACTTTGATGTTTGTACAATATTCTTGGTAAAGAAATGTGCTGAGATTGACAGAAGCAATACAACCTGGAATCCTCTGAGTCTTAAGTATTCAGAAATGCCCATGATAGGTAGGGGTCAGTTGTTGCCAGCCTAAATAGTGCAGTCATGCCCAATAGCAAGTGAAAGGAAATTGGGTTTTAATCCCTCTTTTCTGGCCCATGTCAAAACTACGGCCAAAGAATACTAATTTACTATTGCTCGCTATGAGGATGGTTATGCTATCGACCTAGGGGGGTCAAAAAGGCTGTTGGGCCCTTTAGGGGTGGGGTTTTTTGCAATGTCTGGGCCAGTCAGTCCCACCCCATATTTGTTTTGTAAAAAAGATTTCTGTGTCTAGTGGGCCTTCGCCCAAGTGGAAGAAAGACGTTTGTGGCTCTATAAGGGTGGGATCAGGCCAGAATCCTGGTTGGCCATAAAATGAAATTTGTACTTGTAAAGCGCACTTATGAAATTTGTACTTGTAAAGCGCACTTATACCCCCAAAGAGGTGTCCTGGCACTGTACGCATACCGCTGTGGAACCCTTCCTGGCTTTTCCCTGTGAAATGTCCACTCCTGGGCACCCCCAGGGTGAAGCCAGGCATCCCAGCGCTGTTGGGGCCGTTGTGGAGATTAAGCAAGCTATTGCCCAGAGTTGCAGAGTGGGACTCATGATTAGAATAGGCACTGAGGTGAGAATTATCAGGTCCGAGGAAATTGAGCCCAAGACCCGCCGAGGCGGGAATTGAACCCTGGTCCCGGGCCAGATCTCTGCATCAGGGTCTGCCGCTCTAACCATTGAGCCACACTTCTCCTGCCATGCCTCTTCTCCTTTTATAAAATGTGTCCCTGGTGTCTAATGGGGCTTTAAACCCCATGGGTGCAGTTTTTGTGTACCCCCTCCTCCCTCAATATACTCCTGTTTTGATTGTCACAGAAAGCAAACAAAATAAGTTCAGGACCCAAGGGTAGCTCTTCCAAGGCATCCTGAAGTTATTTTAACCCCAAGTATGGAGGATGAGATGTTCAGGTTCTCCACATTACAGAGATAATGTGAAGGTTGTAAACATCTCATTCTCTTCATTTATAATGCTAAACACCTTGAAATTAAGTACAGTGATAGTAAGGTACATTTTAACCCAATTACAGCCCATTGTAGTTTTTGTGCAAATTATTCAATGAAAATGTAAAGAAACAGTATATTATAAACGGGATTTGATAACACATAGCTCCATAAATAAGAAACTGGCAATCAGTGCTGGCATACACAGTGTTTGGACAAATTTTGGATAAAAATATTGTGATATAAAATATTGTGTCTAGAATATCGGGATGTTAAAAATGTCGTCACCAGGAATATAAAAGGTAAAAATATCATTTTAAGTGTTGTTTTTAATATCGTTGTAAATACTAGATTTAGAAAATATCATTGTGGAATAGTAAATGCCAACCCTTTACTGTTCAACACCTTCCTCAAAATGGTATAGATTAGAGTGGGAATAGTAAATGTTACCCTTTTAGTGTCCAACACCTTCCCCAATTTGGTTTAGATTGGAGTGGGAATAGTAAATGTCACCCCTTAGTATCCAAACCCTTCCCCAAATTGGTACAGATTGAAGTGGGAATAGTAAATGCCACCCCTTTAGTGTCCAACACCTTCCCCAAAGTGGTTTAAATTGGGGTGGAAACAGTAAATCTCACCCTTTTAGTATTCAACACCTTTAGTGTTTAATCATTTGTTCCAGTTGTATTTGTATGTGGTAGAAATAATTTGTTTTTTAATTAGTATTGTTGTTGTTTAGAAATATAATAACAACATAGTTGCATGTTTGTAATAAATAATATTATTAATTATATATGTTTATAGAATAAAGACATGTAACACATTTTTCCAATTTCATTTATGTTTTCGAAGTTTATTTATTGTGTATTTTTCCATTTTTAAACAAATATATTTCATCTAAAAATAAACTTTTATATATTTAATACATTGTGGTATTTATACCTGAATGTTCTATGGTCAAAACCAATTGTCTAGCTATATGTGTTTTTAAAGACAACTATATGTTTCTTTTTAATGAGCATATTTCAATTTGATCAGTACTGTACAGATTCTATGGTTGTTTTTATGTGGGTTTTTAAACTTCAATCAGGCCATATATATGAAGGCAATCATACTTATATTAATCATTTAATTAATTCAATTCATTTATGTCATTCTAATTGTTGTATAACCTAACAATTGAAAAAAAACATTTTTTTTTTTTAAATTGAATTTTAAAATTGATTTGTGAAAATAATTTGTAAATTAATTTATGTATAGCCCAACCCCTAATAGTCTAGGAACAACCGAATATAGTCTGTTTTCCATATCCATGTTTAAAACTAATGGCACTTCTCACTTTAAGAAAAATGCTAAAAAAAGTAGGAAAAAAATGGTATATAAAGGTAACCTCCTCCCAGCTAGCGTGTCATGTGATCAAGACCCTTGTGGGGTCGAAACGCGTAATGGCTGCCAGTGCTGTTTGAGCTGTCAATAAAGAGTTAAAGTTCCAGCAAAATCTTGTGGTCCGTGCTCCTGTTCGTCGACAGGCATCGAGATTCGAGCCGAGTGGTGCAGATATATATATATATATATATATATATATATATATATATATATATATATATATATATATATATATATATATATATACATTAAAAAGGTAATACAATTTTATTATTACATATAAAAGTGCAAATCACATTTAAATAGTTCTGTATGTTGTACATTTTCCACCTTTTTCCATTAATTAACTTTTTTTAACATTTCTTAAATTGTTTTATATATATAATTTTAATATCATTTTAACATAAGTTTTTCAGTATATATTAAATAATTGTACATATTGTATGATAATATTTTATTTATACTTTGCAGTTTCTTTAACATTTTTTACAACTTTTTGTATGTGTTTTATATGTTTAATAATTGTTTGCAATTTTAACACATTAATTCAACATTTAAAAATTATTTCACATTCATTTCTATGGGGAAATAGTCTTTTTTTTAGTTTCATTTATCATCCTTTCTTTTTACTGCTATCTTCTATTTTGTCGTCTATTTGTGTCATTTTTAGTCTATTTTCTGGGACCAGGTCACAGTAATATGATGCTGTTTGTTGCAACAGGTAAGTCCTTTTTAAAGGTTTTTTAAGGGTTGTGAGGATGGGGGGGCTAGAAGGTTAGTTATAGTGTTGTTTGGGGATTTTGTTGTACATTAAGGGGCTGATTACGATGTTGTTAGGAAGGGCTCCGGATGGGATTCGGTATTGTCGAATCCGATTCGGAACCTTTGCCTCCTACCGAATCATACAGTTTTCCCAATGACCGATTACGATGCTCGGAAACCGTTCGAGCAGACCAAATCGGTTCCAAGAGGCATCCGGACAGCCCGAGTCTTTTAGAGCCAATTCGTTAAGCTCTATGGACACAGTTTCCGGACGAGCGATTACGATGACCGATTCGTTCAGCCGTTCCGATTCAGTTTGCCTGAGACGAAACGGCTGCCGGAATCTGTCTTTGGGTGCCCGTTGCAGGCCCCCTTCACCAGGAGGCGTCCGAATGTGGCCCGTGGGGGTACTCAAGGAACCCCTCTTCCCAACCATGCACAATGTGGTAGGTACCATGGGGTGCAAGCCACAGGGTGCAAGGTTTTCCCCAACCACCCCTTTTTTCAATGGGAGCCTGTGTTCGCTTTCGGGACACAGGCTCCCATTAATGTCAATGCGAGTCCGACCGAACGATGCTGGGAGGCATCGTAATCGGTCGTCCGGACTCACAGGACCCGATTCGTTTGGAAACTAGTCCGGAACCTAATCGTTCGGGACAGTTTCCTAACAACATCAGAATCGGCCCCTTAATTGTTTTAATAGTAGTGTTTTTTCCACTAGTGTGAAGTTTGGGGCTTTCATAAACTGTTTTAGTAATGTATCATTATGTTATGTATAGTGTTTTGTTACTTATTTTATGATGATTAAGGGTTATGTATTTGTAATTTTGGGAATGTATTGTGTTTTGGGGGTGAGTTTTTTTGTTGACTTTACAGGTTTTTAGCTTTGTTTTTTTTAAGGAATCAATTTTGGTTTATAACAATCCAAAATTTTTATTTTTCTTTCTGTTCCAGGACTGTTTTTTTTTTGTAAACACTTTTTTACATTTTTAGATTTTTTTATGGTTCCTAGATACTTTGGATTGCTTCAAGGGATGTCTATTGGATTTGTTTTAGTTTTGCATTTTTTGGGGGGGGCTTTTTGGAAAATCTTTTTCCCGTTTTTGGCATATTATCATTTTTCACTATGTGCATACAGAAGAAGATCTGTATCAACAGACATATTAATTGTATTTGCTTTGGGTGAGAAATGTAATATTTTATTGTCTGTGTAAATATTATGTGATTGTCATGCTGTATTTATTTTATGTAATGGAATTAATTTGTTCTTTGAGGTTTTTGGTTGGTTAGGTTTACATTTTCCATGTAAATAATTTATATATTATTTTATTATCTCAGTGTTATTTAACTTTGTAGTTTTATTTAATGTTTAGACTGATGTAATAAAAAATTATATCTATTATTTTATAAAAATTATTTGTGATTTTGGTTTATATTTTGTGACAGTTTTTTGGGACTTTTGTAAGTTATACTTTATTTTCTAATATGCTTTTGGCTATCATTTCTAAGTAATCTATTCCTTTGTTGTTTATGAAGATTTTGAATTTAAATTGTGGCATGTTGTACATATTTTTAGTTTGTTTGCTAAGTTTAGGTGCATTTTGGCTAACAGATTGCTCCATTCATAGTTATTGGTAGTTTGTTCATTTTGTAATGCTTCTATAAATGTATAGAGTGTAGTTTTAGTACTGGATTGGAAGTCATTGTGCCATCCTACCACTGCGTTGTTTGTTTTGGTTTCCTGTGCCAAGGTGCTGCCATAGACATTCCACCATGGTATTTGGAATTTGTGTTGCTGTCTGTGTCTGGAGCGATGCAGTCTGCCAACCTAAGTGTCTTTGTGTTTTCGAAATAATCCATTAGGGGGCTCAGTTTGTCTTCGCTCTGGCGTTAGAAAGGACATTCTTTTAGTAAATTATTGAGGTTACCTACCTCTGTGACAAGGACTTAGGCTAGTGCTATCATTTTTTTTATTTCAAAGGCAAATCGGTTGTTTGTAGCATATTCTACACTTAGGGGCTGATTACGATGTGGCTCGTAAAGGCTCCGACCTATAGTCGGAGCCTTTACGGCTGCATCGTATGTGCTGCTCGGTTTCCTTTCCGACCACCTCCTTACGATGGAAGGGGTCGGAAAGGAAACTGACCGGTAATTCTGGCTGGCTTCCGACAAGCTTGGAGAGCCCGTCCCCCAGTCGGAAGCCGGGTAGTAATCTAAGGGGTGGGTCTTTCCACCCTTGACATTATGATGACGGTTTCTGACATGGTTTCCATGCCGGTCTGTCCGACATGGAAACCATGTCGGAAAGCATGTTTGGGGGCCCCCATCAGGGCCCCCTTGGGAGCACAGCTTCTGGTTGGAGGTCGAGGGTGCCCCCCTGTTGATCCCTGCACCGTGTGGCAGGCCCCTCAAGGTGCCTGCCACAAGGTGCAGGGATGAACCACACCTCCCATTTCACTATGGAAGCATGCATTATGCCCATATTATGGCTGTAATGCATTCTCCTATAGTGAAATATAGGAATGTGACCGAACAGTGTTCGGTCGCATCCTTAATGGGGCGTTCGGGACTGCCAATGGGTGTCCGTTGGTCCCATGACCGAGTCGGTGTCATGTGGAAGTGATTCCGCCCAACATCGTAATGACCCCCTTCATGCAGATTGTTGGAGGTGTCTCCATATGTATTGATTGAAACGGTAGTAACAGCCTTGTATGGCTGTGTGTGGGTACAGCTTTAAAAAGATTTGAATCATGGCTTGTTAAAGTCTGTGATTACTTTTTTGTGGGTAGTAGTTATTTTATTTTTGTTTGATGTGGTTTAAGAGTTTGTAGTAAGTGCTGCTTTGTTTATCTCGTAGTAGAGCATATTTAAAATGGATATTTGTGTTTTGATTTTCACTATGTATGGTGTATATCTGAGTGAAAGGTTTGGGGCACATTTTGAAGGTCCCATCCATCATCCAGGTTTGACAATGGCTCAGTTTTAGTAAGTTATCTGCTGTTGGTTGTCATATAAAAGGAAATGTTCCTCATAATGTGTTATTTTTAAATGCTCAGATGTTTCTGTGTCTTGGTATCTTTTAGGGGCATGATGAGTATCGCTGGTGGCTTTTTTAGGTCATGCAATTAAACATTTTAAAGTGGGTGTAAGTGGAAGTTGGCCTTTGATGTTTTTAAGTACTTTGGGCAGTATATCTTTTAGGAATTTTGTTGTAGGTTCCTGGGAGCTAGTGCTTGCCTCTCCTATGTCCTGCAATAACTCCATTACTTCTATTTCTGTCATATTTCAGGGGTGGTTGTGTTCTCTTACATTAATTACAACGTCATCTTTTGTAGTGGCACTCCCATAGTATGCATTAGAATAATATTTGGTACATTTCCAATTCACATTTTCTGTCGCTGCACTTTCCTGGTTGTAGGTGTAGCTCATGTGACTTAGTAACTGCTTTCCTTTCTGGGAAGCAATGTATCTAACTCTCTCTGTCATTGTATCTGAAAGTAGTGTAATAGTGTACATAACTACAGTTTTTTAATGTTTATACTTTTGTTATTTACACATAGAATTATGCAACTACTTCTATTGTTTATACTTACAGCCACGTTCTTGTTAGATGTTTCACACTTTTTGGTAGTTTATCCGTTGGGGGCGTTGTAATGTGGAGCAGGTGCTTTTCTGTTGGAAAAAAAAGTGCCAGTTTAATTTTAAATGTTTATTTGTTGGTAGTTTGTAGAGGTTGAGGTAGTTAGGTTTCTACTAATTCTTCTTATGTTTGATGTCTTTCCAACTAAATGTGTCCTAAATATGGATGCTCATGGTCAACAAATGGACATTTACTAATTTCATCCGTCAAGACTTTCCTTCCAGTATGCACCTCACACAGACACTTGTCATGTCCTTTCTTATTTTTGCCCATCACCAGTATAGCATCTTGAAAACAGATAAAACAATGCATATTTCTGAATAGCCCCAGCATAAGCTTTTGGAAAATGGTGGTGGCCAAAAAAAAAAAAAAAAAAAATGTAAGTCCGTTTTTATATAGCGCAGCTACTCACCCTTACGGGTCTCAAGGCGCTGGGGGCCAGAGTGGAAATTAAGTGAGCTATTGCCCAGAGTCACATGGTGCTGAGCTGAGCTGCCGCCGGAACCGGGGATCGAACCGTGAACGCTGTGCTCCGAAGTCAGCTGCCCTGGCCGCTGCACCACACCTCTCCAAGCTAATCCAAATGGCATACGATGCAACTGGAAACACTCAAACGGAGTGATGAAAGCTGTAAGAACTTTACTATTAGGATTTAGGCAAACCTAATTACAGGCAGAGGTAAGATCCAAGGTGGAGAGCCATTTCACATCTTTAAACCTTACATCTTATTAATTGTGGGTAGTGGGAACTGATCCACAGTGTTATTATTAAGACATCTGAGGTCCTCAGAGGGCATCACCTTTCCATTTGCTAGTCATTCCACTGACAACGCTGAAGCCCACTCACAAGACTTGACAGGTTCAATTATTTGAGCATTTTGCAATGTCTCAAGTTTCTGTCATCTCACACAATAAAGTAAATTCTGTGTATGGCACTAGATTCCAAGTAGGCCTGGGTGAAATTTTAATTACACTGGAGTAATTAGAGTAATTTTGGTAACTTTGTGTTACTCTTTGATACGAAATTACTGAAAATTACGAGATTGTGCCTGTTCATGTAAATATGAGTAATTTGGCACAAAAATCCTAATAGAGGAGCACAGGAGCACCAAACTTCGTGAGAGGCTGCTTGCTGCTGCTGTTCATTGTCTGTTGCATTTAGCACTATTTTCTTGGTGCAAAATGCATTCTCTTGTCCCTTTCGGATACAAGGATGCATTTTGCACTAACAAATTAGTGTAAATGCTAGGTTACACTCCTCGCGGAATCCTGCATAATCTTGCATAATTTTGCTGTAATTTTGTGAAATTGCACACCCACCCCTAATTTCAAGATGTTCTACTGAGTGAATCCCTTTAACTGACCTATTTTCCTAATAAATATTGTGGGAAATCTATGCAACATCCACTTCCCGGTGTCTTCACTATCTTTACTATCCTCAACAACTAATACATGGGCAGTTTACACTAAATAATATTCTAATACAATATGTAAATATTCAATAAAAAAAACTTTATTTCGGTCAATAGACCATAAAAGTGCATGTGCATTGCAATAACAATTCATTAAAGTAGTCCATAGGAGCACAGGCTCGGACCCCCTAGTCCTAATTTATGATTACCATCGTGTGAGCCTGCATGCCAAACAATAGACAGAAATATATACAAATATAAGATATTAATAAAAACAGATATATGACATGTTGCAAACACTAAAAATGCACTTAAAACCACTTATAATAAAAATAAGTAAAATGGAGCAGGTCCAGTTAAAACGAGTTATCAGCTTAGTCTTGCGAGTTGATGTTCAAAGACATTTTGCGTACGCACCACAAGGAGAGTAAAAAGCGTAACACTGCAAATACGATAAGCATTTGGTTGTTATATTTCAGCAATCTAAATGCCTCTATGCAGTGCTGTGTTCCCGGGTTTCTGCATAGCTGGAGCAACCAGCGATGCTTAGCCTTCCTATGGCCAGGACAGAAAAAGAGTACATGGTATTCTGTCTCCTCTGCATTACTGCAGGCCAGGCAGCCCAAAGGAATTGAGCCAGCCCATTTATTAGTAAAGTCGAGCAACGGGAGGACCCCATACCTGAATTGTAAGTAGAGCTTCCTAGCTAGGGCAGGTTGAATGTCATCCAAGGCAGGCTCTAAGCTATACTGATCTTTAATTCTCAGGAACACTGCAGTTAGCCTGTTGATGAGCTCCCCTGAAGGTGGGCAAGTTTGCTCACCCTATAGCTCCAGGCCAGTTCCTTCCTAGAAATTGTGGGGCAAACTGCCTCTGCTTTGTCCCATAGGGTCGCTCTACCCATAGCCAAATGTGTGACGTGGGCTATCCATGGTAATTTTCCCGCACCATGTAGGCTCAGAACCTCCCTTAGCTCTGCCCTGTATTCAACCAGTTCCGGGGTAGCCCATAAGCGACGCCAGAATGTAAGGGGTCTGAGGGCAATTTCATCTGCAATTGGCCTTACCCCAAGATCCAAACGGAGCGGTGTGAGGGGGGAGCTGAGAGGAAGACCAAATAGTTACCGGACAAAAATGTTCTCGATCTTAGTGATGTTTCGAGGTGAACAGTGCCCCCAGATTTCAGCCACATACATGGCAGCACCCCTTGCTTTCACTTTGTATATTTCAACAAGAGGACCGATGGGTTTGTGGATGGAGCTCCTAAATAACTTGGTCAAACCCCCGTGGTCTGTGCTAACTTTAGGCTGGCTTTATTAGTTTGGGCTCCCCAGTCCATTTTTTCTGTTAAAGTGACCCCATGGTACTCAAATACAGACACCCTCTCCAGCGGAATGCCTTGTAGGCACTGGTTTGGTCGAGTTGAACTAGCTGGATTTAAGACCATTTATTTGGTCTTCTGGGTGTTAATCTTGAGCCCCCTGAATTTACAGAAGCATTGAAGTTGTCGAGGATCCTCTGAATGCCCATAGGTGATTTAGAGAGCAAAAGAGTATCGTTGGCGAACATCATTGCCAGTACTTTACGGTTTGCTATCTTGGGCGCATCAATCTCCTTCCCCGCATTCAGTGTCTCTACAAGTGCATTAATCAATAGGCAGAAGAGGGTGGGCGCGACAACATAACCTCGTCGGACTGCTCTATCTATGGGTATAGGGGCGAAGATTTTCTGGCTGATGTCAATTAAACTTATAGGTCTGTAATTTGTGGGAAGGAGTGGTGAGCCCTTTTTATAGATCGGCAGGATCTTGTCTCCAGCCCAGGTTGCAGGGATCACCATTCCCTGCAGTATAGCATTATACAGAGTCCACAGATAAGGGCCACCCCATAGTGATCATGCCATGCTATTGACTTACTTAAATATTTTACCAAAACCTAAAGAGCACAACCAGGTTTTGTCTAGGAAAAACGGCTACCAATTGAAATGGACAGTGGTAAAAAAATCAAATTTGGTCCCCGAAATCCTAGTGCAGGTGAAGAAAGACATCATAGCATGCTTGGGAGAAAAGATATTGCCCGCAGACTTGGTCACTAGATTCATCGCCCTTTTGGCAAAAATAAAAATAGCAATCACGCGGGTGAAGTCATCAAACAGTACAGCTAAAAAGGGTGGTTTGACTCAGCCTGTACCAAAGCGAAAATAGCCCTCGTAAATGCATTATAAACTCTCCCCAGAGATTATCTCAAGATCCGTTCGCTACGTAATGAGTATAAATTAGCCAGGAGGGCGAGAGAGAATGATCTGAGGCACAGGCGTGGGAAGACTTTGAGCAAGCAGCTAGCTCTGGCAGCAGTAAAGATTTTTGGGAAGTTGTAAATGCTCCTTATTTTAAAGATATTAGTGACCCCGTATTAGACGTGCATGTAGATGAAGAGGCGTGGATGAGACATTTTGAAGGAATTTTCGGGCTATCAACTCCTTCACCTACATTAGTATGCTCCCCAGAAACTTCACCTCAGGAAGGACTAACCTTTACTGTATCCGAGATCCGAAAGGCGTTAGAATCCTGTACCCCCGGTAAGGCCCCGGGGCCGGACGGTGTACCAATTGACCTTTTCCAATACGAATATGACATGTGGGTCTCCTTACTCGCAAATATTTTTAACAGCATTCAGATAGTAGGTCCACCCCCATCATGGAACCAGAGCGTAATTGTCCCGATTTATAAAAAAGGGGACAGGGGCTCTCCAAAGAATTACCGCCCTATATCTCTTCTTGATACCACCGCAAAATTAATGGGGCGGGTTCTACTGGCCAGATTGGAGGACTGGGCAGAATCGCATAATATAATCATGAAGGCACAATATGGGTTCCGTAGAGGTATGGGGACGGTCGACCAGTGCCTGAACCTTTCCATAACTATAGGGAAGTACTCGAATGCCAAAAGTGGGAAGCTATACATGGCCTTCATGGACTTAACATCAGCTTTTGATTGCGTTTCACATTCTAGGCTATGGTCCATGATGGAGAGTATGGGCATTGACCCGCCGATCATTGGGTTCATCCGCCAGCTATACGCCAAGGCTACTGCCTGCGTAAGATATGGCAGGAAGGGGGAGTGCACTCGTCATTTTAAAATCGAAAAGGGAGTAAGACAGGGGTGTGTGCTCGCCCCGTTTCTCTTTTCAATCTATACGAACGGAGTCGAGTCCTCCCTGTCTGCTCTCTCATTGGATG
The DNA here is from genome assembly GCA_963921515.1 of Calotriton arnoldi. NCBI lineage: Eukaryota > Metazoa > Chordata > Amphibia > Caudata > Salamandridae > Calotriton > Calotriton arnoldi. The sequence continues at coordinate 1,590,063 of CAWUFW010003633.1, forward strand.
TGCCCAAATTCCATCAAACCCCCCTCCCAATCTTGGCATACGTTGATGACGCGGTACTGATGGAAAGATCGGGGTTGGCCTTACAAAAGTAAATTAAAGCTTATTCCATCTTCATGGCCTCCCTTGATCTAAAAGTCAATGAATCCAAATCCTTCATAATAGTGGCCGGAGAGACTAGAGGTGAGAAACATCCCCGTTTTCAGATGGCTGGTAAGGAAATTAAGGTGGTTGACTCCTTTTCATATCTCGGAGTGCTCTTCGATAAGGATCACTCGTGGGCTAAATTAGTGAAAACAAGAGGCCAGGGTATGCAGAGGAGCCTCAATGCTGTTAAGAGATTTGCATAAAAGTTGGGAGGAAGCCAATTGGACGCAATTAAAAACATTTACTTAGCTAAAATAAAGTCAGCCGTAACATACGGAGCAGGCGTTTGGGGGATGATCAATGCTGCTCCGCTACAGCAAATGGAAGACTCCTTTTTTAAAAATCGTGTGTCTTTACCCCAATCAGCCCCAAATTACATTTTACATCTTGAATTGGGGCTTCCTTACTTGAGTGACACCATAAGGTTGGCCCCAGTCCTTCTGTGGCTATTAATATGGCAGAGAACTACGGTGGACTTGACCCAAACCATTATAAGGGAATGCTGTAATCTAGATTACTACAAGAGGATTGGGTGGCTAAATTATGTAGAAACTCTACTGAAAGCTCTAGGGTTGGTAAAACTTTTCAGGACCCTGATTCCTGCAAAGAGGTCAAGAAGAAATGGTTAACGGATTTATACTCTCAAAGAGTAGAATATGCCCGTAGGGAAAAAAACCGGACCCATCATTCCACCATTGTATACGATCTGGTCCCACCAATATCAGGAGAAGGTTTTCATTACTTAGCTCGTATCAATAATGCGCAGCACAGATTTATTTTATTGCGCTTCAGACTGAATATGATTCCGTTACTCCTGGGATACCTACAAAATAAATACAGATTAGCAGATCTCGCTCCCTGCCCTTGTAACAATCATGCCGTGCAGTCAGATCTACATATTTTACTATTCTGTAAAAATTATTCAGAGGAAAAGAACATTTTTATACTTCCAATTCTGAGGCACCATAAATTTAGGCAATGTCGGGTCGCCATGTATTTTCTAAAAGCTTTACTGGACCCATTTGTATGTTTCTGTGTCGCGTCATTTTTATGGGCCTGTTTTAGGAAGAGGAAAAAGGCGGGCTTACATCTTAGTAGTATAGTGTAATTTTAATCATGAATTGTTCACTCTTTTTTATATAAATGATTTTAAAGGTCTTATTTGGATCACAGCAAATCTGTTTAATACTTATTTTAACTAATGTATATATGTATTCCTATTGATTTGAACATTTTTATATGTATTTATGTGCTTTTATGGTCTGTTTACAAAAGATCGAATAAAGCTGTGTGACTGACTGAGATAAGGGCCCCAGATGGTAGGTTCACTGCGAAAGAGGTCCCCTGGGATCTTGTCTAGCCCCGGTGCTTTAGACAGAGCTACTTTACTTATGGCACTAATGATTTCTTTAAGAGTTATCTCGGGGTCCTCGATACAGGATTTCTGTGGAGGGGGTTCTCATTAGCTGTAGTAACACCCTCATCCTCTAACCTTGTATAAAGGGCCTCAAAATGTATCTTCCAGACATCAGCCGCAATGTTGGGTTCTATAGGCTGTTTCCTTTCACTGCAGCCCGTGTTTACTATATTCCAGAAAGCCTTCATCTCATGATTGGATAAGGCCCTTCTCAGAGAGTCCCACTTGTCCATCTCCCACATTTTCCTGGCTTCCACGATGGTGTTTATATATAATGCCCTCTTTTCGCTGATTGTGGGCCTGTCCTTGATTTTAATTGCGTCAAAAAGAGCTAGCTTGGCCATTCAACAGCTGTTGCTAAACCAGGAGTGTAAGGCCTTCTTATGCTTTCTTATTCTGCTAAGTGGAAAAAAAATATCGGCCAGGGCAGATGTCAATGCTTTATGTGTCTCGGCGACTCACGTAGGGGAGATGGAAATGCCATCATTAGAGATAGAGTGTTCCGCTGCCATTAAAAATGGGATAATCGGTTCGTGTAAAGTGGCCAACCTATCAGGAGACTGGTATATAGTTGTCCACCGGATTCTTCTCCTGCAGTTGGTAAGTGTTAGTCTTTCGTCTGGCGTAGATTTTGGACCGGGGGCAGCCTCAGAAGTCACCATCACCACCTCCAGGATCAGGGCGTTGTGATCACTGTTATGTCAAGGCACGACCATGAAGTCTGCCACCCTGTGCCACAACCTCATGTCTACCAGGATGTAGTATAAAATGGAGGAGTGCCCTGTTCTATTGAAGGTGTAGTTCTCAGGTGAATCCGATTTTGTACAGCCATTACATGCCCTTAGGGAATGATTCAGAATGAAAGATTTAATCTGGAGCTCCAGCGGAGTCTAGACCCTGGTTGGGGGGATGTTTGGCTCAGGGATTGCCCAGTGAAGGTCCTCTTCACTGGAGGTTCCTCCATTGAGGCCATTCAGGGGCTCAAACTGGCAATTGAAGTCACCCCCAATAATCACTAAAACGTTGTTTGGAATGGCGGATATAAAGGTAGTCAGTTGGTCGAAGGTCGGCGATTCTTGACTATTGCTTACAGGCCTGGAGTAAACATTAACCAGAGCAATTCTGACCCTTGATTTTAAAGTGAGGAGAATACACAAGATATCATTTGAGGAGGACTCTAGCTCCTTAGCCGTGCAACCCAAGTGAGAGCCGACCCATGTGCAGAGCTCACTTGAAGGCCTACCCTTTTCCCTTAGTGGTGGCATCCGTTCAAATTGACGTATAGCCCAGCCGCTGCGGGTCCTCCATGGCCCAAGTTTCCTGGAACATGCAAACGTGATGTTAGTACACAAATACCCCTCAGCCAGGATTATCCAGTTTAGAGCTAAGTACCGCGATGTTCCATGACAGAACCCATATCATGGTTGGGTTTGGGTGTCTGCCTACGTTTGGGAACTGGGTGTCTGCTTTGGGTGGTCTAGCTTCCCTCTGAAGGTCGCTTACCCTCTTCACCATGGATCTGCTGCTGACATAACTCTTTTCAGCTGTGAATGTTGGGGAATATGGGACCACTATAGAAGCTAAATCATTGGCCTTCACTACCCCTTGGGGCGATCTCATCTGTGGGGTTTTTGTTGCAACATTAGGCGACTGCCCCCTATTAACTCCTCCCTGCATTGCGTCGGGGTTCGCCTTCCCTCCACTAGACCCCACCCCGGGTGTGGCACTAGGATAGTGGAGCTCCCTAGTTTGGACAGCCCACTCCCGGGGTTCCCCCTGACAGGTGGATTTCACTTCCTGACGACGCAGCAGTTTGAGTCAGTCAACCGCTTCTAGGCCCCCAAATCTGTTTGTAAATATCTCAGGTTTCTACACCCAAAAACAGTTGGACTTTCTTTGGCTACATACAGTTTATAGAGAGATTTCCCTTTTTAAAACATCTATATATAAGGATTAATATGCTATCTTGTCATGGACCCCTTATCCTAGGGGAGCACAGACGTGTAGATCTCTTATGGTCTAATAAGAGTAAGACTTTGGGCCTAATTTAGATCTTGGTGGACGGGTTACAACGGTGATGGATATCCCGTCCGCCGAAATATAAATACCATTATATCCTTTAGGATTTATATTTCAGCGGACGGGATATCCATCACCGTTGTGATGGAGAAACCCGTTCGCCAAGATCTAAATCAGGACCATAGCGTACCTTCTTCAGAGAAAAGGACAACTGGAAAATGCCCCACCCTCCTCTCAACCACAAGTTGTACTCATTCTGATAAGGGGTGCTGGGAGTCAGCAACTTGTATATGTAGGGGAAATATTCTATATAGACATGGATCCCCACCCAGGCTCATAGAAAGAGTAGACACACACAGTTGTAAGTATTTTACATCAAACAGTTATTTATTATGAACTATTCAACCATAAATCCTGTGTATCAGATCAATGATAATCCAGTGCCATGGCCATGGTTCCAGTCTCTCCAATCCAGGGGGCCACTTATATGGTCTGTAAACCTGATGCATATGGGCCACCTCGAGCAGAGGAGTGTCAATGTGACTCAGTGCTGCTGGGATATTTCCCAGGTCCTTACCTGCTGATGCCTGTCTCGCTGCTCTGCTGGTGCCCTCCATGCTCCTGGGATGTCACACCCTCCTGACATCCCAGCATTCAATGGGCCTGGTTGGCGTTACCATCCCAATCCAAGATGGCAGCCATCATTCTATAATCCATATACTGCAGCACTACTGGATGGAGTACTAATGCATTATGGGACACTTCATCTCAATTCCCTATAAAGGGAGGGCCCAAGCAACATTTTCTTGTGCCATAATGCATAAGGAAGTGTACATTTTTCATCATGTTCTTCGCCCACTGGTCAGATTTTTTACCCGGGTTTCTTCCTTCTTAAATCCAGGATTTCCGTTAAGGATTTGGTGCAGCATTTTTCCTTGCCTCCAGTTTTATTGGCAGCTCCTTGAAGACTTCCATCCCTCACCAGTCTCAAGAAAGTTTTTTTTTCTTGGGCCTTTTCCTCTTTTGAGAAGGCACTAGTCACTGGACATGAGCGTCTTCATGTCTACTGGAAGGGGTTGCCCTTATGTCTGGCAGACAAAGTCCAGAAGACTAAGGGCTAGATGTACAACCATTTCATTTAGCGCCTCGCAATTTGCGACACATTGCGAGTCGCAAATTGCGAGGCGCTAAATGAAATGTACAACAGTGTGTTTAACACTGTTTGCGATTCCCAATGGGGTCGCAAATTGCGAGGCTCATTAATATTCATGAGCCTCTCGCAATTTGCGAGTCCATTGGGAATGCCAGCCCTCCAAGGGATGGTGGCCTGCTGGGATCAGCAGACCACCATGTCTGAGACTGGTTTTAAATAAAGCAGTTTTTTTTAAAATGCAGCCCGTTTTCCTTAAAGGAAAATGGGATGCATTTAAAAAAAAAAGAAAATGAAACGTTTTTTGTTCATTTTTTAAGGGCAGGCAGTGGTCCCTGGGACCACTGCCTGCCCTTAAAAAATAATTTCGCATTTGCAATGGGGGAAGGGGTCCCCTGGGGACCCCTTCCCATTTGCGAATGCATTGCCACCTACTTGAATTAGGTGGTAATTGCGAGTGTTTTGCGACCGCAATTGCGGTCGCAAAACATTTGTACATGGTTTTGAGACTCGCTATTTGGAAGGGAACGCCCCTTCCAAATAGCGAGTCGCAAAACTTATTTAGCAAGTCGCAAAAAAATTGCGACTTGCTAAATAGGCTATGTACATGGCCCAATAGGTTTTTGCATGCTCAAACGGGTTCGCAAACCCGTTTGCGCATGCAAAAACAGGTCGTACATCTGGCCCTAAGAGAGGGTCAATGCCCAGCCCTTGACAGGTAATTATTATGGTAAACTCAGCAGCCATAATATAAAACAAAATGAACACTAGGTAAACCACAAGCATATTTTATCCCATCCTTAAGTTCTCTATTTAATTAGTCTAATCTCTATCTAATATCTAAATATGTGTTCTCAGCCTCATGATTTTCATACTGGCTGAATGGTTTCTAGAACTCCCTAATTATTCCTATGTCGAGCCATGTATGTATCCCCCATACCTCATAACACCATCAGGTATGTAGTCGGATACGAACACTTCAGCATGTCCCCTTAGCAATCAGTCCTTTTGTCTGCCTCTGGATTAACATCAGCTGCTTTCAATGCTTTCCAATCTAATGTAAACATTTATTCTCTCACACACTCATAAGCTATTATAGTATATGGTGAACCCGAATTGGCTGCCACTTGGATTGGTACCCTTTAAATAGCTACTGAGAATAGAGGTTTATTACAATAGTTTTCTTCTCCCTTTAATGTTCAACACAACATCTTATTTTACATTTAGTACAGAATTTTGGACTCATTGTAGCTATGCAATGTGCTTGCATTGCTTTCTGCAACACATGAACATGATCCTTGTTGTATGTCTCCTTGCAAACTCTTGCATAGTGTCCAGGATCTAAACACTTAACATAGCGTGCAGTACATTTCACAAGCTGGGCTTGTGACTGGGGCTGCTACACTGAATGCAAGTGTCACCAAGTTAGCCACATTACTTTCAGATAGCTTGTTTACCATATCATGATCCAATTTACTTTCTCCTTACAAAGTAGCTTAGGTACAACGTCCCAACAACTCAGCTGTCCTCCCTATAGCAATTCTGCTCAGCTGAATCCCCATTAACTAAAAGACTTTGGGGTATCCCATGGTTGCTTGGGTTCAATTCTATCACATCCTGTATGAATTCGTCATGCAATATTCTAAATGTATAATTGGTTGTAAGCTATTTTTAATCTGATACATAATTTTCTACTGATTCATCTTTTCCTTGCTTCTGATGTAAAACATTTTAACCCCGTAAACTAGGCAATAGCATCAGTTAATACATCCCTCTCTTTTGCACCCTTTTCTTTCTTGTGAATCTGATTGAGTACTCATGAGCCTTCAGGTCCGAGTGAATGTAGTACAATTGTATTTTTCCTTTCAGATAACAATTTCTCATCGACTGTAGATATGCTATTGAGGAAATACGTTTTCCACTCTTGCCAGCGCAATATCGGTTCATGAGGTACAGGTAAGAAAACTAAAGGAGAATTCAAAATTAAATGTGGTGCTGTTGCCATAGTATTTATAAGTGAAGTGAAGGTGGCCTGCAGGCAGCACCATCCAATAATATTAAAGAAACAGTATAGGATGTTTCCAACGTAATAATATTGTATTTTCTAACAATTTGTCACCGTGAACACTGAAGCAAACACTGAGGACAAATGAATAAATCATTCAGAAGTATAGTAATGTTTCACTTTTAGACCCAATCTGTATTAAGATAATTGCACTTTAATGCGTTAAATAGCATTTTGCTTGGCTTCACTTTCCTCAAAGTCAGGATACACAACAAGGGTTTAGTATGTGATCTACAAGGTGACGTTGGGCAGTGTGTGTAATGTGTAGGGCGCATGTGAACTGTAAGGTAAACTGGCGGTGATAAGCTGGGTTAATCAGAGTGGCGGGTCTCATGCTGAACCCCAGTATTGTAGAGGATCATATGAAAGGTTTGTGAAGAAGCAGTGGATGAGCTGCTCCTCACCAAGGCAACTGTTGTGTTAAATTGAGCACATTTCCATCAGTCATCATTGATTACAGCGTCTTACCTCAGCTCAAGTCAACCAGCATGAAGCCCTACAAAGTACTGAAAGTATTTCACACCCAGTTAACTGCAGGTTGTGGGGATCAATGCGACAAACATTTTCATCAAAGATCCACCCTCCCACTGCCTTCACTACCCCGCATACAGATTTGGACTCAAACCCTCTGTTCTAATGGAAAGAAGTCCAGTAGCCGTAGTGTAGAAGAAGATGGCTTATTAAGATTCCAGGTAAAAAGTCCAAGTATAGAAGATAGTATTAAGTAAGCCCCACCAGGAGCAGCTCCCTTGCTGCTCAGCCCACACACTCCAACTGACACCCTCTCTCAACCACACCAGGCACTTCAGCATTCCATACATCACATTCATACTGGCTGAACAGCAGGGAACAGGTAACTAAGGGAAAGGATGCATAGTAACAATTCAAGTCACAACACACTCTTAACAAGAATACTAAGCTAGACACAGTTCTGTTATTAACAGGGAACTATATACATACTTTACATTGTCCCCTCTGTGTCCTGTACTTAATTCTCTTTCGTGCTCCCACCTTTCCACTGCCTTGCCTTTCCACCTTCTGTCTTTCTCTATAAGTCTTGAAAGCTATAGCTTTCCGTCTTTGCCCCTGTTTTTAACCGTCATTTATCTCCTCTTTTAATACCATGTGTCACACAGATGCCTTTTACAAGTCTACAAATTCTGTCCCATCATGCCTTCTACAGAGACTGGCTTAATTGTTAATGAGCTTGATGGAGCAAGGTTTCAAAAATGAAACTTGCTTGTACGCAATCCTCCTCATAGTATTAATTTATTAAACTTGTATTGTCAAAACTAACCTTTGCATTCACAAACACAAGAGGGACAGAAGCTTGCCTATGTGTTTTACTAATGAATAACGCTTGTCTGTAATCCAAAAATGTCCGCTTAAGCGCGGGAACCTCAATGCGCATGTCGCAACCTGATCACATGGTGTGACGTCTTTCTTTGCTTGGTGGGAAACTTCTGCTTCTGCGCAGTGTGCAGTAAAATGGCCGCTAAATGTTTTCACATGCTTCAGCTTGCTATCATGTCATTATTAAATTGTCGTTTTCTTAATGCTACTAATGCAGGATAGTATTATAATTAATTGGGAATAGAGTAGGGAAAGTGGGCATACAGTGAAACATTTTATTTGTGATTTTAATATTTTCTTCTTGCACTTTTAGTAATTCGTAAACTTGGGCCTGGGTTGGTGACTTGAAACTCGAGAGACAGATGGTTCTGCGCATGTATCCTGTGTGCCTGCCAAGTGAAGTCAACTTGGACGTCTCCCAAGGCCATGACCCATTGGCCGAAGATGCTGTACTTTATGTTTCCGGAGGACAAAATGATACTTTTCCCCTGTAAAATGTATAACATTTGTCGTGAGACGGGTGGGAAATAAAGCGAATGTAATAATTTGAAGGGGCGGGAACGTAAAGACAATAGGCTTTACAATTTAGGCCAAATCGATATGGTGCGAGAATCCACCCCCCTGTCCCTGTCCAATCAGAAGTAGTGGTCCCATATTTTAGCAACATTAAGGGGAGGTACATGGGCGTAGAAGGGTATAATAGAATCTAGCATTAGTTAATTAGTCAGAGCATGCTTTCACGAAGAACAGGCGTCCATGCTGCGAGAGCTGACTCTCAGAACACACAGAAGAGCTCCAGACTGTCATGCTGATCGGTTGCTGACTGAATTCCTGTCCAGAAGAGGTCCTGAGGAGGGGGCGGCGGAGTCCATTAGAAGGAAGGCACGGGAGAATCGAGAGAAGTCGAGTATCAGAGAGGGGAACGGCGCAGGCGTCGTTTTAGAGAGGTCACCGGTCCTGTCCTGATCCTGGAAGAAGTCTTTGCTCTTCATCCTTCCTGGGTCCTATCTTTTCCAACTCCTTGGCCAAGGGGCTTGGTTCTCGCATTTAGGTAACTATACTGCAACCTTTAGTTGCGCTGCTGTCTCTATTCTCTCCTCTTCCTTAACACCGTCATTTATTAGCAAAATCATTTCTATGCTTTTTCTTGGGTATTTCAATCAAGTACCGTATTTTCTGTATTTTACTCTGCTAAAACTTTAGATAAACATTTTAAAACTTCCTGACTCAGTGGTTATTTCAGGATTATGTATTATAATGAATGTCACTCATTTTAAACTTCCCAATTAGCAAAGGATCCATTGGTAAGTTATTACTCTTCAATCAGAAGGTAATTGGTAGCAGGGACTTTGATAAAAGAGTACATCTGACACCCAGCGTAAGTATTAGTGTAGTGTGAATGTATGGGCCCAAGTGAGTATATGGTGTATGAATGCTGTTGGCTAATATTGCGCTGGATCAAGCTTTTGCGTTCAACAACTTACTATGGATTCATAATGTGTCTTTAAAAGAGGTTGCCTTGGAAACTCATCTTGTTCTTATGTACAATGAGCTGATACCTCACTACATGAGTTTAGCTGTATAAAAATGATGTAAAATAAATAAATTAATAAATAAGACTTGCAGGTTAGCGATGGACCAAAAGCTAACTAGGGCCAATGGGCTGAGTTAATTTTTTTAATAGAGGCAAAATTAGGCCTTTTTAGGGACAGAGGAACATCATGAATAGATTGGTTAACCAAATGACAGATGAGGAGTAAACGTGACTGCAAGTTCCTTAATGAACCAAGTGGGCAAAGATACCACTTGGAAGTCAGTAGCTTTTACGAGGATGAGCAAATTAGTTACTGTCATCAGAGTAGCAGGTTTCAATGAGATACCTGAAGGTGGTGAGGATAGACAGCATAGCAGGAGGGCTTGGATTTTAGCTGTTACTTTTGGAAATTATTTTGATACTTTTGTCTGGAAAAATTAACTCGAGCCATCATGGAGCTGTGGGGTGGGTGCATAACAGTCTGTAGGGGAAGAAGTAGCCTAGATCAATGTATAAAGACCAGTTGATTTGTTTTCAGCTTTGGAAATGGAATCCACTAAGCACATATTTTAGCTTCAGTAATAGCAATTTTGTAATATTTAATCATGTAGAGGCAAGTAGCTTCATCATCCGGGCAATGATGCTACTCCATTTAGACTCCATCCTCCTGTTAACGTGCTTCATATATTTTAAATAGATATCATACAAGGGGGAATTATAAGACTAAGCCCTAGCCTTGCTTGTTTTGTGTGGTAGGTTCCAACCAGTGGGTCATGACATCAGAGAAGCAGTCATATGCGCCACTGCAGTGATCCGAGAAATTGGCCAGAGTCTTACCCAGTGCATGCAGCATATACAACACTTTGGTTTTGCCATGAACTTGATATTGAAGAAGACGTTGGGATTAGGAGATGATGTAGCTAAAAAGCAATAAACAATCCAACGTGTGCCTTATCACCTGCTTGGGTGTCGTGTACTTCCTAGGACCCCCCAGGACCTGCGCGTTTTGGATGACCTAAACTGAGGGCTTGGTGTCCCAACCGCTTCCGGACACCCCCACAGGATATGTCAGCCGTTAGACCAGCTAGCTCTACAGTGCCACTACCACCCCTCTGTATCTTACAGTGGTGTAGGTAGTTTCTGGCAACCACTGAACATGACAACCCTGATTCCTCAGGTATCGTGGAAAACAAAATGGTATCTTTCGCTCAGTAACTCATGCTTACTTTTCTCAGAATACACATAGAATGACGATTGGAACGGTTTCAATAATTATTTATTGATCAAGCGTCAGTCTAGTATGAAACATATTCGCTGCGACAATCAAAAGACAGGAGCAGACAAATGTGATTGTTAGCACCAATATCTTAAATAGCAGATACATTTCTATCATAGTGCTAATAAGATGAATAAAAGCAGTTTATATAAAACAATAGCATTGGCATACTCGAATATAGCATGTTACATTGCATGCTATAATATCGCGTTCTATTGCAACGCGGTTGTTACACCGACCGCGTTGTTAGAACGCGATACCTTTACATCGCAAGTCATTAGATCGACTTGCGGTAGGGGGCGCGCTGGACTTAGGAATAGTATAATTTACTATTCCAACTCCAGCCTGCGCAACAGTAGGAAAGGTGTTGGAATAGTAAATTATACTATTCCTTAGGTTAGAGCGCCCCCTACAGAAAGTCGATCTAATGACTTGCGATGTAAAGGCATCGCGCTCTAACAACACGGTCGTTGTAACGACCGCGTTGTAATAGGAACGCGATGTAATGGCAGCATTGTAAACACTGTTTCCCACGTACTCATACGATGCGTAGCCTACCTAAATGTACCTAACCTAGATATGTAGGTGAAGCATGTGTATGTAAGTGCTAGGATATATCCTAATGGAGCCAAGAATCCCCCGGGGAAGTGCTAACCCCTCACCTGATGGTTCTGAATGAAGGACCCCGTCTCTGCGTCGAGGATGGCACCCCGCAAGGGATGTCAGGTCTGTCTGTCGAAGGATCAGTCTGCAGAGTCTCGGTCCAGCCTGGAAGGAATTCTCCTCTCTGTCTGTAAGGGGGAGTGAGGGTCTTTTATACTAAAGTGGTCACTCCAGGGTTTCTTCTAGAATCGATATGTTTTGAAAACATTCGCTTCTAATCCTCTGCTAATCCTTTTCTAAACAAACACGATCAATGGCTGTTGGCCATTGATGACAAAAAGTGGTGACCCTTATATAGAATAAATCTGCTGTGCCTGGGGACATGTTTATGTATGTCAGGTACAGGGATTAAGATAGGGTACCGAGAGCCTGGTATCGAAATAGACAGAGTAAGCTACTAGGTAAAAGGTCACCTGTGTAAGCCCGGTATGTTGTGTGGATGGGACAAAACGTATGTAATTGGTATGTACATGATGGGACTATCCTAAAGGACATGACACCCACTCCTCATCAAAAGGTCAACAAGGTCAGCTAGGTAATGATAGATAATGCTAAAAAAAGGCTTAAAATTCATGTATATTAAAACATACTAAAAAGCACTTAAAAAAGTCTTTAAAAATGTTCATAAAAGCAAGGTCTACAGTGAAAGCATTCTTCCCTAAAAAGCGTTCAAAAAAGGTCCTTTATATGTTTGAATATATTGTCATTATTTTTCTGAGCACCTTGAAAGCCACTATGTTCAGATCTGTAGTGGAACCGATCTCTGTTCCAACAGGAGCGGAAGCGTCCCGTGGAGGCTCCAGGAACGCCATCATCATCATGGGAATACGCTGTGGACAACTGTGCACATGGGCCCACAAAGGCGCCAGGAGCATGTCTATGTCCGGCGGCGCAACCGATGGAAGTGTCAGACAGAGGTCCAACACGCGTCCGAATCCGCAAAAGAGGCAGTGGAATACTGGCAGAATGCAGACAAGCCAGGCCGGTCTGAAAGACAGGAACCGATGCTCACTCAGCTCTTGAAGCCGAGGTATACCCACGAAGAACACCAATCGCTCACGACAACGTTGCTCCAGCAGTGTCCTCTCCATGTCTCGAGTGATGTTGACATCCATTGCAAAGCAATAGAATTAAAACCAGGATACCTGCCACTGAAAGCACGACCAAAGGAAGCCCTCCAAAAACGCTTCCAAGTACGGAGTGTATGAATGATGGAATCACTCCGAAAATGCTTTGAAAGGTGGTTAACAGACCTGATCCAATGTTCTTAAATAAGTGTACTATTCCCCGCGTATCAGACATGTTAAAGATACAATGAATGGACCATTTCTCCGAAATGGAGCTGGAAGTTCGTACGGACCAGAGCCTGTATCTCTGCCGAGGACCTTGTAACTTGGAGATCAAACATCTCTTGTGCTGAAGTTAAGGCCACATTTTGCTGAGACAGCGTGGCTTTCAGTCTGCTCAGAAAATCAAACCCTATGTTGGAAACATTCAGTGAAGGCCACAGTGGTACCTCCCTAACTGTGCGATCTGGGGGAAACAATACTTGCTTACAACAAATAACCCTGGAGTTCACAGTCACTAGATAAGTGATGCCTGGCGTCATTCCATAACAGCCTTGGTCATTCAGCATAAAGTAACTCCCATTGGAAAGTAACTCAAAAACTGAATGAATTACAGCTGCTGGGGAACCCTTCAGGTAGTAGGACAAGTTCGCTATTGACGCATTACACGCTCCATGAAGCGACACTTCTTTACACACTAAAGACCCACTCAAGACCTTTTCGCAGTTTGAACCACTCAAGAAAACCTCCTTGTCCTTGTTCCTGCAACTATATGTGTATGGCAACTCCCAGGTTTCTCGTATGTACCCTTCGCCCAACGCTTCATACCTCCCTACTGGGTAATATTTCAGGCAGTACTGGAATTGGAATGTTGTGATTGGCAGTGTGATATAGCCATAGATTAACCATTCGTAGAAGGCGACTCTGCTACAGTAAAAGGTAATTTCTCTAGTTTTTCAATGAGCAGCACGGTGTACTTCGCATCTCTGCGTGCCATGGTCAATTGTCTGTCGGTCAGATTGTAAGCTGAAAACAGATCTGTGTCTTTAATGTATCTCCAAGGAACGTGGCCAGAATGCAATGATTGTAGCGTCCAGCTCAAAAGCATAATAGCGTGCAGCTGAGATTGCCCATGTTGTAGAATAGACAAATCTTGTTCAATTATGCCGATAGCTGAGGACACAGTGTTGCCCAGTGAATAAATACAAGACAAGAGTGTGGTCATGCCGTTGTCTACCACAGCTAAGGCCTTTTCTAGGTTAATTCTATCGATTTCACGAAGTCTCTCTGCAGCTTCCTGTTGGGAGACTTTCCAGACTTCATTATAGATTGTATATAAGAAGAGTTTCCTACGTGGTTTCTTGGGACCTAACAGGAAATCCCTAAGATCCTTATTGTCTGACAGAAGGGACAAGTGTTGTTTTATCTGTGATAGTGTTGAGGTCTTTAGCCAATCTAGGCACAACTTCCCGACACTATAGGAAGTCACTACCCCTGGGTCGTCTGTGTGTAAATAGCGTGGGTCGGGCCTATGGATACTAAACCCTTCGGTGGTACCCTTAAATCTTGAGTTACACATATTCGTGTCTACAGGCCAAACCAACCAACCCTTCCAATCGGGAGATGATGAATTGTACGTATTTGTACCATGTGTCCCTTCACTTGTTAGTGTGTTATTTGAAATACCCTTAATAGGTGTGAGTGAGGGGATGCTCGGTGTCTTCAGGTCTTTGATTTTTGCAAACCCGTAACTGGTAGTCTGTTGCCCTGTTCTGTTCAGGAAAATCATCTGTAATTGTATAAGGCAAGCTCTAAATAAAGCTTCAGTTTCCTGAACCTGCTACTCTCTTGTACCCCAGATAGATTTTGTGTCTATGGTGTCTCTCCAGTAGTCGAAACCCTGTATAGACAGTTGGGAGATAAAAGGTGCTGAATATATCAGCTTAGTATTAGCATAATCTTCTTCATTGTTGCATTAGTCTGTGCAAGTTTGTAGTAAAACGATTCTGGGTCCGATGTATTGAACCCTGAAAAGTATGCGAATTTCTGTGCGAATGTAGCAGAACTGCCCTTTGGTGGTGTCAGGCAATATTCCCACTGATGGTAAGTGTTAGCAGTGCGTGGTACACTTGCTCAATGCAAAAAATGATGACCATAATGCTGGTAACAAAACATGGTATCGTAATCAGTTATATCTTCATACAATTCCCTGTAAGAAAATGCAGCAGACTGTTCTAAATCTGAAAGCATAGTATTTACAGTTTCAATGTCCCAATCATCAGATAGTGTACTGGGGGTAATGAAATAATTTAAAGAAATCTTAAACAAATGTGGAAATTTTAAATGTTCAGTAGGACCAAATACATCATATGAAACTTCATCCCAAACTATACCACCAGGTACTGGAATTGCTGTAATGTTCACCAGGGACAAGTCTCTTTGTTCACGGTGTGATGACGTATGTGGTTTCAGGACCAAGTTCACAGATTGTACTGCAGAGCGTTCTGGGAGATAATGTCCGTTCAGAAGCAGAAAAAAGACAGTCACTGTGCCAATCCAAATTAACAGGTATACTACCCCTATTGCGAACCAAATATGCAACCAAGGTGGCACTAAGTAAGTCTTTTTGAACAAAAGATAGAATTGTAGAAGTTTCTCTTTCTTTGAAATGGGTAACGTTTGATCAAGTTCACTTGGATCGGAGGGGAAATCGTTGAAGTTGATGAAGTAGCCAGATGCAGTTCGATCAATCTTTTGTAGCTCTGTAGGTTTTCTAGAATGGGCAGATGTGTCATTTGAAGGCACATTAATGTAGACATCATTGTTGGGTCGAATTGCAACTTGCATTGTTGTTTCTTCTTGATGTTTTTCAATTTCAACTGGAATGATTTGTGCTCCATTATTCGGTACTTGAAAGGTTTTAGTCTTTCCATCTTTACTTCCTGTATAGTAGCAAGAGCAGATCTGCGGCTGCTCAGGACCCCACGCGGCCTACTGTTGAGAATCGGCTACATGATGCGGTTTGGTAAGATCAATGGAGGCAAATCTTTTTCCCAGTACTGTTCTTGTTCCCACAACCGCCAGGACAGGTACAGGTGTTCTGTAAGATGGCCCAAACTCTCTTCTGTCCACGATCTTCTCCTTGACCAGGTCCCCAATCTGCGGGACCCAGGCAGGTCTTCCCAGAACTGGGTTCACTTCCCCAGTGACGGTGCATTTGATGCCCGGAATTCATTGAGTTCCTGTAAAACAGCCAAACGGTCATTCAGTTCAAATGGTTTTGCATCCGCCATTGTGCTGGCACAATCGAGATCAGGTACCCACATTCTTGTCCCAAACAGGATTTCATAAGGGGTACGGCCTCCCAAGGATTTTCTTGTCATATTATTGATTGCTCTCTGGACCCCGTATAGGTGATTGACCCAACTACCACCAGCTCCTCATACCCTAGCTGTTAAGGATTGCTTTAGGTCCAGGTTTTTCCTCTCCACCACTGAATTTCCCTCGAATGGTAGGGGGAGGAGTACCGCAAGGCCACGTCCATACTTTCCATGGCTTCCTTGTAAGCCGAGAGCTAAACGCAGGGCCATGGTCGGAATGTAACGTGCCAATTGCGTATGTCCTGATGAAGACTCACAAATCCTTTATAACAGTTCGAGCGTCAGCCGAGCACTGGGGCCAAACCCATAGGAATCTAGAGCATGAATCCACTGCCACCCAGATATACTTGTAAGCCCCGTCTGAATTTAAGAGGCCGCAGTGGTCCAAATAGACACTTGCGAGAGGTCTGTCTGAAATCAGTAATGGTGTCTGTGGTGGCCTGTGAATGGTGTAACCCTTCATCTGCTGGCAAATACCTCACTTCAGGACAAAGTCCTTTGTTTGTTTTGTCAGCCCCGACCACCAGAAACGCTGCTTCAATAATGAAATTGTTGCAGTGACTCCTGCGTGTGCAGAGCCCAGACCCTCGAGTGCAGCTAGAATTAAACCTAATCTGCAATCTTTGTTTGGTATTACTCTATCCCCCACTCCTGGAATTAGAGCATACGGTGTGTTTTGCGCATCTAACTTGTAGAAGTACTTGAGTGGAAAGCCTTTTGGCAGTACGGCAGAGCCGTTCTTTGTGGCATTGATAGCTACTAGTATATCTACGTCTATTCTCGTGTGTGAACGAGTGATTGCAGCAACGGCAGCAGTTCGCACTGTCGTCTTGGCGGCTTCATCAGCCAGTGAATTCCCTTCAACGTGTATGCCAACACGCTTAATACTCAAGGTGTGAATAACTTGAGCCCATAGCAGGCATGCTTTCAGCTTTGCCACTTGTTCCCATAACAATTTATGTTTTATCGTGCCACCCTTGGCGTCTTTAAACTCATTCTGGCCACAGTAGTTGAAGATATTCATTGTAAGATTGCACACAATAAAATGAATCGCACACAATCAGTGTGGGGAATTCCCGATCCTTATACTGTACTGCTAGTATCAGGGCTTTCAGTTCTGCCAGCTGTGCTGTACAAACTCCCAGAGATTGCGTAGTCGAATTGCTGGGATGGAACGTACCAGTATAGCTCACGCAGCACTATATTGCTGTTTACTTCCAATGGCAGGTTGAGCAGAACCGTCAGTGTAAATGATGTATTCCTACTGATCTAGAGGCAAGATTTCATTCGGGAGAGGGTATTCTTGTTCGTACTGCAGAAATGCTTGTGTTCTCAGTGTAGGATCGTATCGATATTCTACATCTGTTGCAGTGAGAGAATTAGCCCATTGTATCCAACATGAATGCAATGCCTTTGCATTTGGAATGCTAGCTTTGGTTACCGCTTCTAAAGTCGGTATCAGGGTTACAATGATGATGCGTTTCCCCTGTGCTAGTGCTCTTTCTCTCCCTACAGCAGTCTGTACTGCCGTCAGTATTTTTTCTGTAACTGCAAATTGATTTTCAGCATTTGTGTACAAATGAGATTTGTATGCGATTGGAACTGTCTCACCTTCATTGAATGTGATGTAGGTATACCCTGATAACCCGGGGATGACCCGTATTACCAGGTTGCGGACGTTTCCTTGTGTATGCAAGTGTTTTGAAGCTATCATGTCAGTTTGAACTGAACGTAGAGTGTCTGTATGTTTTTGAGTCCACTTGTTTGCTGTGAAATCTGGTCTGATTAGGTTGTAGAAAGGTTGAACTCTTTCTGCGTATTCTTGAATGTATGTTCTGCCAAAATTTAGAAATCCTAAAATGGATTGTAAACCCTTCAGAGTCTTTGGAGGCTGGATTAGTGCAGATTTTTCCAAAAATAATTGCAGCCAGGCTTTTCCCTTCACTTGATATCTCATATCCCAAAAAAAGGACACTGTGATGGACAATTTTTTTAAGTTAAATTTGTAGCCCAAATTGGCAAAAACAACAATTATGTTGTTCACCCTGCACAAGTGTTCAAGTAATTCATCGTCTGTCAGATAAATATCATCTACGTAGGACACTGCCTCCTCAACGCAAGTTTGTAATATCTCTGACACTCTTGCCGAGAACAGCCGTGCTGTTCTTATAGCCTTGGGGTAGACAACAAAATTGACGCTGAGTGCCAAGGGCAGAAAATCCTGTCGAATATCTGCTTTCAGGAGCTATATTTTGGCAGAAGAATCCATTCGAGATATCTAGTATTGTTTTGTATTTCTTCTGCACAATGGTATTCATTAATGCGGCGCTATGTGCGTTCTGAACTGCAAATGTTTTTGTGCATGTGTTCAAATGTCTGTAATATAAAACCAAATGATATGTGTTGTCAGGTTTCATGGCGGGAAACAAAGGGTTGTTCATTGGCAAGGTGCATTTTCAATCACGCCTTGGTATTCTAGTTGGTCTAGGATTTCTTTGACCTGTTTCTTCTTAATAGGCCACTGTCTCTGTGGAGTTGGAGTATTTTTTAATCGGATTTCGTGGTGGTTGGACTCCACGTCCCACCCTACATGGTTGAGGTATAATGCCGGAGCTAGTGCTTGCACCCACTCCTGCGCGTATGAGTGCTTTAAGGAAACAGGAACGAGGTTGGAAAAGGTAGGCAAAATGACGCTTTCACCTTTTGGGCAATCCATTACAAATTCAGGCGGCCAATCTTTTTCTGCTAACAGGATGTCATATCCAAATGTCAAATTTTCCCAAAAGAGACCTTTATTTTTTTGGGGATGTCCCCCTCTATTTAGAGATTAATTTCGTGTAGACGGTGTGGGACACTCACTCTCATATCAGGTGTTTCCACCATGATGTATTCATTCAATACTGCTGTCACCAGAAATTCCTTCAGATTCTGGCGAGCTATTGTTACTTCTGCCGCGCTGTATAGCATCGTCAGAGCCCATTCCCCATTCAGAAGCTGAGTCCTCAATAACCTCTGCATGTCTGATTTTTAATCCAGCTACTTTCTTCTTTTTGAATTGAGTCTTTGCTTTAGGTTGCTCTTCCTGTTTGATAATGAAATCTTAATTGCGATGTGTTTCCTTTTTCCCTTTGGTCGATCTTCAGGCTTTTATTCTGACTGTCCTTCCCTCTCCGAGTTTTTGATGAACCCTGAAAGGAACGAATGGAACGTGTATCAGTATCCTGATAACTGTCAGGTTTACTGATGTTATCACGATTTCTAAGGTTGTACCTCTTTTCAGAGGACTCCCGTTGGGGAGACACACTCCTTGATTGTGAAGTGTTTCCTTTATTGTTATTATTTTTTGATTGATTATTATCCCATTTCTTTTTAAAAGAAGTTGGTGGTTGTTTTGATTTATCCTTGTCAGAATTACTCACCACTTGTGGTTTCCCTGGTGTGGCTTCCAAACTATCTCTGCCTAGCAAAGCATAGGTGTCGTCGATAATTTTTGGTAATGCACGCTCATGATTTGTAGGAGGTGCTTCCCTTAGGCGTTGGCGTATAGCCACCGCTGCTGCTTCCCCCTTGATGTTGCTCAGCATAATTGCCAAGACTTGGTCAAAATTACCCATCAGTTTCATCCCCAAGTCCAGGGCAGGTCCTGCCCGTACTCATTTTGTATCTGTTTCAATACTTCAGGAATAACTGATATGGTCGGGGTACCATGTATTCTAATGTATACTGCAGCAGAGATTGTTCCCCATGTGGTACAATCCTCAAGTGAGGGAACCATTCCCATTGGCAAGCAAATTGTTAACATTCTGTGTTTTTCCTGCTGACCCATATCAGGAAATACTGCTTCCAACTGTGCTATTTTTTGAGCGATCCAGAACGGTACTTGATCCCTCTTTGATGGGAACGCACCCATTATTGCTTTTAGTGCCTGTGGACTAATTGTTGGTGTGTGTTGGGTCTGGACTGAGGGACTAAGATAGGGTACCGAGAGCCTGGTGTCGTAGACAGAGTAAGCTAGTAGGTAAAAGGTCACCTGTGTAAGACTGTTATGTCGTGTGGATGGGACAAAACATATGTAATTGGTATGTACATGATGGGACTACCCTAAAGGACATGACATGGGAATATGTATAATTTGAATTTAGACCATATACCAGAATAAGGCCAAAAATGGTGATGCAAGGGGGTTGCTAGAGTTATCCAGCACTAGGCTGAAGTTGCCAAGCACTATTAATGAAGAACATTTGATTGTTAAGGAGATGATGAAGTCAAGAATGCTTTGAAAATGGATCACGCTTCTGCCGTAACAACATGGTTAGAAGATTTAGGAGAAATGCAGATTTGCATAAAAGGTCTAGATTGGTCCTCAGTGTTCTTTATGGCAGATCAAATGTAAACCAAATGTTCCCAAGGTACAAGGTAGGACACAAAACTTTGGTGTCAAAATCTGTGATTGGAATACACTTAAATTCTGTAGTCATTGAGGTCACTTTGCTGCTTGTCGCTTTGTCGCATTTTTCCATTATGTCAATGTCTGTGCAGACTTAGTCACTGTTTTGAAGTTTGACATCTTTGTGCAAAGCGAGGTTGGGTGCTGAGGCCAACCATTGCTCAAGGAGGCCAGATACCTTCTTAAAGTGGTTCTGCTGTAGTCTCAAACTCATTATCAAAAAGCTCAGAGCGGGGAAAACCTGGAAATTTTGTCAGCCTGGAGTGCCTTTGTTGGCTATGTCCCAAAATCACAAGCAGCTGAATATCTTCTTCCTGATCACTTCTAATGCTCTTGAACCTCTAGGGATAGCCTCAGGAGAAAATACACCAGTGGACCAGTGGCTCACTGGCACTCTTGCTTTCTTGACCCTTGATAATGGCCACTGGAATCTGGGTTCAAGTTAAACAGGTTGCAAGTCCTCAATACTTTCTCAGGCAAACAATGTTAGTCTGACTGCAGCCTCCTCATTCGTGTCCAAAGTGTGTTTATTTTCCCTGGTTCTATAAGTAACATAGCAGTGGTTGGGGACAATCTTCTAGCTCGTAGTTCATTTATTCATATATTCATTTGAGTGTCTGATGTTTAGAGAAAAGAATAGATGTTTTAAATGTAGATACAAGTGAATTCTCATGCGTTCTTTGCTAAATTATAAAAGGAATCACAAGGCTAATAATATAAACATGATATAAAATGATCATTCACAGTCCTCTCAATGAGCGACCAACAAACTTTAGATACCACAAGAAGCAAAGCAGAGCAGCTCTCCATATAAAGGCATCATGGCATTATTTGATAACAAACGTGGCTACATAGACAAAATTCAGCCTTGTTTTCCAGAAAAGCTGAGAGTTGGAAAAATAAATGAAGTTCAGTTCACTTTCCAGGCTTTAAATAAGGAAGAGCCTTGACCACTGATGTAATGAATCAGTTCATTAAAATGGTACACCTAATATGTCATCACATGCTTCAAGTGGAATCACATTGTGGCTGATCCATACTAATGAATGGGCTTTCATGTTCTCATCAATAACCTCTGGTTCCTTAGCAAGTAAACCTTTTCATAGGTTTATTTATTTATTCAGTGTTTTCTATAGCGCGAACCAGACCCTGCGTTGGGTGTCAGAGCGCTTTACATTTCGAGGTAGGTATTCTCCTCACACAATTACTACATATAGGGGCCGATTCCGATCTCGGCCGGTAGGGCACCGAATCGGATTCGGCTTAACCGGATCCGATTCGGAGCCCTCTCCCCCGACCGATTCGTATGTGCGTCCGGGCGAGCGAGTACGATGCGAGCGCGTGCGAATTCGCCGACCGACTCGTACGCCCGTCCCAACCGCACCGACCGACTTGCACGGATGCGCCTCGCACCGTGCAATGGAGACGTTCCCAGGCCGGGCAAGTACGATGCGCGCCGCGAGCAGTCCGACCGACTCGCGCCGTCCGGCTCGAAGAAGCATTCGGAGCCGTACTTCGGGGGTCCGTGTCGGACCCCCCTGTACGCGTAGCCGCGCGAGTCGCACACAGGGGGGATGCATGGGTCCCCCCTACCTGTGCGTGTACGGCACGAGTCGCTTCACCATGTACACTCTGTAGGGGGCGCCCTTGTTCGCCTCGCACCCATTGAGTCAATGGGAGCCCGCGTACGCGTTGTACGACCGGCTCCCATTGACTTCAATGGGAGACCGACCGAATCGAGTCCGATAGCATGCGTACGCATCGTACTCGTTCGGTCGGGCTGCTAGGGTCCGATTCGGTCGGAAATCTCTCCGGGTCCGGCTCGGTCGGAGAGATTTCCGGCCCGAATCGGAATCGGCCCCATAGTGTTGGGAAGGTATATCGAAAATAATTGTCAATGTTTGACTTCATTTCTGTGAAAAAACATGCTAGTATGAATCTAGCTGATTTTCATTTCGGTCCACCTCCTACTGAAGAGAATTAAGATCCATCTCTGTTGTTCGTATTGGAGAGATAGATAGAGAAATATTGCAAAACATATGTTTTTTCATAGACAATAATACACAATAGAATGCACACACTATCTAAACACATGGATTCATTTCCTGCAATCACTTCATCATCTCTAAAGTTAGACAAAGATAGTTCATATTCACTATGTTAAGAGCAAGTTTGAACACTTATTATTACCCAGGTAAAATAGGCTCTGAAGACGCGTAAAACCCTCAGTGGACCATGGACCCTCCTCAGTGGAGCAGCATTCACTTCATCTTTCACTTTACGTCAGTGGTACTTCACAAAAAAAGGTGCAGTCTATCATCATCTATCTGTACAAAAAAAATAAAACCTTTTTTCCAGCTAACAAATCTAATTTAACGTGAATACTTGGGGCTGTTTCTCTGTTTATCACCACTTCACACTTTTGTGAGTGTAAAAGGCAAACGTCTATGTGATGGTATGAACCTAGACATGATAAATATCTCTTACATTGATGGGGCCTTCCATTCCAGTGTCATTGCTCACTTAAAGAACCTCCCAGCCTAATTAGCACATCTTCATGTATTATTCCTTTAGCACTTTCACTGTTATGTGACACAATACAAGGTTCTTGTGACTTTTCTAAGCGTGACCTGGCCTTGCTTGCCAGCTGTTGGTTGTACCTGCATCTGCTATTTCCTCATGCCATTGTCTTCTCAACAATGGTCGCTATGTTTCATTGTTTTCATCACAGACTCCGTCCCTATAAGTCATTATTCACTGCTGTTCATATGCATTTTTTATTTTTATATATCAATGTGTGCTACAAGTGTACATTCTGATAATATGCTCCTAGTTCGTAAATTAATTTGAATGTTTGAGGTTGGGAGAAAGACACAGTGGCTTGAACATGAGTATATAAGAGACTTCTCATGCATTTCTTCTCACCTTACATCATGAAACACGCGGTTACATTTTCTCAAAATAATGTAACAGATGACATAAAATGATCGTTCTCAACCTCCTCAATATGAGGGGAGGAACTTTAGATCCCAGAAGGAGCAAATCGGTTTTCCTTGTGACTGTGCAAAGGACATTATATTATGACAAATGTGACCGCATTGACCCAATTCAGCCTTACTTTGAAGAGAGGTTGGGATTGGAAAATAAATGAGGTTCAGGTATACAACAACATCTAAACATTGAACCCTCATAAAACGGTAGACCTTTGATGCTGATATGCTTACGAGCTAGGTTTGGTTGTGTTGGGATCCTCACAATGTAATATGTTGTCTGCTTTCCTAATTTTTATATTCTGCTCATGTATGTTGGCTACTGGTGTTCTGATATCTGCTATAATAATTTTACATTTGTTCTTCACTAAAATTGGCTTTAAACAAAGCCTAAAAAGTATCGATGGATTCCGTGTGTATGTGTACACACTTGGGAAAAAAGATGGCAGTAACTCACACCAGAAAAAACAAATGCCATACAGTCTCGGGCAGGTTTTGTTACCTGCCTAACTTGTATGCTGACCAGATAGACTGAGTGAGACATGTGGGCCACTCAAGCTGGTAAGGTGGTATTCTTGTGCTTGCCGTAGGGTGAAGGGGGATTATCGGGTTGTGATCAGGAAAGGATCCTAATAACGTAGGAGACTGGGATGCTTTTAGGATAGTCTCCCACTGAATTCTTCTGGCAATGGCACTGATTTAGAGGTTATCACGTGAATTATGTTTATTCGGGGGGTGCAATGCTGTACATAGTATGGAAATAATTGTTAGCCTAAAATAGTCTTCATCACTTTATAGGCTAATTACCATATTGTGAAAAATTTATATATAAGCCAATTATTCAATATTACCACACCTCAGTCTTCACAGTCAACTATCAAGGTCACAAGGTCCCCACTGTCAAGGCCTAATGAATACCGTTTGAGCCTAATGGTGCCTAAAGATCCTTTGATTTCTGCTTGACCTAAAGTTTGTGTGGCTAGCCTAACCTCCCTGGCAAAAGGCTCCATAATTTCTTCCCTGTGCCACTTACCTCAAATATGTTCCCTTTTCCTGGAGTTGATAATACTGGAATAGAAAAAATGCATCCCACATTGTGTTGTTCTCCCCCATCTATTATTTTCATCCCTTCTGGTAACTTCCCTTCGATATGTGTGATTTATTGATCATGAACCTAGATTGTATATAGTGATCCAGCGCAATATTAGCCAACAGCATTCATACACCATATACTCACTTGGGCCCATACATTCATACTACACTAATACTTACGCTGGGTGTCAGATGTACTCTTTTATCAAAGTCCCTGCTACCAATTACCTTCTGATTGAAGAGTAATAACTTACCAATGGATCCTTTGCCAATTGGGAAATTTAAAATGAGTGACATTCAATATAGTTCAAAATCCTAAAATAACCACTGAGTCAGGAAGTTTTAAAATGTTTATCTAAAGTTTTAGCAGAGTAAAATACAGAAAACACGGTACTTGATTGAAATACCCAAGAAAAAGCATAGAAATGATTTTGCTAATCAATGACGGTGTTTAAGGAAGAGGAGAAGATAGAGACAGCAGCGCAACTAAAGGTTGCAGTATAGTTACCTAAATGCGAGAACCAAGCCCCTTGGCCAAGGAGTTGGAAAAATAGGACCCAGGAAGGATGAAGAGCAAAGACTTCTTCCAGGATCAGGACAGGACCGGTGACCTCTCTACAACGACGCCTGCGCCGATCCCCTCTCTGATACTCGACTTCTCCTCAATTCTCCCGTTCTAATGGACTCTGCCGCCCCCTCCTCAGGACCTCTTCTGGACAGGGATTCAGTCAGCAACCGATCAGCATGGCAGTCTGGAGCTAAGAGCTCTCTCGCAGCATGGACGCCTGTTCTTCGTGAAAGCATGCTCCTACTAATTAACTAATGCTATATTCTATTATACCCTTCTACGCCCATGTACCTCCCCTTAATGTTGCTAAAATATGGGACCACTACTTCTGATTGGACAGGGACAGGGGTGTATTCTCGCACCATATCGATTTGGCCTAAATTGTAAAGCCTATTGTCTTTACGTTCCCTCCCCTTCAAATTAATACATTTGCTTTATTTCCCACCCGTCTCACGACAAATGTTATACATTTTACAGGGGAAAAGTATCATTTTGTCCACAGGAAACATAAAGTACAGCATCTTCGGCCAATGGGTCATGGCCTTGGGAGACGTCCAAGTTGACTTCACTTGGCAGGCACACAGGACACATGCGCAGAACCATCTGTCTCTCGAGTTACAAGTCACCAACCCAGGCCCAAGTTTACGAATTACTAAAAGTGCAAGAAGAAAATATTAAAATCACAAATAAAATGTTTCACTGTATGCCCACTTTCCCTACTCTATTCTCCATTAATTATTAGTGCATTAAGAAAACGACAATTTAATAATGACATGAGAGCAAGCTGAAGCATGTGAAAACATTTAGCGGCCATTTTAGCGCACACTGCGCAGAAGCAGAAGTTTCCCACCAAGCAAAGAAAGACGTCACACCATGTGATCAGGTTGCGACATGCGCATTGAAGTTACCGCGCTTTAGCGGACATTTTCGATTACAGACAAGCGTTATTCATTAGTAAAACACATAAGCAAGCTTCTGTCCCTCTTGTGTTTGTGAATGCAAAGGTTAGTATTGACAATACAAATTTAATAAGTTAATACTATGAGGAGGATTGCGTACAAGCAAGTTTCATTTTTGAAACCTTGCTCCATCAATCCCTCTCTGATGGCGTTTCTGAGCCATCAAAAATACTACCCTCAATCAGATGCCAACTTCTAGCAATTCGTTTCATTCTCATTTTTACATTTTCTGTTTTTCACATCCCCTTTCAACTTTTTGTATAATTCACTTCTCCATTCTTCAAGTTCTATTTCATCTAGTTTTCTCTTCTTTCCTTTTCCTGTCACTTTATATGTTCCACTCTTTCTACAGCATTTGCACCATATTGTTATTGCCAATATTATTATTGCTATCCCTGCTAGGGGTACTAATATTTGACCTATAAGTCCTTTTCCTATATTAGCAAACCAGGTTCCAATTGACGAGATACTATTTGTCAATCTTTCCCATACACTATCAACTTCCAGTGGTTTAAGTTCTTTCTCAAGTTTAGTTATGTTCTGAATATACGTTCCAATTTCTGCACTCTTATCAGGAATATAAGTGCAACAATGTTTCGTCTTCAATAATTTACAGACTCCTCCCTCTTTTGCCAATAGAATGTCAAGAGCAAGTCGATTTTGCATCACCATAGATCTAATCGCAACCATCTCCGCATTAATCATTAGAAAACCTCCAGCAGTATCCGTTGATAAACGATCAACTACTGTAGACAATTTACATATTTTCCTTGAGTTCAGAATTATTCCCACTGAAGGTATCAATGCACCAAATATATCACCTACAATTTCTGAAAAACTAGCTCTTTTACTACGTATTAATTCATTATTGTTTTCATTGCTTCCAGTGTTTCTTTTTACGTGGTATATCTTTGGAAAAACTATTCCAAAATAACAACTTCCATACCACCGTGCAGGAAGCCTAAAGTAAGCCTTATTCCCGCATACATAATAAATTCCAGGAAAAACTGAATCTGTTCCTCCTTTGAGTCCCCAACCTCCAAGAATTAAAAAATTGTGTTCACATTCACTGGTACCGATGAAAACATTGTTATAATCAGTCTTTAACCTATGAAGACAAATTTTCCCTGTCTTTACGAAATCCAGAGCCATAGCAGCTTGAGCTTTGCCAGGTGTGTAACTACCTTCTTTCTCAGCCCAAGGTGGTAAACGAGCCTTATGCTCAGAAGCTTTCTTTTGAAAATCTTGTCTTCTATCTTCTACTAAATATCTTTTCTTCTTCTAGTAAAGAACATGTTAGATTGTGTCTATGTGCATGTGTTATGTCTATTGACTTCATTGTTAAGAAAAATTCTCCCATAAACTGTGCGTCTTGACTACTAAGCACTGGGTTCATACTCTTGCGAATCGGAACCTCAGAAAATATCACATCTAAGTTTGAATAATAATACTGCAGTCTACCTGTTCTATAAAATAAACTTGTTAATACACTACATGAGATGCCATATGTCAGTGGTAAATGATGGTATGTTAATCCTTCCGCTACTGATTCAGGTAACTTCATACAGACATAACAATTACTAACTTCCATTGTGTCTACATACTGAAACAATAACTTTGTGAAAACATTTAAACTAGTGTCGTTATCAGCTATTTCATGATGAATTTCTGCCTCATCTTCTGTCATTAATTCTACTCTATTGCCCTTCATGTTTGCTGTCCTCCCTTTAGTTTCATTATTAATCTTCTTATCTATTGTCATAAGGTAAGGAACTGCTACAATCAGGACTAACCATACTATAAGCACCAATACTAGACTACATATGCAGATTGCACAGCATCTCCTACAACAATTTCGTTTTGGTCTCCCAGTAACTCTATCGTCAGGCATTTTTCGACAAGGAAGATTGCTCTTCTTATCTCTTCTTCTTTTCTTTAGAGGATTCTTTTGTTTAGTCAGGGTGGTCTTGTTTCTTCTTCGTATGTTAGTTCTGCACTTGTTCCTTCGCCACCACTGTCACTTGACTCTGAGCTTTCAAAATCTTCAAGAATAATATAAGTCCAGTCAGGACCCTTGAATTTGTTATTCACAAGTTTCAGTCTTTTGCTTTTTCTTTTCCCTGACTTTTTCTCTTGATCAGTTTGACTTGTTACTTCAGGTACTTGTTCTGGATCTTCACTTCTGGTTGTTATGTGGTACTTTACTCTTTTAATGACACTTGGCCAATGATCTCCTTTTCTTGTTTTCTTTGTTGGCACTGTTTCTTTGTTTTCGTCTTCAGGGATCTCGTTAATTTCACTTTTTAGCACTGTTTCGTTTTCTTCAATTACTGTGTTTCTTGTTTGCTCCTTTTCAGGTCTAATTTGTTTTTCTTCAGTAGCTCCACAATGTCTTTCAAGATGTTGACCTTGTTCTTTTTTATTTCTTTATGTTCATTTGTATCAACCCCTTTTTCTTTAGTGAATTCTTCTTGATCTAACTTCTTCTGATCAGGGCTTATTGCACTGTGAACTTCTGCAGCCTGACCGGATTCTTCTAAACCTGTCTGTTCCTGTGTAAAGTCTATTAAATCTTCACTGTTTTGAGTCCAATTTTCTTTCCCTATTTTACCTTGCTCAGGTTCTCTTATTGTCTTTTCTTCTTGTACCTGAGCTGCTTCTTCTTCACCTATCTGATCTTCTTCTATTTCTTCCAATTTCGCTTGACTTCTTGTTCTGTGGTATACTTCAGGAACTTCTACCACTGGTATCCAATCCTGACTTGTGCTCGGTTGTTCTCCGTCAGCTTCTCTCGAACCTCGATCCTGAGATTCCTCTGCTGGGCAACCTTCAGCTTCTTCAGTGATTGGTGTTGTCTGTGAATTCTCCTCTTCAGGGTCTGGTACTCTCTTTGTGTGGCTTACGTGAATCCAATTAGGAAATCTTGCACACTTCACTGCTGTATTGGTGGTCAATATAACTTGACAAGGTCTGCTCCACCTGGGTGATAGACACGTTTCTCTGGTGTGATTCTTCACTACCACCCAATCACCAGGATTCAGATCATGTTCTAGTTCAGGCTGCCTGGAAACTGCGTCTTCTCCAACCTGATGAGAGACAGAACGCACTAGGTCAGCCAATCCTTTGCAATAATCCAGAACCATATCATCAGATATATTTACTAATTTGTTTGTGGGAACATGTGTTTGTCTCATTGCTCTTCCCATCATTATTTCATGAGGGCTTAATCCTGTCGTTCTGTCAGGTATGCTTCTGAGTCCCATCAAGACAAGTGGCAATGCGTCTGGCCACTCTAATGATGTTGATGCACACATTTTTCCCAATCTTGACTTTATAGTGCCATTTAATTGTTCAACCACTCCAGAAGCCTCTGGGCGATATGCACAGTGCAATTTCTGCTTGATTTGAAATGCTTCACAGATTATCTGGATCACTTCGCTATTAAAGTGTTTTCCTCTATCTGATTCCAAAGATACTGGGAAACCAAATCTAGGTATGAGCTCACGTAACAACAGTTTTGCAACTGTAATACTGTCATTTCTCCTAGTAGGGTAAGCCTCCACCCACTTTGAAAACAGACACACTATGACTAGTACATATTTTAGTCCTCTGCATGGTGGTAACTGTATGAAGTCGAACTGGAGTCTTATAAATGGGCCCTCTGCCTTTCCAATCTTTCCAAACCCAATTATCGTTTTCCTGCCTGGATTATGCATTTGGCAAGTTAGACATCTCTGGCAAAGACTCTCTGCAACAGCCCTGAATTTGGGATTGTACCAATTTTGTCTGAACAGCCTAATCATTGCATCTCTCCCTATGTGTGAGTCTCCATGGTGCATTCTAGCCATTTGTGAGAGTAAACAGTCTGGCATGACTGGTCTGCCATCTGCACTGATCCACACTTCATCTTCTCCTCTTTGGGAGCAACCCACTTTAATCCACAAATTTTTCTCACTTTCATCAACCTCATCTTGCAATTTCTTCACCTCATTCCATGTTTCAGGTGGCATATACAGCATAAGTTGGCAGCTGATTCCCATTCTTTCCACCCTCTTATTGACTGACATTCTGGTTTTGGCACAATGTTGAGCCACCAGATCCGCATATCTGTTGCCGACTACCACCTAATCATCTCATGACTGGTGTGCGGCACATTTCACCACAGCCAATTCTTTTGGTGATTGTATTGCTTCTAGCAATTTCCTTACAAATTGTCAATTTTTAATGGGGGATCCTGAAGAAGTCATGAAATCCCTCTGCATCCACAGTTGGCCAAAATCATGCACAACCCCGTAACCATATTGACTATCTGTAAATATGGTCACTCTCTGATTCCTCCCAATTTTGCAAGCTTTTATCAAAGCAATCAATTCAGCTACTTGTGCAGATTTTACTCCTGGTAAATAGGATGCTTCGACTATTCCAGTTAATTCACATACCGCATAGGCA
Source organism: Calotriton arnoldi (assembly GCA_963921515.1). Lineage (NCBI taxonomy): Eukaryota > Metazoa > Chordata > Amphibia > Caudata > Salamandridae > Calotriton > Calotriton arnoldi. The sequence goes on from CAWUFW010003633.1 coordinate 1,620,636, forward strand.
GCAGTTAGTTTACCATCTTCATGTCTTTGACATGAACCATCGACAAATAGCTCCCTGTCTGGCTTTTTAAGAGGCTGTTCCTCTATGTCTGGGCGTGGTTTTGTACATAATTCTGTAATTTGTACACAATCATGTTCATCTTCTTCGTCATCTTTATTTGTTTCATGATATGGGTCCGGCAATAAAGTTGCTGGATTTATTATTGTACACCTTACCATGGTCACATTTTCAGCACCCATTATTATCCTCTCATATTTAGTCAGCCGACTAGGAGTAAGATGCTGAGTTCGGGTTCTTGTCAATAGAATCACAACTGCATGTGGAACATACACTTGTACAGGATGTCTCATCACAATTGACTCGCTTTGTTCAATGCTCAAACAAGTTGCTGCCACTGCTTTTAAGCAACCTGGCAACGCGGCTGCTACTGGGTCCAATGTAGCAGAAAAGTACGCTATAGGACGTCTGTCTAGTCCATGTCTCTGAGTTAGGACAGAAAGTGCACAATTTTCTCTCTCTTGACAGAATAATGCGAATTCTCTTTTATAATCAGGCATGCCTAAGGCAGGTGCTGAACAAAGTGCGTTTCTCAATTTTACAAAAGCTTCTACACTTTCATCCTCCCACTCAACAGGGTCCTTTGCTTTCTTTTTCGTCATGTTAATTAAGGGCTTAGCTAACATGGAAAAATTTGGTATCCATTGTCGACAGTAGCCTACTATTCCTAGGAACATTCGCACTTGTCTTTGGGTTACAGGCATTTGCATTCTCTTTATTAATTCTACTCTTTCAGAGGTTATTCTTCTTTTTCCCCTCTCAATTTGATGTCCCAGATATTTAACAGCTGTCCTGCAAAACTGTAACTTTTCAGGTGAGACTTTATGCCCTTCCTCAGCCAAGAGATTTAATAATGCTATGGAGTCAACAACACAGTCTTCTCTGGTGGTCGACGCCACCAATAAGTCGTCGATATATTGGACTAAGACTGAGCTTCCTGGCATCACTAGTTTTTCCAGGCACTTTTTCAGTATCTGGTTGAAGATGGAAGGACTTTCTGTGTACCCCTGAGGAACACGATTCCACACATAGACCTTGTTCTCAAATTTAAATGAGAAAAGATACTGGCTGTCTGGATGCAATGGTATTGAAAAGAATGCTTGACACAAATCAATTACTGTGAACCATCCTGCATTCCAAGGGATCTGGTATAGAATTACTGCAGGATTTGGTACTATGGGACAACATGGTTCCACAATCTTGTTTATTTTACGCAGGTCCTGAACAATCCTATATTTTCCACTAGGTTTCTTTAACCCCATTATAGGTGAATTACATGGGCTACTCATTACTTCTTTTAGGATGTTTTGCTCTACCATTCGATTTATTTCTTCAATGACTCCTGCTTTTACTTCTGCACTCATTTTGTACTGTCTAGTATTTGGGAAAATTGCACCTTCTTTTACTGTAATTTTAACTGGATCTATTTTTGCCATAAGTCCTACTTCTTTTCCGGTGAAATCCCATACCATGGGGTTTACTGTACCTTTTATGTCTTCTGGCAACTCATCTCTTGTTATTAACGAAAACATTTCGTCTATTTCTGTACCTTGTTTTGCAACCATAATTTTATATACATGGTCCTCATCTGGTGTCTGAACTGCCACACCATCTGGCGTGCAGAAAATTGTACAGTTCATTTTGCACAATAAATCCCTACCTAATAAATTCACTGGGCTAGAATTGCACACTACAAATTGGTGCATTTCTCTGAAGTTTCCTATTTTGACTTCCATTGGTTCTGTAAGAGGCGTTCTAATTCTTTGATTAGCTACCCCTACTACTTGGATATCTTCACCAGAGAGAGGAAGGTCTGGGATATCTGCTGATCTCACCGTAGACCTGGTAGCACCAGTGTCCAAAAGGAAAGTAATATCATTACCTTTCACATTTCCTTCAACATATGGACCAGACTGATCTACCTGTAAGGATGCGCCAAGTACGCACTCCTTCTTCCCCTCTCCTAGGCACCGCCATGAGTTGAATTCACAGTAATTGTCCTGCAAAAGAAATTGTGATGTCATATAATCATTCTTACCACTCCCTCCTGGGTATCCAATGTCTGTACCATGCTTTGCTCTGCTTACATTACCCTGAACAGGTGGAGGTGGTAATTGACTCTGGGGATTTACACCCTGCTGTGAGTCATTCTGCGTCTGTGGATTTAAGTTTTGATTTGGGCCATTATTATTCCGAATCTTTTTACATTCGTCCTTCCAATGCCCCAATTTTCCGCATCCATGACAAGGAAATTTCTTTTTAGCTTCTTCTCTACTCATTCGTCCTCTAAATTTTCCACCATTTCCCGTATCACCACTCGTTCCAGAATCTTTTCCTGGATTTTCACTCGGATTTTCCAAATTAATTCCCTGCTTCTCTGCCATTTTCACCTGTGCCCACATCACCTTTTCTTGTAATTTCTTGTGTCTATCCTCAATATCGTCTCCACAATATTTCGCATATTTCAAAATCTCATCTATGGGCTTTCCCTGCCAACACAGCATGTGTTGTTTAATCATCTGGCAAATCTCTGGCTTCAGACCATAAACAAATCGATACACAAACTGACTCATGTTTTTGTCTCCAATGTCCTCAAATCCACTATACTGTTTAAACACCTGCAATAGACGCTCATAATAGGAATGTACTGATTCATTAGCTTCTTGGGTAGTTCGATCTATTTTTACCCAATCTGTTTCTTTCGGTGGTATTTTTCCCTTCAGGTAAGTTATCACCTGCTGATACTTTTTCATCACATCATTTGACGGGGCACCTGTCTTCGGATCTCTAGGATATTCATCACTTGGCCAATCCACTGTGATTTTACAATCTGTCCACAAATCGGCAGGTACCACTATGTCAAACAAACCATCTAAATCCTTCAACAATACCTTTGACACCTTCACAAACCTTTCAACCTGCTTGTACCATTCAATTGGTTTTTCTCTCAATTTTGGAAAATCATTCGTAAATGACAAAATATCCTGTCTGCTCCATGGGACATGTACATATCCTCCTCCCGCAACTTCTCGCATTGGATACATTTGATCTGCTTTTCCTGCTTCCTTCATCACATATTCTGATGCTGTTCTACTTGTTCGTGCTTCTTCCTTTTTCTTGGCCCACCTAGTTTTCCATTTATCTAGGTCTCCCCATTTTTGCAAAACTAACATTAATTCTCTTATTTGTAATCTTCTTCCAGAGGCATTCATATTTTCTAAATCTTTGTCTGAAAATTCTGCTCTATAGGGTTTCTGTAGTACCTTTGATCTCCCTATTTCTATTCCCATCTGTAATGCTAAATTGGACAATTTTTCATGAAATAACCTTACATTTCTGGTGATACTCCTACACAGGAATAATAATTCTTCTTCATCATAGGTATTTAAGCGTTCTAGTCCTACATTTCCTGCTATTATTTCTTCTAATTCGACTTTTAATTTATGAATGTCCATTATTTTCGGAGGTGTGCACTGTTTAACTGAACCTTGCACCCATCTTTCTAGATCTTCAGGTGTTACTATGGTAGCACTTTTTGCTCCCGATGAAGTTACTAAACTTACATCTTTTGACCCTCCAGGTACATCTTTTCTTGGAGTACTATTTACAGAACCTCGAATAGGCAAGTCCATAAGTGATATTGTGGATTCACAGTCACTAAATTGATCCTCAATTATAACTGGAGCTTCAGGTTTGGGATTATTCACAGGAGTATGTGCAAGTATGGGTGGAGGACAATTTCCCTGAGTACCATATAATGGAACTACTGGACCAATTGTTATAGGTATGGTCAACGAATCAGGATGTACTTTTATCTGGGTTATTTTCTGTATTAATTCTGCTCTGGTTTTTCTAGGGCTTCTTTTTCTTTGTCATGAAGTATTCTACTCGTGGTGAATTCATGCATTACCTGTGGCACTAATGGAGTTTTTGGTGGTGCACTTGGGGTGCATCCACTTGTCCCTTCCTGATATGGTGGGGGATTTCATAACATTTCTTCCATAAATTCGTCTTCTGAATCCTCATTTCTCATTAAATGTTTTGTCTTTTCTGTACATTTGCCTCCTGATTTCTCTCCTTCTGTGAATAATGGATACAGTCCTTCTGTAATCATTGCCCTTCTCCATTGTTTCATCTGACCCTCTCTCGACTCACGTAAATATCTGGGGAAAAATCCTGGGTAACTCCTATTACTTCTAGATCTATCCCGCTCAAATGCCTCGGTTTCCCATTCCTCTAGAGCTTCGTACTGAGTTAATCTAGGTCTGGGTTCTAAATCATTCATCCTCAATCTCAAGTTCTGAAGAATTCGCCCATTGAACGTGCCATTCTGGGGAAATGCTAATACTCCATCATTTTTGGTGTATTCTATCCAATTCTCCATCCATACACAAGTATGATAACCTCTCTCCATCATCATAAATGATGCTAGCGTTTTAGCTGGTGGAATAATAATTCCTTCTCTAATTTTGATTGGTTTGTCCTTTTTAAAATAATTCTTAATCTTTTGTAAGAATGACATTTTTCTCCTTTCTCCGTACATTCTATCTAATCTTCTGTGTACAAAATTATATTCTGCAAAACCTAGGAATCTCCTATCCGGACGAGTTCCTGTTAAAGTCGGATCACGTTTTAACATGCAATCCTTATCCACTAAGAATTTTGCTTCTATAATTTCGACCAATCAAATGTCTGCTATCTTTTATTTCCGAGCCAATCCTTGCGCGGCCTTTTGATGACGTTTCTCTGTCAACCCCTCCTTTACAATCTGCTCTTTTCTGTCCTCGCTGGTTTAACCAATCCCAGCGCGGCACCTGTGACGTCAGTACTACTCCTGACTACTAACCCCTCCTTTACAAGTGTCTCTCCACACCCGCTGTTTCAACCTACCACAGCGCGGCGTTTTGTGACGTCAGCTCTCTCTCCGGCAACTGACCCTCCCTTTACAAAAATTTACGCAAACTTATTTTCTCTCTAAATCTTAATTAAATTTCAGTAACAACATAAAACATTCGCTATCGTGCCAGTTTCCACTAATTTTGAAAAGGATAGTTTCTTCCACACTTTAGTAAAACCTTTCCGTTTACTAAAACATATACTACGAGTAAAACACTTCCGTCTACTCTTCACACAAGCTCCAGAAGTACCTGTTACTTCTCCAATGTTACCCTTACTAGGTGATATAACATCAAATTTTTATCAGCGCACCCTTTTTGCTATTACTCACACGCATAGAGTCCCTAACGAATACTGAAAGTCCTGCTTAACTTCTCAGTACTAATTCTGCCTGACAGATAACCTCACTGCAGTATGGCTTCCACTTGCCACCCACTATTCTTTTTACCCCGGGGTATTCTGGCCAACATAAAACAAAACTCAAAATTTTAAGCGGATGTTAGTTCATAAAAATACAAATAAAAATTCTCATTACCCAATTAACAAAGAGTAACCATAACCGTCCTCTGCTTACCAGAAAACTGATCCAGCGCAATATTAGCCAACAGCATTCATACACCATATACTCACTTGGGCCCATACATTCATACTACACTAATACTTACGCTGGGAGTCAGATGTACTCTTTTATCAAAGTCCCTGCTACCAATTACCTTCTGATTGAAGAGTAATAACTTACCAATGGATCCTTTGCCAATTGGGAAATTTAAAATGAGTGACATTCAATATAGTTCATAATTCTAAAATAACCACTGAGTCAGGAAGTTTTAAAATGTTTATCTAAAGTTTTAGCAGAGTAAAATACAGAAAACACGGTACTTGATTGAAATACCCAAGAAAAAGCATAGAAATGATTTTGCTAATCAATGACGGTGTTTAAGGAAGAGGAGAAGATAGAGACAGCAGCGCAACTAAAGGTTGCAGTATAGTTACCTAAATGCGAGAACCAAGCCCCTTGGCCAAGGAGTTGGAAAAATAGGACCAAGGAAGGATGAAGAGCAAAGACTTCTTCCAGGATCAGGACAGGACCGGTGACCTCTCTACAACGACGCCTGCGCCGTTCCCCTCTCTGATACTCGACTTCTCCTCGATTCTCCCGTTCTAATGGACTCTGCCGCCCCCTCCTCAGGACCTCTTCTGGACAGGGATTCAGTCAGCAACCGATCAGCATGGCAGTCTGGAGCTAAGAGCTCTCTCGAAGCATGGACGCCTGTTCTTCGTGAAAGCATGCTCCTACTAATTAACTAATGCTATATTCTATTATACCCTTCTACGCCCATGTACCTCCCCTTAATGTTGCTAAAATATGGGACCACTACTTCTGATTGGACAGGGACAGGGGGTGGATTCTCGCACCATATCGATTTGGCCTAAATTGTAAAGCCTATTCTCTTTACGTTCCCTTCCCTTCAAATTAATACATTTGCTTTATTTCCCACCCGTCTCACGACAAATGTTATACATTTTACAGGGGAAAAGTATCATTTAGTCCACAGGAAACATAAAGTACAGCATCTTCGGCCAATGGTCATGGCCTTGGGAGACGTCCAAGTTGACTTCACTTGGCAGGCACACAGGACACTTGCGCAGAACCATCTGTCTCTCGAGTTACAAGTCACCAACCCAGGCCCAAGTTTACGAATTACTAAAAGTGCAAGAAGAAAATATTAAAATCACAAATAAAATGTTTCACTGTATGCCCACTTTCCCTACTCTATTCCCCATTAATTATTATACTATCCTGCATTAGTAGCATTAAGAAAACGACAATTTAATAATGACATGAGAGCAAGCTGAAGCATATTAAAAAATTTATGGGCCATTTTAGCGCACACTGCGCAGAAGCAGAAGTTTCCCACCAAGCAAAGAAAGACGTCACACCATGTGATCAGGTTGCGACATGCGCATTGAAGTTCCTGCGCTTTAGCGGACATTTTGGATTACAGACAAGCGTTATTCATTAGTAAAACACATAAGCAAGCTTCTGTCCCTCTTGTGTTTGTGAATGCAAAGGTTAGTATTGACAATACAAATTTAATAAGTTAATACTATGAGGAGGATTGCGTACAAGCAAGTTTCATTTTTGAAACCTTGCTCCATCAATAGTCTAAGTAGCCAGGGAATTCACAAGTAATATTGCCATGTTGCAAGCATCCCATCGTAATATTCTGATATGAAAGTATGGTGCACATCGTTCCTTCAGAGGACATCAGTTAATCTCTGAATTTACTACCAGGTAGTACTGCTACTCTTGGCCAAATACAGGTGATCTGTGATATTATAGTGGAAGACACATTTCGAGAAAATCAGTGTCTCTCCGCTGGTGCATATGTCTTCAGTACTTTTGACTCAGACTTTCCATATCGAATGTTGTGTTGTTTTCCAGGAAGACAGTCTGAAGCCTCATCCCTCTGGACTGATTTTGCTGGCTCAAGCCTGCATTTAAGGGAAAAATTTGGAATGTCTCTGGCCCACATTTCTTTCTATCAATGTGGATTTTAAATTGGCCCGATCTGGGCTTAAGATCCTGCTGTTACTCTTACAAGAACTGTTCAGAAATGTTTTCCTTCCCATTGATGTCCATGCAAATGATTGTTTCTACTGTCCTCCATGGGAATGCTTGAACAACTTTTTTTTATTTGATCATAGTTCCATTGTGTTCTTTTGTGCTTGCGCCTCAAGAAAACCTGGCAAAACCGGAAAACCACGGAAGACCTAAACAGCTACCGGAGCGCCCTGAAGGAATACCACCAGCACATAAGAGACACCAAGCAGACTTTCATCAAGAACAAAATCCACACCAACGCTACCAACGCTAAAGAACTCTTCAATACCATACAGCAATTCACCTAACCCCCCAGCGAAGCCTCGGACGTCACACCTTCCCAGGAACTCTGCAACAAGCTCAGCTCCTACTTCCATCTGAAAATCAAGGCCCTCTACGACAACTTCAGCGGACAGACTCCGGACGCCACCCACCTCGCCACCACCACCGACAAGGAGCCGACCATCACAACCTGGAATCCTACCACCGTCGAACACACCACCGTGACCATGAAGAACACCCACTCAGGAGCCCCCACAGACCCCTACCCACCGCACATCTACCACAGGGCCGCCGCCGCCATCGCACCCAAACTAGGACGTACCATCAACGCCTCTTTCATATCCGGCATCTTCCCAGACGACTGGAAACGGGCGGAGGTTAAACCCCTCCTCAAGAAGCCCACGGCCGACCCGACAGACCTGAAAAACTACCGGCCCATCTCTCTCCTCCCCTTTGCCGCCAAAGTCACAGAGAGACTCGTAAACACCCAGCTGACCGCCTTCATCGAAGATAACTCCATCCTAGACGCCTCCCAGTCCGGATTCCGCAGCAACCACAGCACCGAGACCACCCTCCTCGCTGCCACCGACGACATCCGCATGCTACTCGACAAGGGACTCACCGTGGCCCTCATCCTACTAGACCTCTCCACAGCCTTCGACACCGTATCACATCACACTCTCGCAGCCAGACTCCACGACGCTGGGATACGAGGAACCGCCCTCTCCTGGGTTCGATCCTTTTTCTCCGGCAGAACACAGAGGATTAGACTCTCTCCTTTCCTCTCCGAACCAACAGAGATCAACTGCGGAGTGCCCCAGGGATCATCGCTCAGCCCCACGCTCTTCAACATCTACATTGCCCCCCTCGCCGCCATCGTCAGACAGCACGGGCTCAGCATGGTATCATATGCCGACGACACCCAGCTCATCCTCTCCCTCATGAAGAACCCCGAAGACACCAGACTCCGTTTCCAGGAAGGAATGAGGGACGTCGCCGCCTGGATGAAAAGCAGCTGCCTGAAGCTCAACTCGGAGAAGACCGAGGTACTCATCCTCGGACCCTCCACCACCGCCTGGGACAACACCTGGTGGCCCTCCGCCCTCGGGAGCCCGCCCACCCCAACAGACCACGCACAGAACCTCAGCTTCATCCTCGACTCCTCCCTCACCATGACTCGCCAGATCAACTCCATCGCCTCCACCTGCTTCAACTGCCTCAGGATCCTTTGCAAGACCTTCAAATGGATACCCCCCGAATGCAGAAAAACCGTCACCCACGCTCTCATAACCAGCAGGCTGGACTACGGCAATGCCCTCTACGCCGGAATCAACAGAACTCTCCTTCCCAAGCTCCAAACTATCCAGAACTCCGCAGCCAGACTCATCCTTGGAACCCCACGGCACGAACACATGACCCAACACCTACGAGACCTCCACTGGCTCCCCGTTGAGAAGAGAGTAACCTTCAAACTGCTCACCCACGCCTACAAATCCCTCCACAACCTCGGACCCAAATACCTCAACGAGAGAGTCTCCTTCCACGTACCCAAGAGGAACCTCCGCTCGGCCGATCTCGCCCTCGCAGAGACCCCCCGCATCCGCAAAACCAGAGCAGGCGGAAGAGCTTTCTCCTACGTCGCAGCCAAAGCCTGGAACGAGCTCCCAGTCAGCATCAGACGCTCACCCTCCCTCCACACCTTCAGGAGGGACCTCAAGACCTGGCTTTTCGACTGATCCGGAGCTGCACCCCTCCTCCCCCCAGCGCCTTGAGACCCTCGCGGGTGAGTAGCGCGCTTTATAAACCCCTGATTGATTGATTGATTGATTGATTGTGTTCTTTTTGTGCTTGCTAGTGAATACATTTTTTCCTACTTTATTAAATCCTGTTTTGGATCCCTAGGCTCTTTTTCTCAACTGCATTTTTGTTTGAAATCACATATCTCTAAAGAGTTGTCTTAGTGTTCAGTCAGGTTCTAAATTTTGAGACACAGAATACACCAATGACAAAGGATGGTTTATTCCTGCAAGCTCAACCTAACAAGATTAGATGGCAGTTTACTCAGGGCACACACCCAGACTGTGGCCTCTTTCCCCCTTAGCCTATTTGGGTAAATTATTGCTGTGGAGTACCTAAGCCATTGGTACATTGAAAATATTATGGAGAATTATGAAGATATGAAGAATAACAGCAGTGAGCACCTCAATAAACCATTATAAGTGCTAGCCAATTAATATGCATTACCACCACAGTGATGCCAACAATATGTAAGTGTTTTGTTAGGAACTACAGAACAGTGACACAATAACTGCCAGTGACCTCACCAGCATCTCGTGCAAAATACAATTGAAAGATTTGTAATGCCCTCAAGCACCCAGCCCACAGTTTAGTCCATGAATAGACGTTCCAAACACTGTTAGTAATCTGATTCTTTTTTTTTTCCAGTTGATCCACTCTAGCCATTCAGTTGCTCCAATTTAGCCAACAGACTTCATCAGGGCTAGAAATTATTCAGTACATGTAAGATATTGGGTTACTGGTTGAGGGGGTTGAAACTCTTCTCATGCAGCAACCACAATTCTTCGCAGGGTGAAGTCACAAACAACCCTAAATTATTCTGTGTTCAACCCTCAGGTAGCTTGGCACAGAGCAGTCAGGTTTAACTTAAATGCAATGTGTAACATATTTGTGCAACACTTCAAAAAGTAACACAGTAAAAACAAACCGCAAAATGATCCCACACCAGTTTAGAAAAATAGAGTAATTTTATAATAAATAAAACAAGACCAAAACGACAAAAATACAATTGGTAGAACCAAAGATATGCAGGTTTAAAGATTTCTATAAACACAGCACCTAAAAGCACAAAGCCCCAACTGTGGCTATCTGGTCGCACTGGACCTGGACAAAGTCACAAGTTCAGGCCGACTGCGATAGATCGCAGGGTGGCTGCAGGGACCCAGTTAGGCCTGCTGAACAAAGTACCTCAAATACTGGTTTGTGGAGTGTTGTGAGGAACTGTTTCAAAGATGTGTCGTGCAGCTGAAGCAATGCATCGCCTCTGAGATGCGTTGAGGCTGTGGTGCGAGGGCCTCTGTCATTGATGAGGATCTTGCTGGTGAGGGCATGTGATGCGAAGTCCAGAGTCAAGGATGTGTTGCACAGTCAGGGCAATACATCGGTTCTGAGAAGCCACAATGCTGCGATGCGGAGTTCAGTGTCTTTGGCGAGGCTGCTGTCAATGAGGGTTGCAGAGGCCTGCACCGAGGATGTATCGCGCAGCGACGGTTCCAATGAGGTGACGAGTTGCGATGCGATGCAGGTCTTTGTGGTGGTTCTGATCCACGCCGTAGAGGTGATGCGTCAGTTCTGCTCGGGGTTGCGTCACACAGCAGAGGAGATGTATTGGTTCTATTGGATCCACAGAGGCTGGCAGAGCACCTTAGGCCAACTTCCGAGGGCCCAGGACTGGAGTGATACCACTTGACAGGGTAGACTCACAGGTGGCAGAGCCCAGGTGATGGTTCAGGGCTGTTGGAGCCTTCTGTCCTTGAAGCTCTAGTCAGGAGGCCAGCCATATAGCCCTTGGAGTCACTTTGGGGTCCTGGGTTCAACGGATACAGGCCTAGTCCTTCTCACACAGACAAGAGAGAAGCAGTCTTTCAGAGCAGCAGTTCAGCAGAATGACAGTCTTTTCAGGAGCACAGCAGTTCTTCTTCCTGGCAGAGTATTCACAGGTGCAGAAGTGTACTGAGGAGTTGATGTCCGAGGTCCAGTATTTATACCCAGTTGTGCCTTTGAACTGGGGAGAAGCTACTAGAGGCATGTCTTTAAAGTGCACAGGTGCCCTGCCATCCCTGCCCCGGCTCTAGACAAACTACAGGGGGTATGCAGCCTTTTGTGTGGAAGCAGGACACAAACTATTCAAGTGTAGATGGACTGTGCCCAGCTCCAACCTCCTGTGCTGCCAGTTATGGCCCATCCAGGCACACCTAAGCTCCCTATTGTGTGTGGCTGCCTAGGAGGAATACAAAAAGCCCAACTGTCAACTACACCCAGTCATGTGACCCAGAGACAGGATACGTCCACCAAATGGCCAAGGCAGGAAAATGTCAGCTTTCTAAAAGTAGTATTTTCAAAATTGTAGTTTAAAATCTGACTTTACCATAAGTTAGGATTTTTAATTATAATTCCAAAGCCACCAAACATGAACTGCTTACCTGCTCCCATTTGGAAATTACATCTTATTCAATGTAATAAGGTAACTCCAATGTTATCCTATGGGAGATGTAGGCCTTGCAGTAGTGAAACAACAAGTTTTTGACTACCAGGATATATAAAAATTAAAATATATGCCCTACTTTTTAAATACACTGCATCGTGCCCTCTGGGCTGTCCAGGGCCCATCCTAGTTGTATCTAACAAAGTAAATTAAATATGCCAATTATGGATAAGCCGATGTTGTCGTGTTTTAGAGAGTGAGCACATGCACTTCAGCACTGTTTTACAGTGGGAAAGTGCACAGAGTCCTAAGCAAAAACGTGATCAGCAAAAATGTGGGCAGAAGGCAAAATGTTTAAGGGGAGACCACCCTAAAGCTGACATGTATAACAATACAACAGAATTACTCTCTCTAACTTCAGCAGAACCGAAACCCTTCACCTCGTGATTTGTATATAGGTTACAAAGATGAATTTCATATTATAGCATTACATAAAATATTAGTTTTTATGTTTAAATAATACTGCACAGTGGCAAAACTAATTGTATCCCCAATAACCACCCATGTGCCCCTAATAGAAGAGTAGTGTTCATACCATATAGTGATTACAACTCCTCAGTGTAACGTAACAACCATAACCACATCTACAACAAATGTAAATGGTTACACAAAATAATCATCCCAATAAGCTCCCTGAGCAAAAACAAGTATCACCTAAAAATCTGGTACATGAAGTCCTCACCTCTCCAGTTCCAAAGTAAAACCCCAAATTATCTGACTGTCTATAATAGTCCAAAGAATGGGCACTCCGTTACGTTCAAATTCCTAAAAAAACAACAATACATAGATAGCACCATTAGTGTTTCCAAATCACCTTCGAGCCATATCACCATGCTCCCAATTGTGATACCTATCAGGAATATGCTTACCAAGTTCACAGTTCAAACTGTCTAGTACCTAAGGATAGGTTGTGGGCAGTGACCCAGCACCACTGCAATACCCCTGTAAACTACGATCAAAATATAAATACACTAACTCACCAAATCCAACAAAGAAAAATTAGAAACACACATTGCCTATCCATACATCTTAATCATATCTCCTGTTCTATTTATGGAGGTCTGTCATTTAATGGTAGCTGCGTGTATATGTCATGCAATGAGGGCGCCATAATGAATGTCTCATATATACCCCATCCTCACATCCATATCATGTCACATGAGCCGTACTCCACAGTTCAAACGTGGCTGCCATCTTACAATTTCCATTTTGTCTGCCCAGTCATGCTCACCTGATAGAAAGAATCCTTGTATGTGCAACCCTATACTTCTGTACCATATAGTTCTCTGATATGTTTGTGACCACTAACCCCTCAGGAGGAAAATTACACAAGGCTTATATTACTCTATATAGAAAAACAATGTTCTTATCTTAATATCTTATATACTGAAGGACGCCATATGATCCGTCCTCCATAGTCTCAACATGGCCACCATTTTACAGTTTTCTATATATGTCCCTTCTGATCATGCTCCCTAGCAGACTATACTTTGGTAGAAGCCACCCATTTGTTCTGGTCCAAAAAAGATATTCAAGTCTGGATATTACTTTTAATCACTCAGCATGGATGATTTAATCAAGTTTATAGTGCCCATCCACCTTGCACCGAAAACATAGGGCACTATCTTACTTCTTTTAATTTAAGTGTGGCTGAAGCATCCTCCCATTACAAACATTTATCATGTCTTGGTTTAATGGCTGTAACCTCTGCAGGTGCTTGTTCTAGCCACTGAACTTATTTTACTAGAATTGGACATTATAAGTTAATGGGTATGAGTAAATAGCCCTCCTCTTTTAAAAGTATGTCGTAGCTCTTATTTGCCTGCCCACACAGCTCAATTACATTCCAACACTGTTCAATGCGATCTCAATAACTGCAGGTCCTGATGTATGCTATCCAGCCTTACCATATCTCAACTCATATCTCTTCTAAATTGTACTTGTCTAAAGTGCCCAAAATGTTACTTCCAACTCAATATCAATAACAAACTCTACATTTTCCATGGAACCATGAAATATTTCATGGTTCCCTATGAAGTATGGATTTAATCACTTTGTACAGAGGTTTGCCATTTTCAGGGCTACCAGGAGTATGTGGCATGGTTAACCAAATTATGAGGTAAAAGCCATTTAACTTGTGTGGCAAAAAAATGCACATTATAGGCATATATATTTCAGCAGTTTCAACTCCTTTTTCCCCAAGATTGTAGAATAATTGGTCTCAATAACCTCATACTCTCGCTTTTACCTTATCAAATTAACCCTAAAACAGATTGCCCTTCCCTCCACTACACAGAAACAACACACATATCCAAATTTAACACCCACTGCCCATCATAATCGACTCATAAATGTGGGCCTAACTTTTCACTTTGACATTGTTGAGCATGCTCCTCTCCTAGTAGGCCTCCCCTCAACTCCTTTTCGAGTAGTCATCCCCCAGGATTCCTTGGCACCAGAATGTGATGGGTGGCATGCTTGAATTAATCTGAGCCACTGATTCAGGCTGCATTCCAGTCCATTTTTTTTCTTACTATTGCACTCAAGACATAGACCGGAATTACCCAAATCAGACTTTGGACTTAGTCCTGCTCCAATAGCAACAGTTCAGCTTGAACTGCCAGGCTAGTCTCGGGTCTCACCTTCCTGCTTAGAGGGTACCTGGCCTGGCAGTTCAAGATCTGTCCATCACTTTTTTGGATTTTTGACAGTTTCTCTATATACAAACTAACTTAAGATTGCATTCAAATCGAGCAAATTATCTGTCCATTAATTACTTCCCTGATATCCTATCTTGAGATGCACAAACTTGGCACCTGATATTGACAAACCATAACCTTCTAGTTATTCCCAAGCTTTGTTGTACCAGCTCCACACTCAGGTTGTTCAACCTTCTCGGCCTCCTGTTCTGGACTTCATTACCAATGGATATTTACCTCACACCTTCTCTTCAAAACTTCAGAACTGCATCTTAAGAACATCTATTTCAACTTGAAAGACCTGAATGGTGACTGCCCCACTTATCTATCTATCTATCTATCTATCTATCTATCTATCTATCTATCTATCTATCTATCTATCTATCTATCTATCTATCTATCTATCTATCTATCTATCTATCTATCTATCTATCTATCTATCTATCTATCTATCTATCTATCTGTCTATCTGTCTATCTGTCTATCTGTCTATCTGTCTGTCTGTCTGTCTGTCTGTCTGTCTGTCTATCTATCTATCTATCTATCTGTCTGTCTGTCTGTCTGTCTGTCTGTCTGTCTATCTACACCCAAACCCCATAGACAGTCAACCACGATACTGTGATCAGGGGGCAGATGTATCAAGGATTGCATTTGCGATTCCTTAATAGCGAATTTTAGCGAATTGCTATTAAGGAATCGCAAAATGCTATGTATGTAGGAATCGCAATAATAATTGTGATTCCTTAATATTCCTTAATTGCGAATTGCAAATTGCGATTCGCAATTAAGGAATACCTTCCCATTCATTCCTATGGGCGTAGAGGCCGATAGGAATGAATGGGAAGACATTCTCAATTTGCGAATCGCAATTAGAGAATCGCAAATTGAGAATGCAATTTCAAGGGTGCCAGGGTGTCCTTTTGACACCCTGTTGCACCCTGAAATATGTATGTGTGCACATGTGGCGCACATACATGCCCTAAGGGCATGTATGTGCGCCACATGGCACTTGAAAAATGCAAAAAGTGCATTTTTCAAAGAAATCACATATTACCACCAACTTGAAGTTGGTGGTAATTTGCGATTCCTTAAGGCCAAATTGCACTTTTTGGTGCTTCTTACATTGGATTTAAGGAATCGCAATTTGCGATTCCTTAAATGCAATCGCAAAATAGGGATTCACAAATTTTGCGATTCCTTATTTTGCGAGGCAGTTTTGCCTTGATACATACCACTAAGCAAAATTGCGTTTGCAAACGCCAAAATTCTGCGAATTTTGGCGTTTGAGAACGCAATTTTGCTTGATACATCTCGCCCGAAGTGTCATCTCCGTGGTACACGTGGTGCTTGCACAGTCCCATGGTATGACTCCCACGGGCGTACTGTGGTACTTCACAGGAGTGCTGCTGTGGGTCCCACAAGAGAACAGTGGAACCCATAGCAGGGAATTATTTAAATTTTCTTTTTGCCCCTTGGAGGTTCCCTCTGTTTTGTCCCCATGAGTGCCAGGGGGTCCCTATCTTGCCACCTCATATCTTTTTTTTAACTTGCTCAGGACATGGGAACTGAGTCCCTGTGTCCTGTAATGGGGGCCACAATATTTTTCTTCCAGTTGTGGACAGCCAATCAGATCTTTTAGTCCCGAAGGACGTAAAAGACTGGTGGGAGAAAAAGCTCTTTCAACCTGTAAGAAACCCTTAGTTATAAAATTTACGGTACTGCGAGACTACAGTGAGACTGCCATGGGATAAACCATCCGGATATACCTATATTTTAACCCTTTCATGATCACCCCTTTTAAAAGAAAATTTCTCGAAACTGCTGAATAGATTTACACCAAATTATGAAAAGCACGCTTTCTGAATGAAGTTCTAACTTTCTACCAAACTTGGTGTAATTCCTTTCAGCCATTTTCTTCTGTATCGCTTCCCAAAATTTCCCAGGGGAATTAAAATGGGAAAACAAGGTTTAGGCCCTCCCTTTTTCTAGTCCCCTGCTTGACGGATCACCCCTAAACTTTCAATGAAGGAGCTGAGGTGGATGAACTTTTATTTTGGAATGTTTAGTGAATAATCGTCAAATAGTGCCAAAGTTACTAGAGAAACAAAAAACACTCTTCCTATAAAGCTCTGACCTAACTATAACTACACAGTGGCGACTGTCACTGTGCGCTTTGGACTATGATCTATTGGCTATAGAAGTTTAATAATTTTTACTTATGCGTTTTTCTTTGCCAATCACATCCACACAACCAGCACCACTAGACCACACTTCAACCTTTATTTCTCTAAACTATTTTAACATCCCACATTCATTGATGATTATACCTAAAACGTTTCTGATTGAAATGTTATTGTAGCTAAACAAATATCATTAATAATATTTTTCTGTCAGCAGTACAAGGCAAGGCACAACATATTTAGCTTGAAAGTTTATTTAGTACCTAATTTATGCATTTGCTTCATATAAACACCTTCTTACATCCACATTTTCGTACAATCCTATTTGAAAACGAAGCCCACTGTTTGAAGTCTTCTGCAGGTCAAAGCCGCATTTCTGTACATTCGCATTATGTAACTTTTCCTGGTCACTGACCTGGAAAGAATCCATATGCTTTAATGACGTAAACTGTTCGTGTGAAAGTGCCCCGAGGACATCCAGGCATTCAGAAACTGGGAGGGAGCAACATTGTGAGCGGTACCCCACAGTGGAGAGCATCAAAACACAGCAATAATACCATACAGTACAAGGCATAATGCATGGCCTCTCTAAAATATGGATGCGATTCACACAGCTATGAAAGCGAATGTATCGAAAAATGCAGGATGTTAAAACGCCAAATTATATCAGAATAAGAAATAAACAGATTGGGAAAAAACCAGTCATGCACACTTGATGGGCGCATGTTTTATTCAAAGGGAGGAAGGAACAATGGGATGTTTCCACGTGAAGTGAGGCAGGCTGCCTGACACTGCAGCACAAGGCCTACTCTCATGATGACTTTGGTAATGGAAAAATGTTTAAGAAAAGCAATTTCACATCACATTTCTAGCAAGAGGATGCCTTTCTGGAATTAAATTGGCATTAAAAGTAATTCTCACACACTGAAAAAAGAGCAGCTCGCTTCCATCGACCAATACGAGGAATGCAAATGGGCACAATTCACTCTGTAACCTGATTTTGAAGAAATTTTGTAAAGCTATGACCACTGAGAAACTTTTGACTGAAATTCCAGTTGACCAGTTACAAATGGTACCTACTGGATCCATTTGCAACATACTTGCATTTTACAATGTATGTCCTGTGGAAAAGCAAAGGGTTAGTCTACTTGTTTAATAAAAGTACCAAATAGATCCAATAAGCCACACTTAACACCAATAACTAATTCGAAGATACATATTAAATGAACCAGAATTAAAAACTGTGTGTATTCCATTAACAAAAATATTGTATTCCCACACACAGGTGCTTACAGGTAGTGTGAGGGTCTGCACACAGGACTACATATTATGCAATTTATCACAGTATATATAAAACACCCCCTGTTGTACATTATAAGAATATTGCAAGTCACCTAGGAGTTCCATGACCCTATGCAGGAATGAGGTCAAAGGCCAAGCTCCTCTATAAAGACATGGAACTCAGAAGTGACTTCAGTGTCTCCATACTTAACATCATAGGGCCGAACCATCACCCTTCCCACAAAATGCTTCAGTCCTTGGTGTGTTGCTTTTTCATGTGAAACAGATACGAAGTTTGTAAACATGAAGAATACAATTAGAATCTCTAATGCAAAATTAAACATACCAAAAAGCAGTTATATATTTGTTTACAAAAATATTAAAATCAGTTTTTTACCAGTCAAATTAAAGAAAACACTGTAGCACAGAATATGTACAAACATGCAGGGAGATTTTTTTCTTTCCTATAATTATCTGAACCATGGTTAAATAAACATGTATTCATACATATCTCCTTTCTGCTTATCCCTGTTCATCCAGAAAAACAGGGCAGAGTAAGGAAAAGCCATGATTCGTTTTCGAAACTACAGCTTTAATTGTGTTCAGGGGCCTATCCTTTCCCTTGGCTCTGACAGCAGGCATTGTGACTTTGGAATTCAACTCTAATAAGTTGTTACAGTTGAGATGATGCATCATTTTTTTATTACAGAAGACTAGGTGCGCCAAAAGTCGCATACAAGAAGGAAATTAGAGACAGACTTTTCTTCAAGCATTTCAGGCTCCCAAGTATTGTAAGTATATAATATAATCACAGCAGGTCGATGACCCAACTGTCTAGTTACTGTGTGAGGTATTAATAACATATAGAACTATAAATGGGGATGTTTTTCACAGAAGGGTTCCAAGTGACCAACCCTAAGCTTTGTTGTCTGTGATGTCACTCAGAGGCCAAGGGTGAAAAATAACCCTATATTTGCAGTTATCCACCTACAACTTTATTTTTGTATGCCCCTGCCTTTTCATCTTCTCCTGCAGCCATCAGCTGGGCAGTGGCAGAAGAGTCATGGGGAGCCATGCAAGACATGGCTTAATCTGATTCAGACCCCTGCCCCGTCTTAAACCTGATATCCAGCTGCCCACCCTCACCACCCTCTTGAGTGCCTCTCATTCTGTCCTCAATTTAAACAAATCATACACAGCATCCTGCCACTTTCCACACCACCCTCAGCATCACCTAACCTTCACCATCACAAATATTAAATTAAAATGTACCAGGTGTTATGCTGCCTACCCCCTCAGCTGTGAGCATTAACCATTTCCCACATTGGTCAAATAGGTTCTGCGGCTCACCTCTGGCCCATGGAGACCCAAGAGAGGTGGAAGAACCACCAATCACCAGGTGAGGTGGGAGAACACAGGGGAATTAGATGCATCCCTTTGAGCCATTGCAACAGTGTGAAAACACTTTAGTTGTACACTGTTGGTATGTCAAAGCAGTGAATAACCAGATTCTACAGGGCATAGTAAATGCAAAAAGGATATAAAGAAGCTTCACATAGTTTTCCCAATGGCAACGGGGAAAGCTCAATTTAAGCGCATCCATTTGCTTGGAAACCTGGTGTTTGGACAAAATATTCTGATAGTAAAATATTGTGTCAAAAATATTGGATGTCAAAAATATTATCAAAAGGCATCTCAAAGGTAAGACTATCATTTTAAGTGTTGTTTTCAATAATCTCAGTAAAAAATATTGATTTAGCATACACCTTCCCCAAACTGGTTTACATTGGAGTGGGAATAGTAAATGTCGCCCCTTTAGTGTCCAACACCTTCCTCAAATTGGTTTAGATTGGTGTGGTAATAGTAAATGTCACCCCTTTAGTGCCCAACAACTTCCTCAAATTGGTTTCTATTGGAGTGGGAATAGTAAATGTCAAACCTTAATGTCCAACACTTTCTTCGAAATGATTTACGTTGAAGTGTATTGTTTAATTTAACTATTTTAGTGTGAAACACTTTTTTTATAATTGGATTGCTAAGTAGCAAGAGCGAAAGAGACATCACCATACTTATGGGGGACCTCAATGCCACACTGGAAGCAACAACACTGGGTAGTAAGAATTTATGGGCAACCATGGCCTTGGCGACATGAACGAGAATGGTGAAAGGCTCGCAGAGCTCTGTGCCTTGAACAGTCTGATGATAGGCGGTAGTGTATTTCACCACAAAGAATACCCACGGCAACCTGGGTGTCATTCAATAGAGAATCAGATTGACCATGTCTGCATTGCCAAGAAGTTCTGGAAGTCCCTGCAGGATGTGAGAGTGATGAGAGGAGCGAACGTAGCATCAGGCTAAAGATGAAGCAAGCATGGTTGGAACCGACAAACTAACGCCAGTGATATAACAACATCCTCCCCAAAGATGAACAGAAATGGACTGAATACTCAGTCACCCTCAATGACAAGTGTCAAGTCCTGCAAGAACTAGAGGACAACAGAGACCCAGTAGAAGGTCAGTGGGAGAAGATCAAAGAATCAGTGACATCAACTTGCCAGGAGGTACTGGGTCCCAAGAAATACCAGCATAAAGAATGGATCCCCACAGAGACTCTCTGCAAAATCCAAGCGAGAAAGGAAAAGAAAGCTGCAGTCAACACCAGCTGAACAAGAGCAGAAAAAACAAAAAGTTCAAGGTGAACACACCAAAACCAACAAGGAAGCAAAGAGAAGCTTAAGAGCAGACAAGCAAAGATTCATCGATGGACTTGCACAGAAGCCCAGGAAGCAGCAGGCCATGAAAACTTAAGAGAACTCGATGACATAACAACAAAACTCTCTGGCAGATACAGGAAACCAGAAAGACCCGTTGCAGACAAAGCTCTTAAGACAATCATGGGTAATGAAGGCCAACAACGAAGATGAGTGGAACACTTTGAAGAACTGCTGAAACAGATTGTGCTGCAGTCTCTACCAGACATACATCCAGCTGACAATGGCTTGCTAATAGACTGCAGCAGACCAACCAAGGAAGAAATACTGTAAGCCGTCAAACATCTGAGAAATGGGAAAGCAGCAGGACCCTTTAGCATTCCTGCAGAGGCACTGAAGGCAGATATTGAAACATCAGTAGATGTGCTCTAGCCCATGTTTGGAAGGATCTGGGAAGAGGGAAAGGTGCCATTAGACTGGAAGGAGAAATATCTCATCAAGATCCCAAATAACGGTGACCTGAGTTACTGAGCAAACTAACGAGGGATAACTCTTCTATCAGCCCCAGGCAAAGTGTTCAACAGATTCATCCTCAACGCTCAGTTGCGAGACCGGAAATCTGTCTTCTGCAAAGATCGATCCTGCACAGGCCAGATTGCAACTTTGCACATCATCATTGAGCAGTCGATGAAATGGAATTCCCCCCTCTATGTCAACTTCATCGACTATGAGAAGGCATTCGACAGCGTGGACAAAAGAGACCCTTTGGAAACTTCTATGCCACTACACAGTCAAAGCCGGTGCAGGTAAGAGCGGTGGGGCGGGGTGGGGGCAAAGCCAACAGACGACTACATAATAGCTGTGTAACTATTATGTGTGTGGAAATATGTATTTTATGTGTTGTAATTATTTTACATAGCCAATTGAGTTTGTTCTTTGAGCTTTTTGGTTGGTGAGGTATATATATTTTTTTCATACAAATAGGTTTTATTATATCAGTCTTATTTAGATTGGAATGTTTTGACTGATGTAATAAAAAATCATATTTTCTTGCTGATATAAAAATTGATTTGTCATGTTGGTTGAAACTATATTATTGTTTTCAGGAGTTTTGTAGGTCAGTATTTATTCTATTATAGCTTTTGGCTACTATTTCTAAGTAATCTACTCCTTTGTTGTTTATGAATAGTTTGACTTTAAATTGTAGCATGTCGTACATTCTTTTGGTTTGTTTGGTAAATTAGGTGAAATTTGGGTTCAGATTGCTCCATTCGTAGTAGTTGGTAGCTTTGCTATTTTGGAGGGCTGCTATAAATTTATAGAGTGTAGGTTAGGTTCTGCCTAGTGAGAATGGGAAGGCATGGTGCCATCCTTCCACTGCGTTGTTTGTTTAGGCGTCCTGTACCAAGGTGCTGTCATAGACATTCCATCATGGTATTTGGAATTTGGGTTGGCGTCTGTGTTGAGAACAATGTACTCTGCCAACCCATGTACCTTTGAAATAATCCAGTAGGGGGCTTAGTTTGTCTTCATTTTGTTGGTAGAATTGACTTTCTATTAGTAGTACTAGTTGGCCACCTCAGTGACAGGGACATAGGCTAGTGCTACATTGTTTTGTATTTCAAAGGCAAACTGACTGTTTGTAACGTATTCTACACTTAGTGCACATTGATGGAGGTGTCTCCATATGCTTTGATTGAAATGGTAGTAACAGACTTGCATATTAATATTTAGATTGTTGTGTAAATGTTTGCAGTTCGTGTAAATAACTTTTTTGCTTATATTAATAAGTATTTAGTTATATATTTCATTGGGGTGAATAATAACTATCTTGGCGATGTGATATATATTTTTTATTCAAAATGTGTATATATTGTGTAATGTCTATTATTATTATTTGTTTAATGTAAAATATGTTTATTAATGATAATGTAATTATATTGGTGACATT
This sequence comes from Calotriton arnoldi, assembly GCA_963921515.1. NCBI lineage: Eukaryota > Metazoa > Chordata > Amphibia > Caudata > Salamandridae > Calotriton > Calotriton arnoldi. The sequence goes on from CAWUFW010003633.1 coordinate 1,643,580, forward strand.
GTGTGAGGCAATATTTTTGAGATAGCATTGTTATATGTCAAGTAGGTACCCTGATATAGTTCTAGGTATCATCATAACCCTTCACCTACATTCTCTCCTATACTACATACATAACGGATTTGGAGGACTGACCTTTTACCCAGTTACAATACTACACATAATTACGTAGGGGTTTTCCTTGGGCACTGGCCTCATAAATTATGCATGAGGATTCTTAGTTTCTTGGAATCACGGCAGGACCAACATCTCCTACATAATAACTGTGTATAAAGTTCATTCCCGACGTCATCCTAAGTCTGACACTGGCACAGCAAGGTAGAACCCCTGGGGACACCTTAGGGTATATAAACACCACATCTTGCTCAGATAGTCAGAGGAGATCACGGTTTCCATGCCGACACACTGACGCGAGACGCTGAGGTCCCTGCATGCAGATACTCCAGCTCACAGTGGTCTGACATCCCTTGCGGGGTGTTCAGCTCGAGACCAGAACGAGGTCCCGCAGGCTAACATCAGGTAATGGGGTTGGCTTTATCCTAGAGGGATTCTTGGCTTTACACCTACTCACATGCTAGGTACACTTAGGTACATCTAGTTAGGGTGCATCGTAGGAGTACGCATTTTATTGCCATGTATTTTATATACTCACCTATATTTATGGTTTTAGCAAAATGGTAGAAACCTAATAATGTCTAGTCCTATGCACACGCTCCGGTGTCCAAATGAAAGTTCATTCTGGAGTAAGAGTATACAATGAAGTAGGGTAAAGTCTCTTATGATTCTTTCTTCGTCCTTTATTCAACACACAAAACGTCCAGCCAACACGTGTTTCGTCGGATGGGGAATACCCCTAGACATCTTCAGGCTTGGAAATAACATAACAGGGTTCATCTCATTATGAAAACAAAATAAAAGAAACAATAGTGGTGAGCACATATCACCCCATTGTCCCAAGGTGAAACCACATCACCTCAGAGTGAGAACACAGTAAACAGTGTAGGTGAATATAGATCACCTTAGCGTGGACACCCTAGAAAACGTTTTAATGCAATTCCAAAAGTACTTATTTGTGACAGTGAAACACTCCCCACAGATAGAGTGATAGCCAAAGTGGACATTTCCAAAAGAAAGTTGACTCTATCAAAAGCTCAAAGTGAGGTGTATAGTTATATTCATATCGCTAGTGTCTAAAGTGCAATCCACATGGGCATCTATGTTACGGTAGCACATGTCTGTCCAAAGATCATCTAAGCTCATATCCGTCTAACATGTCTTGTGAGAGAAGGAAAAGAAACCAGCTAATAATAATGGTGGGATCCTACCTGATCAGAAATGGTAATAGCGTTCAGAATTGCCTAAAGTTAAGCATAAGGAAGTGTCATCAGGGTAATCGTCAGAGTGGCCATACAAGAGTTTCTATTCAAAAAACCCGAAATGAAAACCAAGGTGAGTCTCACCTTGCTGCCGGTTATAATACCAACCCGGCTGGTCAATCTGTCATCTAATCTTCTATTTCTCACAGTGTAATTTTCGAAAGGTAAATCTAGAAAGGTAATAACTGGCATTAATGAGTATCACTATATGTGCCTTAAATGCTGTGGGTCACATACACAAGCTTTCTCCCCAGCTGGACCGTCGTCCCTTTCCTTCAAGTTCAGTATCTGGTGTATGCTTCTTAATAAGTGTGGTTGTTCCGGTTAAGGGAGAACATATATGCAGGCTGCTGTGAGCCAAGAAATCTGTCGGTATAATGGAGTGTAAGAATTATAAACTATACTAGGCGAGATCAGGAGTTTAAACAAACGGGTGATCAGTTTAAAGCGTCTATGACTCTTACCTCAAGCGAGTACGCTGTCGGATCTGTCCTGCGCCGGGTATGCGTTCTGTACCGGATGCGGTCATATACGCAACCAGGAAGTCATTATATACGTCCTGGGTTCTGGGACACTAGAGCGTAAGCCCTCCCTGCCATAATCGTTGGCCCCTATTGTCGGGTGAAGCTCGATAGCGAGTGATGTGTTTTTAGGTGTGATGTGACTGTTAATAAAGTTCCCAAATGTGCACGTTAAAAGGAAAGCAAAGAAAAGGAGACAGGCTGTGTTTGCATATTGCAGTTTTCAAGTTATCTAAAACCGGTGTTGCTAATCCCCACAAGATTATATCCCATAATATCCTAAATGCTAGTAAGCAATCATAATTCCTGCAAATTAGACCAAAAACATATTACAGAGTAAATTGAACTTCAATCGAACTATTCCGTAGTTACACTTTGCGGTACTAAAATTATACATATGATTCCATTCACCCCAGTTCATTGAAACTAACTTTTGTCGGCGAGTGGTGATTAATATGTCAAGAGTCACACATTGCGGTATTATATTAGACATACGGTTCTATTTACACCAGTTAATTGAAAATCTTGTTAGTCGGCGAGTGGAAAATGATACGTCAAGATGTATAAGTGTGAAAAACATGGCACTAAACAAGGCTTCATGTGTTATCAACTTAGACAACACACGCAGTGTAACTGTAATACAATATACCACATATAATATTGTGTGTTGAAGTACTGGCATAGTAAACCCAAGTTTGGAGAATCAAAACAAATGTGAGTATAAACATAGTAAGTCCACACAGTGCACAACACCTTGGTGACAAATCCTGTGAGGATCATATTGTTCGCAAATCCTCATAATCTCATTAGTATAATGCATGTGCTCCCCGTATAACCAAGATGTGGAATTGATGGTAACATATTACCTTGATTTAGGGTCAATTATGATTATCAGTCACCTAGAAAGTATTGCATCTCGTGGTCCCTGTTCAGACCCAGTTCCACTGATCTCAGACGCATAATCCAAGTCGCCTCTGTGCGTCTGAGTCGCAATTCCCTGTTTCCTCCTCTGGGGCTTTGTTCTACGGTGTCAATTCCGTAGAAAGGTAAGTGTTTATGTGGCCCTTGAGAGGGGCAATCTATAATGTGTAGCGCCATTGGATATCTTGCATCCTGCTGCTTAAGAACCCTAGCATGTTCCCCAATTCTCTCTCTCAGGGTTCTAATGGTGTTGCCCACGTATTGTCGCTTGCATTCGCATTCCAGAATGTACACCACAAATCTAGTGTTGCAGCAGATGTTAGATCTGATTGTGTAGCTGACATTATTGTATCCAGTAAACTCCTTTGTGTTGTTTCTGGCCCATCTGCATACACCGCAAGAGCCACATTTATGGAAACCCATAGCGCGTTTGATAAGCCATGTTGAGTCTGCTGAGCCCGTGGAAGACTCAGACTAAGCCTAGTCCTGAGGGTTCTACCCCTCCTGTATGTGATCTGTGGTCTTGTGGTGATGTGATTGTCAAGTGACCTATCTGTTCTCAGTATCTTCCAATGTTTATTCAGACTCTTACTTAAGATTATATTTAGATCATTAAAATCGGTTATGAGTCTTACTGGTTGTTTCTGTTGTTGTTTGCGTTCCTTGTTTCTTAATGTGTCATCTCTTCGTAGAAACCTACCATCCATTTACTTTCTTAGTGCTGCTACTCATTTATATATGCTACTGTCTACTGGTGATTTCAGTGCACTTATTTTACGCTAGAATAACGACAGTTCAATAAATACTTATTGAAAACGTCCCAACCGTTTATTCTGTGTATCTCTCTGAGAACAAGTGAGCACGAGTGACTGAGCGAAAAGTAGGTTACTGTTTCCACGGTCCTGAGGGATCAGGGTTGTCATGTTTGATAGTTGCCAAGAACTATTCTCTCCTTGGTAAGAGGAGGTTATAGTGGCATCGTGAGCTAGCTGGCACACAGGCCAACATACCCGGTGGGGGTGTCTGGAATTAGTCTGGACACCAGTCCTGCAGTGTATGTTGTCTAAACGCGCAGATCCTATATAAGTCTTATAGGAACTACACGACATGGCACCGCCAACGTTGGTATTGGCACTTATTTACCAGTCAAATCTGAGTAGTTCAGTCGTGCTATTCTCAGAGACCCCTACTCACATTTCCCCCGAGACGTCTGGAGTGGGAGGGAACAAAATCCGCCGCAGCTGAGTAGGAAAATTCCTATGTATTGGCTGTTGGTTTAATCAAGCTTGAAGGATACAGTGTTCCTAATTGTGTATAACACCTTATCTCAGTTCCCTTGAAACGCTCTCCTTTCTAAAAATAATGACTGAACAGAGAGACGTAGATGAAGGAAATGCACTAAACTTCTCAGCCGAAGAAGACGATGCAGATGCAATATACATTGCAGATAATGTTAGAAATGCCGTCACCCTAAAACTAGTAGCATATGGTGTTACAATTAGGGGTGGGCAAGTGACTTTCGTGATTGAGGCACACGAATCATATAGAACAGAGGTATTCTATTCATGGATTAAATTCCCGCAGGCAAATGCACAAACAAAAACATTTCACTACTATGTAGAAGATGATATACCAAATGAGTATAGTCCATATGAGGACATTGAAATTCCACTCACTTACGAAGAACACCTCTACTGGTTTAAAGGCGCCCTCCCCCATACAAGAAATAGAGTAAGACTCGGTCCGCTCGGAAGAGACGGAGCAACAAGGCCAGTTTTAGCACATACACACCACACCCTGACATTGACACAATGCCAGGAGGAGACTTACTTGTACAGCATAAAGAATTAATAAGACTTTACAGACACATTACACAGTTCGTGTTGAGAACAATCACACTTCAGCCCACACCGGCTACACAACCAGGACCAGTCCAAAATCCTACAACAAAAATTACACCACAGTAACTGCGCGCAGTAATGGGTAAAATGCCCACAAAATGTGAACAAATGCCCTTCTGGATAGCACAGAAAATTACACAACTGGAGGCGGTGTTTCCACACACTGGTCCTAAGGAAAAGCATAGAATACTTACTATTTGCTTGCCAATGGGGACAGCTCCCACAATAGAGGATTGTACTTCTTGGGGTACAGTCTTTGCTGCAATATATACCAGGACTCATGGTATCCCTTCTTTAGCGGTAATGCCAGATGTATTAAGACAAATGCAGGATGAATATGGAGCAGAGCCTGCTCTAAACTTAGGGATGAAGTTGTTAAACATCTTCGCCAAGGTATCTGCGATAATATTGGCTAATATTAAAGGGGAAGCAGTATCAGTGGCAATACGTCAACGTCTGAGAGAGTTCACTCCATTACAACAGGAGACAGAACTACCAAAAATAATTTAAACTGCTTATGCAGAGTTAGGTAGAGACAGTCTGGGAGCTGGACCTGTAAAACCCCAACTAATGGGGAGTTCAGATAAAGAACAGGCAAAGCAAACACCAGTTTCTTCAAAGAAGAAATGGGACAATAATAAGCAACAAAAGAACAGATCTCACTCCAGGGGAAGGTACCTCAGCAGGAGCCCCAAAAAGGAGATATAATCTTAGGAATAGAGATAACATAAAAAAACCTGACAGGTATCAGGACACTGATACACGTTCCTCTCGTTCCTTTCAGGGTTCATCAAAAAACTCAGAGAGGGAAGGACGGGCAGAACAAAGACAAGAAGAGCGTACAAAGTCCAGAGACAAGCAACGCACTTCAGACTACGCTTCAAAGAAAAACCTAAAGCAAAACCTCAATTTAAAAAGAAGAAGGTAGCAGATCTCAAAGTTAGACATGCCCAGAATTCTGAGGACTCAGCTACTGGACGGGGAATGGGCTCTGACGATGCTAGACAGCGCGGCTGAAGTAACAATAGCTCGCCGGAACCTAAAAAGCACAATGGTCCAGCACACTTAATTATGTCCATGCGTGTAATATACGATAATTCCAAAAAGAAATATTATTAAGATTTTAACATTCGTTTAGTGCACTTTGGTCACAAGATCAAACATAAAAACAATTCAGCAGGATTGTTTTCAATTTCTTTATTCGTGACTTCTTTCTTCACAATAGTAAAACCGTACCCAACTCGTTTCGTCCTCGCGGACTTCTTCAGGGCTACAAACAATATACATATATACAAATTACATATATACAAAATATATTTTCTTTACAGCCATAAAAAAAATACAATATTTATTATTGAAAAAACACCCATGTATACTTCATATTACATTTCATTTCCGTTAGCCCATAGCAGTTCAACACAGGGCATGATGTCATGGATACTGTCTTCATTAACATACTAGATTAGTGTAGAGTTCCTGCTGAATTTACCACATTTTATATAATCATAAATGTATACAATATTCATGACACGTTTTCCAATTCTGTTAAACAGACAAAATTGTGAATATATCTACAATAAGAAAAGGAACTGAACAACGCCAATGTATTCAGGATAGGAGACCATGCACACTTTTTTGGTAAGAATAGTGTCAATACTGGCAATGTTAGGGAGTATCACATTGGGATATAAGGAAAAGACATATGACACCACATGGGGGTAGCCATGCATGTACAACAAGGGTAGTAGTGCCCCTTCCCACCGGGGGCACTTGACAATGTAGATAATTATGTTAAGGGAATATTGTATACATTTATGATTATATAAAATGTGGTAAATTTAATGAAGGTGAAACAGTACCAATTGCATATAAATCGCATTTGTACACTAGCGCTGAAATGCGTTTTGCACCCAAAGAGAAAATATTCTGACAGCAGTACAGACTGCTGCTGCCGCCGCCATCAGGACCACGTTGCCCAGAATCCTGCTCTCCCAGGAGGGAGGAGCTTCACCAAGCCTTGCCTGCCAGCAGCGCTGAAAAGAGCGTGAAATCTCCTGCGACTCGGGTGCTCCATTGCTGCTGCCGACCATCAGGACCACGTTGCCCAGAATCCTGCTCTCCCAGGAGGGAGAAGCTTCACCGAGCCTTGCCTGCCAGCAGCGCTGAAAAGAGCGTGGAATCTCCCGCGGCGCGGGACGCGCCCGGGCAAAGCCCGGGCCAAGGGCGGGCCCATCCTGCGCCCGTCATCGCCAGGAAGTGGCAGGGCAGGGCAACCTCTCTGACGTTTGCGGTTAGGGAGTAGAACTGCTCTTTGGTGTGAATCAAAAGGTACTGTGTCACCGTCTGACCCTTTCCGAGATTTCAAGCACGAACAGTCCGTCATTGCTTTGACCTGCTGGTTGTAAAACGTTTTTGTTAGCTTCTAAGATTTTGTTTAATTGTTTAGGTGCACGATCGTTATAGTAGATTGTGTAGTTAAGCTAAGCCCTAATATTTGAATCGATAGGCCCAGTGCATATTAGGGCCTGGTAGTATACTCTGGGCTAATGGGGAAAAGAAAGATTTTGGAAGATTGTGGGGATGGAGGGGAGGCTGGAGGGGCAAGAGTAAGTCGGGGCAATAGGGGTAAAAGGGCTAAGAAATCCAAAAAACAGCAGGTAGTAATTGTGTGATGGATCGTATAGATAGTCTAACAAGTGAGTGCGAGGACATTTTAGAGCCCACATTGATGAAATCAACAAACTGTAAGAAAAATACCCCCAGGCCGAGCCAACTCTCTAAATTGGCTATTCCGGATATGTTCCTTAAACCAAAAAAAACAAGAGCGGCAACAAACAGTAATGATGGGGAATGTGACAATGTGGGAGTATCTGATCTAAACATTAGTCCGGCTGAACCGCCGCCTAATGCTGTCTATGTCGACCCCGTAGTCATCTGTACAAATAGATTCCAGCTCCTGATGGTCCAAGATAAAAAAGATTCTGGTGGGGGCGAAAGGTTTGTGAAGGACCAGACTTCATCGATGGTAGCCACCCAAAATCAAGCTATGGTGTCAGGACCCGATTTAGAACGGCAGAACATGTCCCAATTGGTTACTGCACTAAGAGCAGAAGTGGGTTCTATGAGAGGCATGATAGAGGAGCTAACCTTAATGGTTAAGTCACTAGTACTAGATACAACTCGAGGAAGGAATGGAAGTGTAAATGATAATAATCACATAGTATGCTCGCAAGGTATTTCTCCAGCTATTGAAACAGGTACTTGGTCCGCCCCAATATTAGCCTGTAATGCCACTATAAGTAGGGTATAATCCGCTTCAGATAAGGCAAAGCCAAACAAGGGACCTCCGTTGATGACTAAGCACATATCCCATTCTGCAGCAAGTACTTGTTCCAATGATAACAAGGTAGCTGAAATGAGGGCTCAAACACCATCTGGTAGAAAAACCTTAAGTTATGCGGAGCGGCTGCAGAGAGGCTCTCGGCCTGGTTTTTGCCTGCCTGGATCTGGTGAAAATAACATACCTAATATACCTAATACACCTAGCCCCAATAGAATCATTATGGAAAATGTACCAAAATATGATGCTCGTAGAGGCATAGAGAACGGGGACTCCCTAACCAATAAGGCTATCCACTGGATAAGGCACGTGAGGGGTTGTCGTTCGGTGATAAGAGAAGATATAGTAGCAGCCCAAAGGCTATCTTCACCAAATCACCATTTTGATTGTATTGAGCTTTTTATGAAAAATGCAGATTTGGTGGAAAATCTTTTCACATTGGAGTTCCGTTCCACTCCACCAGGACACTCCGCAATACAATTCAGACGTTTCCTCCCGAGCAGCAGCAGTGATCATTTGCCCAGTCATAGGCTTTACAGTATGCATGGAAGCTCCACCCTAGATGGTAACGATTGACTGTGTAAAGTTCTTCCCATAGATCAACAAGAATGTATTATTGCTAGCCCTACCATTAGGAACAGACTTGTGTGCCCTAAGGATATTACCGCAGATACGGCACAATCCATTAGGACCAACATGGTCCTTACTGCTCGGACAGAGAGCGTGCAGGAGGTGGGTAGTTTTTCTTCCCCTCCACTTATCGGGTCTCCGGCCTCATGCACAAAACTATCCACGAATACTATACTGTCGTGGAATATTGCAGGATTGAGCACGAGGATGGTTTCTCCCGAATGGCACGCATTTATTAAGGAATATGACATCTGCCTCTTTCAAGAGACCTGGGCAGAGGTTCCTCTTTTTTGTGTAGGGTATTTAAATTACCACATTACGGCGAGTAGGGAAAAAAAGGGGAGGCCATCAGGGGGTCTGACCATTTGGGTACGACAAGATTTACAATTAAATATACAGGTACTCTCAACACAGAGTAAAGATATTCAGGCAGTTAGTTTGAAAACGAGAGATCACCGGATCATAGACATTTATAATGTCTATGTGAGAGGAACTAGATGGAAGAAGTCGGGAGTTTTGGCGGATCTCGACATCCTCCTTGACTCACAACAGGAAGCTCTGTATATTATTGTTGCAGGGGACTTTAACACAATGTTTGAGCCCCTTTCTCAGGAGGGAAGCCAATTTACGGAGGAAGAGGATAATTATTGGGGCATTCCGAAGCTGGAATTTGATCCTATAAGGAAATGGTCCGATGTGGTTATCCAAATTAATGCTATCTGCATGGAAAAGGGTCTGAGGGCGATTAACGGGCGTACACACTCTGATAGATTTGGGGCAAACACTTTTAATAATGGACATAGTACTAGCAGGATAGATTATGTACTTTTGAGCCTGGGACTATGGCAAGCTCTTAGTGACATGCAAGTTAAAGAAAGGCTGGAAAGTGATCACAACACCTTGTGCGTGACTATTGATTTAGGGGGGCACAAGGTACACACCGATCAAAGAACTGGTCATTTCTTAAGTGACGTCATTCCATCTAATGACATGAGACGTCTTAAATGGGTAAAAATTATTGAAATGCCAGATCTGCTAGACTGTATATGGATAGCGCTATTAAGGAGCTCGAATACAAGGTGGCAAATCCAACGGCATTAGATCAAATAACAATTACCCACAATCAATTTTTTACTCATCTGCGCACTTACTTTTACAAGCAGGGTAGAAATAGAAGGGCATCATGCCAAAAAGTTGAGCGTTGGTTCAATAAAGAATGTCGAGAGGCACGTATAGCCCTAGGGGAAGCCATCAAAGTGGGTAACCCTATAGCAGTTTGAAAAGCAAGATGTATCTATAGGAACACCCAGAAAATAGCAAAAAGAAATTGGGATGATAAAAGATGGCAAGATTTAAGGGAGGCTTGTGCCTTGAAAAATCCCAAACTATTTTGGAATGTATATAAATGGGACAGAGGAGGGCAGGCCCAGCAGCCCCAAAACCATGTATCTCAGAAGGACTGGGTGAATTATTTTAAACCCCAATATGCCCTAAAAGCAGGTGTAGTGGAGGGGGACCTTAGTAGAGTACTGTATCAAGATGAGGCCTTTTGCAGGGCCGAGGTCGAAACGGCACTCAGATCGATTACGGTTGGAAAGGCACCAGGGCCAGACGGCATACCTGGATATGTCTTCCTTTATGATAAAGATAAATGGTGCCGCTATATCCTTTTGTTGACTAATGCCATTGCCCAGGGAGGCCCAATTCCAGACTCCTGGAAAGGAGCAAAAATTATACCTGTTTTTAAGAAAGGGGACAAGTCATGCCCAGGGAAAAACAGGCCAATTAGTTTAATTGACTGTATGCAAAAGGTAATGGGGAGATTGGTATTGAATAAAGTGCAGGAATGGATCGATGAGTTTAAGGTCTTATCTCCTTTGCAAGCAGGATTCCGGGCTTTTACTAGCACTATAGATCAGGTGTTTAGGTTTGTCCTGCTCTATTGGAAGACTGTGACTTTGGGTAAGGGCAGTTTGTATGCTGCTTTTGTTGACCTTAAGTCGGCATTTGATCTTGTTCCGCGAGCCAAACTTTGGAATGTCTTACAAGAGCTAGGGATGCCGACTGAATTACTGACACTCATCATTAGATTACATGAGGATAACAATGCCAAAATTAGATGGGGGAGTCAGGGTGAAGTTACTGAAGCGTTCCCCGTAGAAAGAGGGGTGAGACAAGGATGTGTGATGGCTCCGACGCTATTCTCATTATATATTAATGGAATAGTGAATTGGATGAGCTCTAACCACGTGGACGCTCCAAAATTAGCAGGAGAAAAATCCCCATACTGTTATTTGCGGACGATACATTGATCATCTCCAAGACCCCAAGCGGACTACGGAAGGCCCTAAAACTTTTTGAGGAGTTCTGCTTACAGCGAGGTTTGGAGGTCAATGTGGCGAAAACAAGATTAATGGCATCTAATACACAAAGGGCCTTAAAGGGGGGATTCCAAATGAATGAAAGGCCGCTTGAACAAGTTAAAGAGTTCACTTATTTAGGGGTTAATATTCAGGATAACCTGAAATGGAACCATCAGGTTGAATTAGCAACTCTCAAACACAGGCAATTGTCGGGGGTGTTACACACAGAATATAACATCTCTTATACGAAACCCATTAGCCCAGCATTAGAGATCTATAATATGAAAGTTATTAGTTCAGCCTTATACGGATCAGAACTCTGGGGGTGTGAGAACATATCTGTCCTTACATCCTCAGAAATCAGGTTCTTGAGGAAAATTACCAGGCTACCCCAAAGTACCCCAATGTGCCCGCTACTGTATGATCTAGGGAGGAAACCTATTGCGGCAATAGCCAAACTACGTCCCCTTTTGTATTGGCAGAGAATATGGACTACACCTGAACTTGCAGGATATGCAGCAGGGTTTCAGGATATAATCAGGGCCGATACCTCTCACCGCATAAAATGGTTATGGGCGGTCAGAGACATTTTATCCAACATTGGCCTGATTTTATTGTGGAATGACCCGAGAAACTCTGCCTTCCCAACTAAGAAGGTTTTGAAAGATAAGTATTGGGAATGGGTCCAGTATAACGCATACAGAACTAGTGAGCCTTCCTCCCTAACTGGCCATTTTTTGGAATTCAAAGTTATCCCGAAGTTGGAGTGATACTGGGATCAAATCACTAAGCCACATGATCGGAAATTGTATTTCCAGTTTAGGGTAGGTACACTGTCATTGAGAGCATTTACTGCTAGTTGGAACGCACTTAGTGATAAAGCGTGTCGATATGCAAGGATAGCGTAGAATCATTGGCACATTTATTATTTGTTTGTGCTGGATATGATGTTCCACGTCGTGTCTGGCTGTTACCGATTTGCAAGCTCTTAGGGACTAGAAGGGCTTGTGATGCCGAAGAATTCTGCGCACTGATACAACAGTAACCATCGTTATAGCAATGGCTAAATATTTAGGGTGGTCGTGGGTACTAAAATCCAATTCCCTGCGACAAGCCTAAGAAAAGTGAGGTACTTACTTGAGTTACTCCGGTAGATGTAAGATTGAACCAAGAGTGTAACTTGATTGGTAACACATTGAGAATTGTAAAATTTATCATGCTTAAAAGTAGGTTTTAACATAATCGATTTTAAAGACATTTGTAAATATTTTATCTTTTTAAGGCTACTTTTGTATGTTGTTTCATTCAGGCTATGTATTGCATTGTGGTAAATGTTTTATTCGTTTTCTATCTGTATTTGCTAAATGCTTTTATGACTCATTCAGTCGAATAAAGCTGTTTGACCTGACTGCTGTAGTGAGAGAAAGAGCACTCGCTCAGGGGAAACGAATAATCGTCGTAACCCCGGTACCGGCCTTAGAGGCTGCCACAAAGGCAAGCGTCCCAAATGCAAAAGCGTTACATCCAAGATGGATACAATGGGCTAATTCTCTCACTGCAACAGATGTAGAATACAGATATGACCTTAGTCTAAAAACACAAGCATTCCTGCAGTATGAACAAGAATATCCTCTACCAAATGAAATAATGCCTCTAGATCGGAATGAATACATTATTTATACTGACGGATCTGCTCAACCGGCCATAGGGAGTAAGCAACAATACAGTGCAGCATGCGCTATTGTAAAAGGTAGGATGCAGGAAGGCAAGTTCCGTCCAAGCTGTACAAAAACACAGTCTCTAGGAGACTGCACGGCTCAGTTGGCAGAATTAAAAGCACTACTACTGGCACTGATAAATACGGATCCAGAATTCCCCACACTAATAGTGTGTGATTCCTTTTACTGTGTCCAGTCTTACAACGAATACTTCTACTATTGGGGACAAAATGGGTTTAGAGATTCAAAAGGTAGCACAATCAAACATAGGAAACTATGGGAACAGGTAGCAGAGTTGAAGAACAAACTACCAAGAGCTCACGTGATACACACGCTGAGTCATCAACGTGATGGCGTTCACGTTGAAGGGAATTCATTGGCTGATGAAGCCGCAAAGGGGGCAGTACGTACTGCGTCCGTAGCTGCAATCACCGGTTCAAAAACGAGGGTAGACAGTAGCACAATGGTAGCTGTGATTGCTTCACGCAACAACAGCAGAGCACTACCTAAAGGTTTTCCACTCAAGTACTCCTGCAAGTTGGATGCAAACAAGCTTCCATTTGCTCAGATTCCTGGAGTGGGGGATAGAGTAATACCAAACATGGACCGCAGGTTAGGTTTAATCTTGGCTGCACACAAGTGTCTGGGTTCTGCGCACGCAAGAGTTACGGCGACGGTTTCTTTACTGAAACAACGCTATTGGTAGCCAGGGTTAACAAAGCAGACCAAAGTCTTCGTCTTAAAGTGCGATATCTGTCAACAGATAAACGGGTCCACCGTAGCTCGCCCAGCGCAGACACCATTGTTAATATCAGACAGACCGCTCGCGTGCATTTACCTGGACCACTGTGGCCCCTTACAATCTGACGGGGCTTACAAGTATATCATGGTTGCAGTGGATTCCTGTTCAAGATTCTTATGGGTATGGCCTCAGCGCTCGGCTGACGCCCGAACTGTTATAAAAGATTTGCGAGTCTTCATTGGGACATACGCAGTTGGCACATTACATTCTGACCGTGGCCCCGCGTTCAGCTCTAGGGCTTACAAGGAAGCCATGGGAAGTTTGAGTGTAGCATTGCAGTACTCCTCTCCGTACCATCCCGAGGGAAATTCGGTTGTGGAGAGGAAAAACCGGAACTTAAAGCAATGTTTAACAGCTAGGGTATTAGGCTCGGGTGGTAGTTGGGTCAATCACCTATTTGGGGTCCAGCGGGCCCTTAATAACCAGCCAAGAAGCTCTCTGGGAGGTGCAACTCCTTACGAGGTCCTGTTTGGGACAAGAATGTGGGTACCTGATCTCTATTGTGAAGGCACAGTGGCGGATGAAAAACCGTTTGACATCAATAAACGTTTGGCTGTTTTACAGGATCTGAATGAATCCAGAGCCTCCTTAAGTAACGTCGACACAAAGAAAAGCACCACTGGGGAAGTCAATTCAGCCATGGCAAGACCTGCCTGGATTCCTAAAGTTGGGGATCTGGTCAGAGAAAGGATTGTGGACAAAAAATAATTTGGGCCATCCTATCGAAAGCCTGTACCTGTCCTGGCAGTTGAAGGATCAAGAACTGTACTTCTACCGCCTCTTGCCGGAAAAGAAAAGAGATTCCTCTCAATCGATCTGATCAAACCACACATTGTGGCCGATACTAAATAGTAGGCCCCGTGGACTCCTGAGTAGCCGACTTCCTCCTCTGGCTACAATACAGGAAGTTCAAACAGAAAGACTCATAACATTTGAAGAGTCACCATTACAGAGCAACGGAATCAATAACAATGCAATGGAACTAGTTCCCCTTGACACAAACTCTCAAAATTAAAGTGAAAGACAAATTTCAATTCAAGCTAATAAAGATGTCTACGTCAACATGCCTCAACAAGAGCAATCCACAAGTTCAACAAAACCTGCGGAGCTACTAAAGATAGATCGGACTGCATCTGGCTATTTCATCGACTTCGATACCTTTTCATTGGATCCAAGTGAACCTGAAACGACGCCAGCCCAAATTTCTCGCAAACAACGGATCAAAGACTTTTTAACTTTCTTAGAAAAACTTATTTAGTATCACCTTGGCTAGAACTTTGGATAATCACTGGTATTTTCTTTTTTCTTTTCTGGTTAGGATTAGTAATAACTTTCCACTTGCTCATCAATGGAACTTATCTTCAACAGAGCTCTGCAACGTCAAAAGTGAACATAATTTTAAAACCTCATGTTTCATCTCATCGTGAACAAAGAGACTTGTCCTTCGTGAACATTTCAGCAGTTCCTATACCGGATGGTATAGTGTGGGACAAAGTAAATTTTGATATATTTGGACCGACTGAGCTTTTAAAAATTCCACATTTGTTTAAAATTTCGTTAAACAATATCATTACCTCCAGTACATTTTCTGATTATTGGGATTTTGAAACTGTTAATAACTTATTGTCTGATTTAGAACAATATGCCGCATTTTCTAGCACTGAAATGTTAGAGGATAGATCAGATTTTGACAAAATGTATTGTTACCAACATTATGGTCATCATTTCTTGCATAAATCAAGCAAACCCAAATGGATAACTCTACTGCCATGCACTCCCACCATAATTTATAATATCGGTGTCGATATGCCAGGTGGCTTGTCAGGTCCACCTTCTTATCCTGTCACAGCCCATAATCATTCTCTTAACAAGAATTAAGTGAATACACCCTTCATCTTTTTGAACTTCGCCTTGAGTGACAGAACAGCTAGCTACATCCTTGCCTGCGATTTTGTCTTTCCACTTTGAAATTCCTATTTTATTAAAGCAGCAGTTGTCTTCTGCAACAACAAGTGTGGGCTTCTCCATGGGGTCCAGTGCCACTTCTTGTATGTCTATACCGCTCTGTTATACATACTAAGGATCTGCAGCATCTGGGAGATCATAAACAGGTCATCTAGTTGGTGTGTCCAGCGCTGCATAATTTGTGTGGAAATGACCTCATGGTGTCCTCTGAAAATGATGCTAGCTTCCACATGGCTTTGGCATCATGTCAGTGAAAGCTTCTTGATTGCATATGTCTTGAAACTAAAAAGGGCATAAGCAACACCATTGATGATGAGAGTCATTCTATATTCAGACCAAGTTCAAAGCTAGCTGCACCCTCAGAAGATTAAGGAAGCCACATGCCTGTCATGGGCCGACCTTCACACCCCAAGAACCTATGATCCCTGCAGGGGCCAGGGCATGGGTTGACAGGGCAATCTTAGGGACACAGGCGGCACAGTCTGCTCTGCGATGATTGAAGGGATCAATAGGCTGATGTGGAGTCACAGCAAAACATACATTTTCTGGCTGCATTCCAGGTTCATTACATTTAATGGAAATAAGAGGAATGGCATGGCATACAGGGCCTGGACTGCTGTGTCAGCATCCGGGGATAGCACTACTCAACTCTATTGTCTCTGCTCAGAGCACTGGGAGCTGTTTGTCTGATTGGCATTAGCTATGCTAAGTGGGATTGCACCAAAGGGCACTTCCTCAAGTAGGCCAGTCCCTGGCAGGATGGAAGCTCTTTGTTTGCTGAGGTTGGCCATGCAGTCCATCCCAAAACTGACCCAGAGATCAGACTCCAAAAATAGATAGACCATCCCTGAGGAGACCACCCTGCTTGGGATGTCTTCTATTGGTCCCTTCCTGCTCTCTGAGGAAGCAGGCTTGTGTAATGGCTACTGACCATTCCACAGACAAGCCTGCATGCTGGCCAAAGACCTGAGCCAACGGGGACCCAAAATGGGACAGTGAGGGTCCTTTCAGTGTTGAAAGAGAGAACAACTATATGGCAAATGGCCTTAAGCGCTCTGTTCCTGAGAATCCAAAGGAAGGTAACTAGGCTGTCTTGTAATCAGTGTGCCCTGGGTGACAGAAGAGGATTATTTTTAAATGAATGTATCAGAACTCTTGCAATCATGAATGTGCAAAAGTCTGAAATGAGCCATCATAGGAACTTCCAGAGCACCCTGGTCGGGTGCTAGTATGATTCATGTCCTACGGTGTGCCACCAAATGTAAGTTTGACCATCTGGTCATTCCCTGTATACCTCATACCATAACCACAACATACCTGCAGTGGAGTACACTACTTCAAAGCTCTCCAGAGCCTCCACTCTTATTCTACTGTACTCCCTCTGTCCTCACTATGTAGGCATGAAATATGCTCCATATATCTTTAGGGTGGTAAGTGCGGGGCATCAGAGGAACATATTTGCTTGCAGAGTTGTTGCAATCCCTAATCCATTTTTTACCGTTGGAAATGGGCCACGACCCAAGCATATTTCCACCCTTCACCTGTAGCAGCGTAATTCCAGCAAACCAGCTCCTCCTAATGCAACATGGTCATTAGCATATCCCAGAATAGCCAGTGGGGGTGTTGGGTGGTCCTTCATTTCAATCATAACTAATAGTATAGCCCTGCAACATGAAACAAGTCCACACAAAGTGGAATCAGTTTCAGGTTGGTGGCATGGTAAAAATCCACAATGAGACTGTACAATTTGAGCCCCATTGGCTTATAACATACCAAATGCAAAAATGTATACTGCTTATCTTTGCCTATTTAATGAGATATCTCTAATCTGCAAGCATGACATCAGTTTCTAGATAAGCACCCCAGCTTCGCCTACTTGTCAATGCACCTACATCTCTGACCTCAAGAGACTTACATATATTCTAGAGACAAATTGTCAAGAATCTATAGTATGGATCAATAGTGTTAGGGTTGCAAATATCTGAAGCTCTGGAGGGTGAGTTAGAAAGCAAGCCTGCAATGCTCCCTCAAGTCTAAAGGAGAAGAAAATATATAAAGGTGTTGTTACCCCAAGCTTTTTAAATTGGAATAACAACAAGTACTGATCTCAGGGGAGAAATACTTCATATGCACCAATCCCAATATACCCCACCCTAGCTATTTGACCATGGACCTTATTTTCTGATGAGACAGGATATACTGGTTATCCACCAGTCTAAGATCATGTGAGTATAAGATTCTGATACTACAGAGCTTTGCAAGGCAGTGCCAGGCCCACTTCAAACACACCATTAGGTCAATACTATTGGTCTGGTAGTGGTAAAGCCAACATGTGTTAAAGGAGTAGGGGGAGTTAACTTCCCTTTATATCTCCAGATGAGACAGTTCTGGTATTGGATGATATAAAGTAATAAGCAAATTGTGCCTGAGCCACATAGAAGTAAAGGTGAAAATCTGGTATGAAAAAGCTTCCTTGTCAGGAAGTCAAAGTCAAAACCTGTCAACCAATCTTAGGGTCCTTTCCATCCATATTAATCTAGTCAGCTCTACTTTCATGGCATTCAAAGAAGGTTCTTATTATTGGTACTAATCATGGTGCCACATGTCCCACCAACCACAAATAGAGAGTCATTTATCTGTGTATCATTTCTTTAACCGTGTTTGCCACTGTCTCATAATTATTTCTAATAACTGTATTGGTGAACCAGCTAATCTGCAATCATGTATATTTCATAATCATCTCACGCCAATTCAGGGGGAATTCCAACTCAAAACTGAAACATTAAGGTCAGCCCAAACAAGCGCTGATTTACCGCAATTATTTGGAGCCCAGATATGCCTATAAATTTGATATCCTTACTGATAATCAGGACAAGGTCTGTTTTGGGTTTTCAATGCTATAACATCTTCATAGAGTGATAGCAGTATTCTCATCTTCCAAGTACCATCCACTTTCGTGAATAATATGTGATGATAAACAAAAGTAGAGACAGGTGACAACCCTCACGGTGGCTCTTGAGACCAGGAAAAAGGGTGATATACTATTGCTAACCCTGACACTAGCCCTAGGTGCACAGTATAGAAGGACAATCCATCTTCGAAAGTATTCCCTCTCTAGGCCGACACATCTTTGTGCCACAAACATAAAACTCCATTCCAGCGAATTAAAGGCTTTCTTGGCATCTAAAAAACTATCACATCTTAAGGTTGAGACATATTTGATGCACACCACAAAAAGTGTGTGCAGATTATGCTACATCAAGTGTCCACAAATGAACCCCACCTGATCAGGAGGACTAGCCCAAATATATTTGGAAGTAATCTTTTTTTGTCAAACTTGTTTTTATTAGGTTTTCCAAGACATTAATCAACAAGCATATTAATACCTTTTGTCCTTACACTCGTATTCAGCTATTAGCATTCTATTTCCTTGTATAGAGTCTATCGGATGATCCGAGTCAAATCCCCTGCAATTATCTCTTTAGGTATTACCTAAAAACCTACATTACATTTCAAAACAGCAACAAAACAAAAAAAAACAGAAAGAAAGAGAAAAAAAAAAACAAAGACCACATTCTTTTTAAATTCAACCCTCACTTCTTCCCATAACCCTCCCCCCTCCCACAAATCTATTCCCGGTGAAAAGTGAGTGCATTACTGCTTCCATTTGTGGGTTGGGGATAAGGAAAAGCAGACCACGACTATATTTAGGAGGGAAGGTGAAAGTAAACCATAACGAAACAAAACTAATAACCTGAGCTAATCGGGGTCCCGGGCGACCTGGAGTTGCAAATCTTATTCTGGAGTAGGTTTTGACGATTATGGTGGCCCTGATTAGAACTGGAACAGGTGTAGTGCTCTAACCCTCGTGGGGCAGGTGGTCAGCGGGAGACTGCTAGATAGATAGCTGACCAGGGGACCCCAGGCATATTCAAAGTTTTTGAACTCATCTCTGTAAATGTCTCTCATACGTTCCATAGTTAGTGCCTGCCATAACCGTGCATGCCATTGTTTTATGGCTGGGGTTTCTTTCTTTTTCCAGGCGGCAGCTATTGCTGTTTTGACTGCCCCTAAACAGAGCCACATGATGGCCTGCTCAGCTGTTGTTTGGTATTTCAGATCTGGGTCTCGAAGGCCAAGAAGCATGCAGTCTGGGGAATCTGGGATGGGGTAATCCAATATCTCTTCAATTTCAGCCAGGATTTCAGATCAGAAGGGCCGAATTATTGGGCAATCCCACCATATGTGGCGGAAGTCGCCCAGAAGGCCGCAACCTCTCCAACAGAGGTCTGAAGTGTTAGGAAATATTTTTTTCAATTTCGTAGGGTATAGATACCAGTCGTAAAGTATCTTGTAGTGGGCTTCGCGCTGGCCTAAGGAGTGGTTGTGGTGTTTTATATCCTTCCATAAGACTTTCCATTGTGTGTCTGTGATATCCTGGCCTAGTGTGTGTTGCCAAAATTCGAGATGTCGTGGGCGCTTAGATGGGAGTGTGTGCAGCAGTAGGGGATAAGGAAGGAGTTGGCCCCTTTTACTGAGCTATCTCCCTTCACGTAGCGTTCTAGTGTCGTGAGTTCTCTTGTCGCCCCTTCTCTAATCTCGGGTTGCAGGATCCAGTGACATAATTGGAGATAGTGATAGTATTCTGTGTTGGGCAAGTGGAAGTCTCTTTGGCAGTGCTCAAATGTTAAAATGTCCCAGTTATGGAAAATGTCAGCTAAAGTAAGGCAACCTCCCTCACTCCATGCGTCGAAGGGGCCCGGCTGTAATGCTGGTGGGAAAGCAGGATTGTAGTGTATGGGAGTGAACGGTGAAGGGAACGTAGTCCATTCAGTCTGCCTAAGTACTTCATCCCAGGTTTTAAGAGTTGTTTTAGTAGGTGTGCTTATGTAGGCATTCGCCAGTCGGTCCAACTTTGGTTTCTATAGGAGATCCCATATCACCCTCCCCACGATCGCCCGGTCCATGTGTAGCCAGTGTTTATCTGTGGAAGAGGTGTGGCACAGCGGCCAGGGTGCCTGACTCCGGACAACAGGGTTCACGGTTCGATCCCTGGGGCCGGCGGCAGGGTAGCCCAGCACCATGTGACTCTGGGCAATAGCTTGCTTAATCTTCCCGACGGCCCCCAGCACCGGGACACCTCTTCTGGGGTAGCTGTGCGCTTTACAAATGCTGGTATTTCATCTGACTCACGTTGGGACCATTCAACCAGGACTCGAAGTTGAGCTGCCTTGTAGTAGAGGTTCAGGTCGGGCATCACCAGGCCGCCCTCATCTGAGGGCTTCCATAGAAGAGTAAACGGGAGCCTTGGTCTTTTATTCTGCCATACAAATTTCTTTATCAGTGTGTGGACTCCGTGCAAGAAGTCTCTCTCAAGCTCAATGGGTAAACTCTGAAATAGATGCAAGAATTTCGGGAGAACTACCATCTTAACGGCATGTATTCTGCCAATCCAAGAAAGATATAGTGGTGCCCATCGCTTAAGGTTGGCCTGGAGCTGATGCAGGAGTGGGGGACAGTTAGCTGCAAATAGCCCTGAAATTTTGGGGGTCAACTTTATTCCCAGGTATGTTAATTTTCTCTTTGCTCACTGGAAGGGGGTTGAAGCCACCAAGTCTCCCATCTCTGCTTCCGGTAGTGTCAGGTTAAGGAGGAAAGATTTATGCAGATTAATGCGAAGACCCACTACCCCCTCGAAGCATCCCAGCTCCTCCTGGTGTGCTGTTATGGATCGTTGTGGGTCCGATAATGTCAGTAAAATGTCGTCGGCGAACAGTGAGATTTTATGTTCATCGGATTCAAACTCAACTCCCCTGATCCCCTGACTCTCTCTGATCCTTGCGGCTAAGGGTTCAATTCTAAGCGCGAGGAGAAGCGGAGATAGGGGGCACCCCTGTCTTGTTCCCCTTCCCAGGAAGAAAGGGTCAGAAGCCACTCCACTAACCAAGACTCTCGCACCTGGGGCTGCAAAGTTAGCCTTTATCATGTTTATTAATGTCTCGCAGAAGCCGAACCGTTGAAGGGCCCAAAAGAGATAGGGCCAGTCTACCTGATCAAACTCCTTCTCAGCGTCTAAGCAGAGAAGAACTGCGGGGATCTGCTCTTTAGTAGTTTTTTCTATTAAGTGAATCACTCGGCGCACGTTGTCGTGCGTCTGCCTGCCCTTAATGAAGCCCGATTGGTCCGGGTGTATCAGACCCGGCATCAGGTTCTCCAATCGAGTGGCCAGGATTTTGGAATATAATTTGGCGCTGAGATTGAGAAGTGCTATTAGGCGGTACAATCCGCATTGCCTTGGGTCTTTCCCAGGTTTAGGGATCACAGTAATAAGTGCTTCACGCATAGTGTCTGTTACCTGTTTGGAGTCCTCTATGTGATTAAAAAGGCCGGTCAGCTGGGGGATTAACTCTCCACTAAAAGTTTTATTGAACTGCGTTGTCAGACCGTCAGGGCCCAGAGATTTGTGCAACTTCAGACACCCTAGTGCTTTCTGTACCTCTTCCTCCGTTATAGGTTCCCCCAATTGTTCGTTCTGGGTCGGTGTGACCTGAGGGAGCTCTACCTTGATAAGGTAGTCCGCTTGGGCCTGAGGACTAAGTTGGTCAGCTGCATAAAGTGTTCTATAAAAGTCCCTAAATAATCGTGCTTTCCCTGATTCTTCCTATGTCTGTGTACCTGAGGGTTCCTGTATGTTTCCAATGTAGTCCTTTTCGCTCTTTACATGTGATTGTCTCTCCAAATGTGCTCCCACTTTGTTGCCCTGTACATATGAGGTCTGTTTAAGTCATAGCAATGTCAGCTCTGCCCTGTTAGAGTAAATCGCGTGTAATTTCCCCTTCAGGGCTGTGACCTTTCTTTGGATTGCGAGCGTGGGGTTGGCCTTGTCTGTTTGTTCTAATGTTTTCAATTCCCCTTCCAGGTTCAATCTTTCCGTCTTTCTCTCTTTATTGAGAGCAGCCATTAGTGTTAGACATTGGCCCCTGACCACGGCTTTGAACGTGTCCCAGTTGTTCGCTGGTGACGTGTCCTGGGGGTCGTTTAATTGAAAGAATTCCCTGATTAATGTACGTAATGCATCGCGCAATGCTTTGTTTCCTGCTACTGCGTTGGGGAAGAACCACCTCTTAAATTTGGATTCAGGGCTGGACTACTCCAGGGTGACCAAGAATGGTGCGTGGTCAGAGATAATAATAGGTTGTATGGTGGCTTCTCTAACCTATTTGTTTAAGGCTTGGCTCATGAAATTGTAGTCGAGCCTTGAATAGGTGCAATGGATGTGGGAGAAGAAGGTGTAATCCCTACCTTCTTGGTGCGCTTCCGGCAAGTGTCTCTAAGACCCAGCTCTTGTATGGTTTGTTTCAGATTCTTTGGGAAGCTTCCTGTGTGGGCTCTATGTGGGTGTCTGCTGTCTATCCCTGAATGCCAGATAAGGTTGAAGTATCCCATCAGAACTATATCTCCCTCTGCAAATCCCCCCAATAAGGACAGGGTGTTGTGAATGAAAACCGCCTGGTTAGCATTCGGCACATATATCGCTGCAAATGTACAGAGCCTTCCGCATATTCGGCCTTTCACCAGTACCACTCTCCCCTCCTTATCAGTTTTGTAATCTTCTGGTTGGAATTTTAGGGAGGAGTGGAAAAGAAGGGCGACTCTGTTATGTTTTGTAGAAGCGGATGATTTATATATCAGTGGATATGCCTTGTGTTTTTGTCTGTGGTCTTCTGACCCTCTTGAGGTGGATCTACTGGAGAGCCACCACATCATAGTCTTGGTCAGTGAGATATTTCCAGATCTTCTGACATTTGGAGGGGGCATTCATACCTCTAACATTCCAAAACAGTGTGGTGATTACCATCGCGACTGTGTGTACCTTTTTGCTAGCCCTTGTTCGCCTTCTTCTGCCTGCGCTCCTCACTCCTCTCCCCCTCCGCCAGCCTCCACCCATGTCCATCCCTTCCAGGTTGCTTGCTGGTGTACCTCCAGTGTATGTTGCCCATCTTTGTTCCACCTGCGTTACTCCCGTTGCCCAGATCCCCGTAAAAAGAAAAGAGAAAGAAATAGACAAAAAAGGGAAAAGAGAGAAGGGTATCAACCTTCAACACAGTTAACGTTGGGACAACGTGTCCCCAGTTCAGATCACCATTGTGGTGTCTATCAAACATTTGAGGCGAGTTGGACCATAGTCCGCTGCCGAGGTCTGTTTAGTGATGTTAGTTCGTAAGACAAGTTCTGCTTCTTCAAATTCCATCCTGTTGGCATGCTCCACTAACGTATTTCACATTGTCGACCCGGGAGTATTTTAGTGTCAATGATGATCGGGTCTTTAAGATATGTATAAAGAATGGCCTCTTGACATACCTTGTTGGTATGGTGAAACAAGTTGCCTCCTTCACTTTGTGGGATTGTAGATGAATTTAAAATGTTTTCTGGTGGGACATCATCGGTACGGGATCTCTCAGGTTATCTCAGTAGTGCCATGTTTCTTCTGCCATATGGGGGGACGGCGAGTTTGCCATTGATTTCCTTTTCCCGCGCTGGGGGGGGGCGTCTTGTTGGTCGTTGTTATTCGCCCCTGCATCGTTCTCCGGGGTCGGGAGGCCCAGCAGCGTGAACGCTTCCTTAACCTTGGTTATATTATGTGCTTTATTACGATACTCGAAGCCTAGTCCAAAGGGGTAGGTCCAGCGGTATCTAATATTATCCTGCCTGAGTTTCTCCGTGACTGGCCTGAATTGTTGGCAGCGTGCCAGAGTTGCTGGTGCTACATCCTGATATAGTTCGCAGGAGAACCCTTGGAACCTCACTGTGACTAGTCTCCTGGCGGCTTGCAGTATGGCCTCTTTGGTCTTAAATGAGTGTAGTTTTGCCAGGATATCTCGTGGTCGAGGTTTCTCTCCTTGGTTGGGCCTCCCCACCCTATGAACTCTTTCTATCTTGACTTTAGTTGTTGCCATTCCCAGGGTTTCGATGAATAGTCCCGTTACAAATGCCTCCAGGTCTAGCCCTTCTGCTCCTTCTTCCAGATTGCGGATTCGTATGTTTTCACGTCTTGACCTGTTCTCCAAGTCTTCATTTTTCATCAACATTGCTTGTAGTTGAGTTTGTAGCTCCCTCGTAGTCGTTGTTATCTGATCCGTCCGTCGTTCTAGATTTGCGGTTTTGGTTTCTATGTTCATCACCCTGGCGCCCACTGAGTCGACATCTTGCTGTAGAGTAGTTAGTCTGCCACTGAGATCAGCCCTAAGCGAGTCCAGGGACTGTGCCATGTCTGCCTTTAGTTCCTCTCGTAGTTCCTGTTTGAATTCCCTCAGGGAGGTAAGTAGGTCTTCTTTAGATAGCGCCATGACGTTCTCTCCTCCTGCAGCACCTGGGAATTCTTTAGTGGTTGTGGGGGTGAAATAGGAGGAAACTCTGTTGCTCAGTTGTTTTTTGGGCGGCATAGATGAGCCCTCCGCTACATCCATGCAGGTCTCCCAGGTGTCCAGCTTCTCCCACTGCCCGGTATTGACGGGTCCCAGCACTCTCACCCCACTCCCGTGGATAGGGTGGTTCTTTTTACAGGCGTAAGTCGTGTGGGGAGTTAGCTTAAAGTTCTCTTAATATAGCATGTGGTGGCCCCACTCCTGTGGTGCCCCAGGTCTTTGCAATTCCACACCCCTCACCTCGTGGTCCCCCCGGACCCCCCAGCGACAAAAGTCAGCTCACCGATCTGCGAGTCTGCCTGCAGCTAAAGTGGGGGCTGCTTTTACATCTGTGGGTGAGCGTGTGAGGAGGTGCTCAGATGCTGTGTCTGCCTTTTCGCCACTTCTTTTAATGTTCTGGCACTATAATTTAATGTTCCAAAATGTTGCCACGTACTCCGCTGCTTAAGAAGTGTCCTGCCTGGGTGCCATTTTAGGGTCAGGCAAGAGGCTCCCCCGCACCGGGACGCCTCTATAGCTCCTGTAGGCGGGCCCCTTCTAATGCCTGGGTTCCACTGTGCCTCAGCATCTGCCTCGCTATCTTCGGGACTGCCTTGGGATCATTTGCAGCATCCCCCTCTCCTTCGTTTAGACAGTGCACCGCCTTCCTCCCTTCGCATCGGGCCCTGCGACCCCCACTCACCAGCATCACTGGGAAGGTCAGTCGGCATCCCGGGGGGCTCCGTCAGGGGAGGGGAGCACCGTTTACTCAGCGACGCTTCTTAATGCAGGAAGTTCACGGCGGTCCCGCGCGTGGAGCCCTCCGCTACAAACGCAGGCTGATCTCTGCACCGGGTCTAGCTCACGCCAGCCGTCTGTCAATCGGCTGAGATCCGGACCTCGCCAACGGCTCTTGTGCACTCCAACTCCGCTCCCCCACTCACAGTGGGCCTCCAGGTGAAAATCGTCGGCTTTAAATGCAGTTGGGGCCTCAGCAGCGGAGCCGTCGTGGATTATGTCCACGCCCGGAAGTAATCTTATTGTGAATATATTCATTGGTATCTTAAGGCCCGATTTATATTTCAGTGGACGGCCCGTTGTTCCACCAGGGAGACGGAGTAGGTTACTCCATCCCCCTGGTGGAGGGACTGCATGCCAAATTGATAAATGACCGCCAAGGTGGCGGTCATTTATAAAGCATTGACTGGAACCACCGTCACGGCAGGTCCTTCGATGTTCTTCGCTGTTAGGTGCAGGGCTCTGGCAACATGATGGAGCCTTGCTCCAAGAAGTTTTCTTTTTTCTTTTCAAAAACAAAATTCCATTGTGAAAATAAAAAATAAAATGTCCCCCTCGCCATGGGAGATATCTCCCATGGCGAGGAGGGCTTTATTCTTTTTTTACTGTCCCTTACCGCCAGGGTTTGAATGGCGGTGACAGACAGTAAAAAATGGCTATATGTCCACCCACCGTAATTTGCTGGGTGGACATATAGCCACTTTTCTGACGGCCCTCACTCCATCGGGCTATGGGAGAGGTTTGGCTATGGTGATGACGAAGTAGTCACCGTCTTAGCCAAACCTAGGGTCCATCCCCATCTAAATCAAGTGGGCGGACCATTATGTTAGACGTAACCAAACTTATGGTCCACCCGCAACGAAATCAGATGGGCGGACCAGTTACACTGGTGGTAAGCATACTTCGTCGCCATTGCAGTGGAGCATGCTTATCACCAATATGTTAATCAGGCCCTTAGTGTCCATGTTGATTAAGGAAAGCAGTATGTAGGTTGCACATACAGAAGGGTCTTTCCCTACTTGATCACAAATACCTCATGCAGCGATGGCGACAAAGTACCATGTTGCTTTGGCTCTTTATTCATAGTTAAGAGTTGTGGAGCCAACAATTACCTGTGCCACTTATAATATTCAGTAGTCAGCCCATCATTGGCTGGGGCTTTACCACTGGGTATAGAATTGAGGTTCTCAGTATCTCCTCTCTTGTGATGGGCTGTCACAGTGGGACACTGTTATTATCTTCTAACCAAGACATTACAATTTTATCAAAATAGGCAGAAATGTCAGCATCTGAAATCGCTGTCCTAGATGAATAAAGTTGGGCATAATAATTTGTCAAAGTATCCAGGGTGCCTTGGGTGATTCCTAGCAGAGATATACTAATCATTCTCAATCTTAACAGCCAGTCTCCTCACCTTCTACAGGCAAAATACATGCATGACCATCCTACCAAGGTGTTCTTCATCGTTTCGCCTGTCTGAAGTAAATAATTTTTAAGATTTTGACTTTGTGGTCCACTTCACCTCAAATCTTTATTTGGCGTAGATGGGAGCCGCATTTTTATCTACTGATATCCACCGAAACTGACTTATCCAAAACTCAAGATCCTACAGTATGCGGATGACGTAATCCTGCTGGATCAGACTGCAATAGGCTTATAGAAGCAACTCGATGAGCTATCCGCATAATGCAGCAGTAACAGCATCTTGATTAACACTTCTAAAACCAAGATCACCATCTTTGGGTGATGGATAAATGAAAGGGCCATTGGAGAATCAATGAAGGTACAATAGAAAGAGTGCAAGCTTACAAATTATGTTGGGGTGTGGTTTGAGGAGAGGGGATGGACTCTAACTCATAATTCATTTCTAGAGAACACCACCAATTCATTTTGCACAATGTTCTTGCGGATTCTGAAAAAAATTGCATGCCCAGATACCACCAAATTCTGCTCAATAATGAAATTGAAACTCATGGCACTGGTTGAGTAAATTACTGTTCTGTATTTTTGGCACCTTATTACGATTGCTGGATGCTACTTGCCAATACCATTGGAGGATGGAGGTCATCCTGGTACGTTGTAGTCTAAGGATTCAATCTAGATTTTTATTATATTGCAATAAGATTCAAACCTCAGAGCTAAATACTTTGAAACATGCAATACCGGCAGCAATAGTGAGAGGAATCAACTTGGACGGCATATTTTAAAACACCAATAGAGGAGTTGGAAGCAGAAGAACTGTGGAACAAGTCTGTACCATGCACACTGGCAGGAAGGGATGACCTGGGCCACAAATAATTCTACAAAATCAAATCAGCACTTTCTGACACAGCAGAGGAACCATTGTATTTGAAGCAAGCATGGCCACTGGACCGGACAAGACAATGAGGTATCGATTTGGCTTCATACCTCTAAGAGGTGTCTTGTATGGAAGGATTAAGGGTGAAACAGTACGCTACTGCCACATATGCGAGATTGTAGAAGAAGAATTAATCCATGTCATGTGTATTTCGCCTACTATGGCTGAACTTCGGAAAATATTGGCTAAAACCGATATTCAGAGACTTAACATCCAATCATGCAATTTAGCGGTAGAAGCATGCTTAAAGGGCACCTCCGGGCATTCGCCCTGGCAGGACCCAACGTTTATTGTTTGAAAAGACACTGCTCAGGAACTGTAGCCACAAGGACAAATATAAACTTGACAAATGTTTTTTAAAGAATACCTTTTACCTGCTCTTTTTTTTATAGATAAATCGATGTATGTATTTGCAATGATTTTAACTAATCAAGCAATACAATTTCATGTAGTCATTCAGCCCTGAATTCTAGCAATTGTTCGTTTATTCTTTCATTTTTTCAGCTCTACTCCGTTCCTCAAAGTCATGTTAGTTTCCTCTAATTGTCAGATTTCATCCTCTAACCTACCCAGACAGTTGTGAATTGGTCAGAGCATCTCTACTTGTTTGGAAATACACATTCGCCTACCATAGACCATTAAGGCTTCACTGAGCTTAATTAGGCTGCATACAGATTCAACATAAAATCGAAAATATTTGTGAATGACACGTCACACTTCAGATTTAAACACTGTGGGGCAGATTTACAAGCCCCTTGCGCCACTTTTGCGTCACTTTTCCCATGTTATAAGTGACGCAAAAGTGGCGCAAGGGGCTTGTAAATCTGCCCCTGTATGTATTAGTGACTCAGACGCAAATCACCACATTCCAACATGAGCCCTACTCACAGGGAGAGTCATTAGTAGAGTTACTGGAGAATGGTTATATAGCGCACGGTCTGTTAATAATGACTAGTCGATATGGGATGATGCGTCATGGACCGTAGAATAATATGTATGTGGCCTCTCACCAGGGTGTCTTTATTGTCATGTGTCCAACAGGTTGCATCGCTGCATGATACTGGTGGCGGTGGAAGCGTGACCAAAAGATGCTGAACTCTTACATCAGCATTTAAGTCCCCTTCCCAGAGTGTAGTGTCTAGGTTGGTCATTTCAGTCCCAAAGAAGTTTAGGTTGTCTACATTTTTTTTGCAGTCATAGCTAATGGGCCAACATCTGGATAGGCATAGATCTGAATTAATATGCTACAGAGGGTTTTTTGAAGGATCATGGTTGTGCATCTTCGGTCAGGAGGGAGGACCACGTGACTGTGGTGTCATAGCCAGCATCTCCTTTTAGGCGAAGTTAAACATTTGGGGGCAGATTTACAAGCCCCTTGCGCCACTTTTGCGTCACTTTTCCCATGTTAAAAATGACGCAAAAGTGGCGCAAGGGCCTTGTAAATACGCCCCTTGGTTGGCAGTGCTCTCTCTGTGGGAATTTTACATACAAACCCTTCACACCCACGAACGACCTTTGAACCCTCATTGCTGTGTTTACAACCATATTCTTCGAGATATATTTCTAGTAGTGATGCATTCCTCAATATTATCCTCATAAGTTTGATATTTTTAGCTTTTCCACAGGACAGAGCACATCACTGCTGCAATTTCAATTTCATTTTCTGGTGAGCAGCGGCCAAATGACAAGCGTGTTATTTGAGCTCACTTTGGAAATTAAACTGAGTCATGCGTGGCCACCCGGCAGTAAAGACTAAAATAGTATGACAGGTGTGCCAATAAATAACAACAATGCAAAATTGCTCTTGAGAGGACAATAAAGCAATAAAGCTATATTTAGTGATGGCAAATAGAAAGAAATACGAGGCTGACTTGCAAACAACCGTTTACCACTGCTTTAGAGGCGTAGCCAGTGAAACTCGAATAAAGACTTGCGGAAACTGCAGTGCACGACCAGATCAGAAATCATTGCTATTTCATAGCAACACAAAAAGAAGCCCTATTTCATGCCCTTTGTGGTAAGTTGTCAGTACTTGAAGCAAATACCTTTGGCCTCCTTATTATAAAAGCAGGTTTCTGGCGATGGTAATGTGTCAAACGATTGTCTGTGCATGTATGTTGTGTTACCAAATACAATAAAGGGGTTCCTTATAATCACAACCTTACTTTTCTAAAATTTAAATTATTCAGTTAGAACTCTAATCAATGTTTTGGGGTGCCGTCAAGAAGTATCCTCTGTCCTCGAATACACTTATCCGTCAAAAACCATGCTCTCCCGTGTTAGCGGCGTAGTCCCTAGGTGCACCGCTTAAAGGTAGCAAAATAATGCTAAATGAATCAATAATGTTGTTAATGCTTTTAAATGTTCTTTATTTTTATGGCCGATTGCAGAGTGATATCAACTCCACGACACTCTTTAAGTTTGTTCACATAACCAATTTGATCTTGAACAAATGCTGTAGCATTACAAGTTCGTGCATAAATCATGATTTTCATCACAACATCTCATTACGTCCTCAATGCACTTCAGACTAGTGGGCCCTTCATCAGGTGGGGTACACTTCATCTGGAATACATAAAGTGCAACCAAATACAGGGTCCAAAGAATTTTGGGAGTTCGAGTGTGGGAGCAAACCAACATCTTTCTCTTCACATTAGCGTGTCTAGCTAGCAGAGTTAGTTGTGTCTACACATTGTGGGCACATGGTTCTCTGTAAATCTAATACCCTCAAATATTACCTTAACAATATGCCTACGGACTGATGAAACAGAGATGGTCTTACACCTCAATTACATGTGACAGTGTGTCCCCCAGGTAAGGCACCTCCCAACCCATCAAAAATACAGTCATTTAAGGAAGGGCCCAAACAATAATTGAGTTTTAGATCCGCAGAATACATTTAAAAGAAAAAAATTCAAAAGATGCGGTGAGGAATTAGTAAATGCAAAGCCATAAAGGCTCTCAGCAAATAGGGTATTACTGAGAAGTGCAAAAACAAGAATATTCTAAGTCCCAAGTGAGGAGCAAAATCAATAAAGACATGGACAGCATCCCTAGTAACATTCAGGAAAGCTTTGGCTCACCCCCAAAACCAGAGGTTTCTATAGGAAGTCTACTCATAGAACACAGTAGAAGCTGCAGATTCATCATGGTGTGAGCAAAAGTATCATAACATTAACAAATCAGAACATAGTTTTATTAAACGTCATAAAGCCTTAGCACCGAAGTACTATCCCACTACATGAATATTGATTTTTTTATTTTTATTTATTTATTTTATTTAATGCGATTTTATATAGCGCGAACATTACCCAAAGGTGTCAGAGCGCTTTACAAAAGAACCAGTTGCGTTACATAAGGACTTTGGATTACATGAGTTACATAAGAGATGCAAACAGAAAAAATTGCAAATGTACAAGTTGTAAAGTCACTCAAGGAAGAGATACAAACAGATAAACTCTAAAATCACATAGGAATGGTAGTAAGTACAAAGGTCTACTACATATACTAGTGGTTTGAGTTATATATATACAAATTGAAAATTCACTCAGGATTACATTTAACAGTGATTAGGCTTGGACAATTATATATTACACTCTATGCTAATGTCATCCAAAGATGGTAGAACAAAGTAGATACATGAACAACAGCAAACTATTATAAATAAGTAGCACACAGGGAGCTAGCAGAAGGTCCTTGGAAAAAGATAAAGTAATGGGATCCTGATAGAAAGATTTAATCGAGTACAGCATGAGCTGCATTGATGGAAATAAACAAACATGACTGCTTGACTGTGTGCTGAAGAATCAAGAACAGTGAAATGTGCAGGGCGAAGACATCCATTTTGACAAAGATGGCAACTGGGCCTAAACTGAGGCCTAGTTAAGTCAATGTTACCATGTTTAGAAGCGAGAGTATAAGCATTTTACCACTGGTTAGCAGGTGTAAGGTTTGCAGAGTCCTACAAGCCTATAAAACTGGCTCAGCAAAAAAACAGGGTGGTTAAGGCAAAAATCTGTGGGAATGCCACACATACGATGGTCAATTCCAGCAAGACATATACAAGATTTGAAGATTTGCTCTAATAACTGATGCACAATGGTAAATATTAAACATATCTGGACCTTTATCTTGTTAAAGTCAAAAAAATTATCATAAGACTGGCCTTGCTCCCATGTCTGATAGCAGTTAGTATTGCTCCACAACTTGAGGCAATTATCAGAAACAAAGATTCACTATAGATAGGCATATAACACTGCAGAGGCCCAAGAGACAGTTGATACAGCACAACTATGAGAGTGTGACTGAATCCCATTATGGAGGTTCAGGGAAAGTACCAGGGCCAAACAGGAGTCCTACAACCTAATCGAGTAAAGGCTAACCCCCCCCCCCTTACTATTATTAATGTAAGGCCTCTAAAGACAGTGCTGGAACGGGTTGATTAACTCCAAGGATGCAAGAAAAGTCTTTGAGGTGATGCTGCTGAAGGAGTTGTGGAAAACACTGCAAACAGAAAACCTCTGGGAAGATTTTCTCAACATGTGTCTTGAAGATATTCTCGACTGGAGAATCAGGAACACAGGTTAACAGCTGAGCCCAAGCGTCACAACACAGGTGGAGAGCAGAGCCCAAGCATAGATTCCAGTCTCATCAACAAAGAGGAAAGCCAAGCTGCTTGTGCAGCTAGGGTGTGGCTTTTACAGACTTTAGGAGCCTTGAATCCTGCAGAAGATTCTCCAATCCTGGGATCCTCAAATCCTGCAGTTGATCCTCAAATCACGCTGCAGCCTGCTTCTCAGATGACATGTACGTCATGGCTTTTGGGGTGTCTGCATGGAGATAGGACTGACTGTGCTGGTGATAGGGGGGGTGACAGGTGGGCAGCCCACATGACAAGCACAAATCTAGGCGGCCTGACTCCTGTCACACAGCACGGACAAATTCATGAGTGACAATTACCTGAGCAAGGGGTAAATGGGGTGGCCAATAATGACCAGGACCAGAGGTGGATTGGAGTGGGGGCAAGCAATAGGCACAATTTGGGTTACACCAGCATAATTTCTATAATTTTGTAGTACTATTATTACGCAAAATTTCCTACGCTACTATGCAACATTTTGTATTTATGCACCGTTTGTGGTAACAAATGACCATGAAACAACTGTTGGAAACTACCATCTTTTGCTTGGTATTCCCTCTGATTTTTTTGCCATCACTACCATATTTTTTTGCTGAACCCGTTTTGTTGGCATTAGGACTCTGTGCACGTTATGCCTGCTGACCAGTGGTAAAGTGCTTGTGCTCTCCCTTCCAAACATGGCAAAATTGGTATTCACCTAATTGGCACATTTACTTAACTTATAAGTACCTAGTACATGGTACTACATGTACCCAGGGCCTGTAAATTAAATGCTACAAGTGAGCCGCATCACTCATTGTGCCACCCACTAAGGCAGCACTGTACAAAACACCTCAGGCTTCCCAATGCAGCCTATAGTGCAGTTTTACACAGCCATTAGGACCTGGCAACATAAACCTCTTGCCAGAGCCAAACCTTCCTTTTTAATACTTATAAGGTAGGCCCTAAAGCCTCATTGGTGCATGGTGTAAATTTGACAGCCTTTGGTATGGTATTCCCACAAACGTTTTGCCTTATCACCTCCTGTTGCTAAATTAATTTTTTGTTGGCTTTACAACTCTTTACTTTACTACTGCTAACCAGTGCTAAAGTGTTTGTACTCACACTCCTGATTGGCACATTTAATTTACTTGTAAGTCTCTAGTAAAGTGGTACAACATGTACCCAGCGTCTGTAAATTAAATGCTACTAGTGGCCCCTAAACAGCCCATAGGGCAGGGTGCTTTGTATTTAAAAATGTGTCCATACACTTTAAAATTTTACTTGTCATGGTACCTCTCTCATAAAATAACATTGGTTTACCTTATTACATTTAATAAATGATCAATTTTGATTGGGAGCAGGTAGGAATGTCATGTTTACACTTAAATGAATTGTAATTGAAAACCCTCTATAGTGGTAAAGTTTGATTTTAAGTCACAATTCTGAAAATGCCACGTTTAGAAAGTTAACTTTTTCTTGTCCTAGCCTTTTGGTGCCTCCAACCTGTGTCTTGTGTCATATGGCTGGGTGTAGTGGGCAGTTGGCCTTTGTGTATTCTTCCCAGTCAGTGAGACAAAGGGGGCCTAGAAGTTGGCAGGATGGGAGGGGCAGAGCTGCTCCCTGTCCCACTTACATTTCAAAGGGGCTGCCTCAGCACACTCACAAAGAACTTGACACCAGTCCGGGGAGGAAGGAAATTCCAGACCCAGAGATGGGGGAACGTCTAGAAGAGTCTCTCGCTTCCAAGGCTGGCAATAGGTATACATATTGGACCCTCAGACCAACTCTTCTGTTCACTCCTGGACCAGTGGATGATCCCCAGAAGGACTGCCTTGTAGTTCAGAGGACTGCCCTGCTGTTTGAGGCCTGCTTTATAAATCAAAGGACTGCCAGGCTTGTAACAGTGGACTGCCCTGCTGCTTGAAGCTTGCTGTGTACCCTCAGAGGACTGACCTGCTGCAACTGGACCTGCTTTGACCTGCCACTGGACTTGGAAAGACCTGCCTGAGCCCTGCTGGCCTCTTCTGGAGTGAGTTCCTGATCCCCAAGAGGTTCCTCCCCAGGTCCTGGATCCTTTGCTGGCATTAGTGGAGCACCTCTTGTTAAGAAAAGGAGAAATCTTGAAGTTTTACGCTCTTTGCAACCACGAACGGGTCTGTTCATGCCGAGATCTTGCCGCCCATGATGACTGCTAAAGTGAAGCTCCAGTAAACCCGACTCTTCACGCTACAGCAACTGCCAGGGACGGCTGGCAATGTGAGAGATCTGCACTTCGCGCTACAGCAGCGACATCCCCTGGTGACCGCCAATGCGAAGCTCCAGCAAAGACCGTTAGTGACACCTGACTGGATCTTCATGCTACAGTGTTGTCCATCCACAACACCAGGCCTGCTCTTCGTGCTACAGCAACGACCATCCACAATGCTTTCCCTGCTCAATGCGGCCTCCCTCATCCGCAAACTGGACTTTTCTCATCATACTTTGAGAAGGCAACGTTTTCAGCGGGAATAACCTGGTCCCTGTATCTGGCCCATGCTCCATCATGCTCAGCCTGAGTTTGCGACTTTCCCATGGTCTACCACAACCATATGACCACACCGAGTGGCGCTTTGTGCTTTTTAGCACTATACTTACCTAAATCCTTGAATCAGCATATCTCGTGTCCTGCTGATTGGATTTTTGTCATTTTGGTCTCAGTTTCTTTATTACATTTTGCTCTATTTTTCTAAATTAGTGTTGGATTTTTTTGTGTTGTGTTTTCGCTTTATTACTGTTTGCATCCTGCATAAATAATTAACACATTGCCTCTAAGTTAAGACATCCCGGACGGATACAAGATCCAGAGGAAAGACCGCCCCAACCACCCCGGAGGGGGCCTCGCCATCGTCCACAGGAGCACCCTTCGCCTCACCACCTCCAGCGAAACCTTCCCCTCTGCCGAACACCTGCACTTCCAGATCCAGACCACCCCCAAAGCCACACTCCGAGGAACCCTCGCCTACAGACCCCACGGACACCCTTCACCACCACTATCACCGACTTCATCGCACCCCACGCCATTGCCTCAACGAACTACATACTCATTGGAGACCTGAACTTCCACCTCGACAACCCCAGCGACCCCAACTCCACCACCCTTCGTGACAACCTCACCAGCATCGGACTTAAACAACTCGTCAATACACCGACCCACAGAGCAGGACACACCCTCGACCCCATCTTTGCAGCAGGAAACAGCGTCCACTTCAGCCACACAACGCAACCGCCATGGACCGACCACCACTGCGTACACTTCACCGTCGACAAACCCAAGGCACCCAAACCAGCCCCACGCCCACCACGAAGAAACTGGAGCAAGGTAACCGACGAGCAACTTAACTCCACCCTCACCCAAGACAACCACAACTGGGCATCCGACGCAAACAATGCAGCCAGAGAACTCCACACCTGGATCTCCAACTGCGCAGGCGAGCTCGCCCCACTATGCAACCCCGGCATGCAACGCCCCAGGAAAGCCGCCTGGTTCACCACCACTCTCCAAGAAGACAGGCGCACCTGCAGACGCCTGGAGAAGAACTGGAGAAACACCAAGACAACCGAAAACCACACCACCGACAAGGACGCCATGACGGACTACCACAACCACATCAGAGCCACCAAGAGGAACTTCATCCACAACAAAATCCTCGCCAACTCCAAGGAACTTTTCAGCGTCATCCAAGAATTCACCAACCCACGCAGCGAATCGACAAGCTTGGAACCTACTTCCACCTCAAGATCAAAAATCTCTATGACAACTTCATCGATCATCCACCAGGCACCACAGATGGCACCCCGCCTCCCAGAGACACCAGCCAGCCCACCATCTCCAACTGGACACCAATCACGGCCGAAGACACCGCCTCGACCATGAAAGGCATCCGCTCGGGGGCCCCCACCGACCCCTGCCCCCGTCACATCTACCACAGAGCCACAGCCGCCCTTGCACCTGAACTACAATGCACCATCAACACCACCTTCAAAACAGGCACCTTCCCAGAGGACTGAAAGCGCGCAGAAGTCAGACCCCTTCTCAAGAAGCCCACAGCTGACCCCACGGACCTCAAGAACTATCGGCCCATCTCGCTCCTCCCCTTCGCAGCCAAAGTCGCAGAGAAAACAGTCAACAGGGAACTGACACAATTCATCGAAGAGAATGCAGTCCTCGACACGTCCCAATCCGGATTCCGAAGCAACCACAGCACAGAGACCACCCTACTCGCCGCCACAGACGACATCCGCACCCTCCTGGACCAAGGCCACTCCGCAGCCCTCATCCTACTTGACCTATCAGCGGCCTTCGACACCGTCTCCCACCGCACACTAGCCACCAGACTACACGACGCAGGCATACAAGGAACAGCCCTGGACTGGATCCGATCATTCCTCACCGGAAGAAGCCAAAGGATCAGACTACCACCCTTCCTCTCCGACCCCATGATAATCACCTGCGGAGTCCCACAGGGGTCATCACTGAGCCCGACCCTCTTCAACATCTACATGGCCCCCCTCGCAGTCATCGTCCAACAACACGGCCTCAACATAGTATCCTACGCCGACGACACCCAACTCATCCTCTCCCTCACCAAAGACCCCACCACCACCAAACTCAACTTCCAGAAAGGAATGCAAGACGTCGCAATCTGGATGACCAACAGCTGCCTGAAGCTCAACGCCGAGAAGACAGAAGTCCTCATCCTCGGTACCACCCCCTCAGCATGGAACAGCACCTGGTGGCCGACCGCCCTCGGAAGCCCGCCTACCCCCTCAGACCACGCCAAGAACCTCGGCATCGTACTCGACTCATCACTCACCATGAACCGACAGGTCAACGCCGTCACCTCCAGCTGCTTCAACACCCTCCGCATCCTCCGCAAGACCTTCAAGTGGATCCCACCTGAGTCAAAGAAGACAGTCACCCACACACTCATCATCAGCAGACTGGACTACGGAAACGCACTCTACGCCGGCATCAACAAGTCCCTACTCCGCAAACTCCAGACAATAGAGAACACCGCCGCCAGACTCGTCCTCGGCATCCCCCGACACGAACACATCAGTCAGCACCTACAAAGACTCCACTGGCTCCCCGTGTGGAGAAAAGAGTCACCTTCAAAATCCTCACTCACGCCTACAAATGCCTTCACAACATCGGACCCAAATACCTCAAAGACAGAATCAACTTCCACGTACCCAAAAGAAACCTCCGACCTTCCAACCTCGCACTGGACGAAACCCCGCGCATCCACAGAGCCAGAGCAGGCGGAAGATCCTTCTCCCACATGGCTGCCAAAACCTGGAACGAGCTGCCGGCAGACATTAGACGAGCCCCCTCCCTGAACACCTTCAGGAAGACCCTCAAGACCTGGCTCTTCAGCTAGACAGATCTACGGACCCCCCCCAACCCCCCCAGCGCCTTGAGACCCTCACGGGTGAGTAGCGCGCTTACAAATCCCTGATTGATTGATTGACTGCTTTTGTGCCAAGCTACCAGAGGGTTAAGGAGAAGCTTATTTAGTGACTTTTAGTTGTTCACCCTGATGGGGATTGTGGTTGTTGCTTGAGGAGGGCTAACCCCACCACCCTCAAATAAAAACCCACATTCCTACACTGGTGCTCAGTAGTGGGATCCAGTATTTGTGTTTGTGCAACAACATTCAGTGATTTGTGTAACACTAAAGTCCTAAAAATGATCTGACATCAAATTTGACTTCTTTTTAAATTCTGTTTGATTGGGCTTATTTAGCATTTTCCAAATTCACTCCCATTCTACCTGGCTGTCTGAGCCTGTAACTCTGCCTGCAAGCATGGAGTTTGAGCTCAGCAACCTGGCGAGCTACACTGTGGCTGAGCTTAAAGGATTCTACAGCGAAAGGGTACTTCCAACATCTAAGAGCTTCAAGAAGCAGGAGCTCCAGAAGGCCCTCTGGGCCTGGGAGGAGGCCCGTCAGTTACAAGCTACAGCACAGAAGTAAGAGGAGGAAGATATGGAGGCCCAGGAGCAAGAGATGCTTTAGGCAATAGGTTTATCCTGGTTTTAGTGGACCATGCCTCTAGGTACCCAGAGGCCATTCCTCTGAGGACTGTAACTACCTCTGCAGTGGCTAGGGCCGTGTTGGGGATTTTGACCCGGGTAGGGTTCCCAAAGAAGTAGTATCTGACAAGGACACAAATGTCATGTCTGCCTACTTGAAGTCAATGTGGGATGAGTGTGGAGTGACCTATAAGTTCTCCACACCCTATAACACTCAGACCAATGAGCTTGTTGAATTGTTCAAAAAGACCCTTAAAGGAATGATTATGGACATATCAGTGGGATGTCCTCTTACCATGACTGTTTCTGCCTTCGGGAACATGCCACAGAAAGGAGTTGGGCTTAGCCCATTTGAGCTCCAATATGGCCACCCTGTTAGGGGAACCTCTTAGTCTGGTGAAGGAGAGGTGGTAGCAAGCTCCCAGGAAGCCCTACAAGATGTTGTTAGCTACATGCTGGCTTGCAGAAACCAGATGCAATGGTTCCAGAAGAAGGCTTCTGAGAACCTAGAAGTCAGCCAGGAGGTAAATGAAACTCTAGCATAACCAGAAAGCCACTCTAGTCAATTTTTGACCTGAACAAAAAGTGTGGGTTATGGAGCCAGTGGAGCCCAGTGCCCTACAAGATCACTGGTCAGCCCTTCTGAGGTGAAATAGAGAAAGGGGTGTCATGCGGTTCATACTATATCAGCAAGACTGTGCGTTCGGACAACATATACATCAAAAGTGTGCGAGACTGAGTCCATGTACACCATCAGGATATTTTGGCGTTAGTCCTGGCTAGCTCCCAGTGCACCATCTGGACCTCTAACCTTACAATGTACCGGATGGTATGTGCAACCTCAGAACATGACAACCCCGACTCCCCAAGTAAGTCGTGGAAACAGATCTCACCCTTTCGTTAATAACTCATGCATGCCCAAAGGGAAATACAAGAAATACTCGACTTGGCATTTCAAATATTTATCAAAGCAATAATATTCTTGTGTAAAAGATGTCTGCTCCAATGATTAATAGAAGGAAACAGAACAGTATTCAGCTTTTTTAGAATGGTAAATAAGATAAAGAACTCAACCATTGTTCTGTTACATTGATTATATGCATACATATATAATCATATCTATACTCCAACCTAGCACTTCCTAACCTAGCGGGTTTAGGAGGTGCAAATCCACCAGAATACCTTAGGGTGATCTAACTCCCCAGTTACCTGTGTGTATGTTTCACCTGGGAGCCCGTTCTTGAGCAAAGCAGGCCATTGTCCTTCTCAGGAAGGTAAATAGGATTCTGTTGGGCTGGAATTCCGGCATGGGGCGACATCAACAGTGACAGCAAAATGCTCCTTTGTCTAAACAAAGGATTGGTGTTGTTTGTATAATAAACTTCACCCATGTTACCATGCCTAAGCTCTAGTCTGGCCGTCATTATAGACTATACCCTTGCAGAGCTGTCGCCGGGCGGACAACAACAAACATCAACACTTTACGCATTGAACTTAAGCCTGGTACAAAATGTTCCAGGTCCTGATAATATGCCTAGGAAGAAGTGTAAATGTAAGCAAATCAATTTCAAAGAATATTATCCCATGTGGGCGCGCATGCAAATGTGTGTCAAGAGTCAGCATTATGAAAGATGTCAACTTTAAACGTGAACATGTAAAATGGTGGTTTTCCCTGCCTGAGGCCTATGTAACCATGTGACAGGGGGTTGTCACCTACCTGATGCACCTCAAGACCACCAGTAACCCTGTTAGATCTATCAGCATCAAACCTTTTGCCTTCACCTTCCTATTTTTCTAAATTTGTTTTTGTTGACCTTGGGACTGCTAATCAGTACTACAGTGCTTGAACACACCCTTTAAAACATGGTCAAATTGGCTTACACCTGATCAGCATATTTAATATACTTGTAAGTCCATAGTAAAGTAGTATACCATATACCCAGGGCCTGTAAATTGAATGTTATTTGTGGGCCTGCAGCACTTAATGTGGTGAAGAGGTAACAGCAGTCACTGAGCTTTCAGGTTCGGTCTTTCCTTCACCACCTCGATCAGAAGACCGATGAATTAAATGCCAAAAGTGATGAGTCTCTGATAACAGACTTTCTAGGATGCTGGGCAGTCACCATGTGTCCCTTGGTGGACACCACGTGGAAAGGTTCAGCAACATATGGAGCATCAGATTTCCTCCTTCGCATTTGTTGGGCTATCACTAGATCTCCTCTCTTAATGTTCTTGATGTTTTTGATGTTCTTTGCATGTCGCCTCTTGTCTGCATAGACTTTCATTTTCTGCTTGTTAACCAAGTCCTTTGTATGAGTTGTGTTCTCATTCCCTTCTCTTTTGTTGGTCCATTGAGGTAACTTGGTTGTCATTGCTCTCCCGAACATCAGTTGCAGGACTTTTGCCTGTTGTCAAGTGAGGTGTTGAACGATAGGCTTGTAGGGCGGAATTCAATCCAGTTTTTAAACTGAGCCTCTCAAGAGTTGCATGCTGTACTGCTTTCTTTAGCATCCTCATAAAATGCTCTACGAGTCCGTTGGCCTGCAGCCACAAAGGTGTACTCTTCTGATGCTTTATGTTCAGATGCTCCAGTAAATCCTTGGATTCTCTACTGTTAGCAGGCAGGCCATTATCAGACTTCTAAATGGCTGGAATGCCCCATGTCGCAAAGATGCCATCAAGTCCCTCAATGACTCGCTCGTGAGTTGGGGATGAAAGATCTTCAATTCATGGAAAACGTGAGTACTCATTCACAATTACCAGCAGATGATGTCCATTATCAAGTGGACCAAAGAAGTCGATGGCTATTCTCTCCCATGCATGCTTAGGAACTTCTGACATGTTAAGAGTATGTAGAGTAATATTTATAGAAAGGCAGTTGCAGAGATGACAGGCCTTAAGTTCCAGTTCAATCCTTCCATCTAAATATGGAAACCAAACGCGGTCTTGGGGAGCACTTTTGGTGGCAACAATGACACGATGTCCTTCGTGAGCTACTTCAATTATTTTCTGATGCAGACTCTCTGGAATCAGGATTCTCGACCCTCGCAGTGTAACTCCGTACTGAATTA
The DNA here is from genome assembly GCA_963921515.1 of Calotriton arnoldi. Classification (NCBI taxonomy): domain Eukaryota; kingdom Metazoa; phylum Chordata; class Amphibia; order Caudata; family Salamandridae; genus Calotriton; species Calotriton arnoldi. The sequence goes on from CAWUFW010003633.1 coordinate 1,685,440, forward strand.
TGGACAGTTCATCTTTAACGTTTTTGTATTTTTGATATTTACCATCACTAGTGACAGGTCGAGTGTGTCGGTTCCATGACTGACGTGTAATTATATCTTTCAACTTCAGCATGTCACTGTCATGGCTCATGGCAGTGATGATCTGGGCTAACAATATAACAGCTGGCGTATTTAATTTTACAATGAAATTATTGTAGGCTTCAACCGTCTTGGATGCAGTACCCTGAAATTGTATAGGCACTCTGGAAAAGTAGTCAGCAAGGTTTCGATCCTTCCCTCGATGATGCACAATGATATAATTGTACTCTTGTAATCGTAGTCTCCACCGTTTAATGCAAAGAGACATCTTGACTTTTGGATTGCCAAAGATAGTTAGTAAAGCTTGATGATCAGTAACCAGCATAAAAGACTTTCCATATATGAATACACAGAAATGTTCACAAGCCCATACCATGGCTAAACTTTCTTTCTCAGGTTTGAGTAAGCATGTTCTGTCTGGGACAAACTTCTACTGGCATATGCCACAATATGCCTTCGAGCATTTGGGTGTCTGCTGTGTTGTGCAAGGATAGCACCTTAATCAACTGGGCTAGCATCAACAACAACCTCTGTATGAAGCTTTGGATTGAAGTAGGCCATTTCAGCATCAGTTTCAATGGCTTGTTTGATTTTCTTGAAACTTCTCTCACATTCTTGAGACCACTGGAATGAAACATTTTTGTTTGTTAAGTCTGGTAATGGAGCACTTATAGGCGCAAAGTCTTGTATGTATCTTGAACAGTAACTGGACATGGCATAAAAAATGAATGTATCATAGAAACATCTTGTGGGGGATCAGCATTTGACAGGGCTTGTACTTTTGCAGGATCAGGTGTCATACCTCCATCTGAAAAGATATGGCCAAAAAACTTTAACTTTGTCTTGTGGAACTCACACTTGCAAGCATTCATATTCAAACGACATAGTTAAGTGAGAAGTTTAATATGCTCCTTCTGTGTAGCTCAGAAATTCAATATGTCATCACTATAATTGAATGCATTCATAACAGTGTTATGTTTCATATAGGTACCCCAATATAGGCTCAGGTAGCAACCTAACCTTTCACCTATATTCTCCCCTACCATTACACTACATAACGGTTCTTGGGACTGACCTTCTACCTAGTTACAGTACTGCTAACGTGGGGTTTTCCTGAAAACTAGCCTCATTTATTATGCATGAGGATTCTTGGAAACTCAGCAGGACTACCATCTCCTGCATAATAACTATGTATAAGGGTCATTCCTTCCGTCACCCTAAGTCCGACATGACACAGCAAGGTAGATCCCCTGAGGGTACCACTTTGGGTATATAAACAGCATATCTTTGCTGAGGCAGGGAGAGGAAAAAAAGGACTTCCATGCAGACACACTGACGCGAGACGCTGAGGTTCCTGCACGCAGACACTCCAGCTCGCAGTGGTCTGACATCCCTTGCAGGGTGTCCATCTCGAGACCAAGACGGGGTCCCACAGTCTCTCACTTCAGGTAATGGGGTTGACTTTATCCTAGAGTGATTCTTGGCTCTGCACCTACATACATGCTAGGTACACTTAGGTACATCTAGTTAGGGTCACATCGTAGGGGTACGCATTTTATTGTCATGTATTTTTTATACCTGCCTGTATTCATCGTTTTAGCACTATGGTAGAAATCTACCATCCTTTTACTCTGTTGGTGCTTATAATCATTTATATCTGTTTCTGTCTAATGGGTGTTTCAGCACACCTATTTTACACTAGAATGATGCTGGTTCAATAAAAGCTTATTGAAAACATCCCCACCATTTATTCTGTGTATCTTTCTGAGACAAAGTCAGCACGAGTGACTGAGCGAAAAGTATCGCACTGTTTCCACGATCCCAGATGGGACAGAGTTGTCATGTTCGATAGTTGCCAAGAACTATTCTCTCCTTGGTAAGAGGGGTTTCTAGTGGCACTGTGAGCTAGCTGGTATACAGGCGAACATACTCGGTGGGGATGTCTGGAATCAGTCTGAACACCAATCCCACAGTCTATGTTGTCTAAACGCGAAGATCCTATATAGGTTTATAGGAACTACATGACAACAGGCTGTATGAAACGTTGAATGATGTCTTGGAAAAGTTCTGCAGCCGATGACACACCAAAATTGAGTCTCTTATAATGAAACAGACCAACATGAGTAGAAAAGGTTGTAATGTACCTGCAATCTTCTTCAAGTTCCAACTGATGATAACCCTTAATTAAATCAGGGCAAAAGAAGATCTTTGCACCATTTAATTGCGTTATCATGTCAGCAATGGGTGGACCTGGATGCCGTTCTTGTTAAATTGCCTTGTTTGCTTGATGCATGTCAACGCATATGTGTGCAACTCCGTCACTGTCTGTTTTGGGCACTACCACTTTGGGAGAAACCCAATGGCGTCGGACAAGTTGAACGCTCAATGAAGTCACACTTAAGTAACCCTGGGCAAAGCACTACGCTACGCTCGCGTAGTTTGCGAAGTTTGCGCTACTTCGCACAACGCGAATTGCACGTAGCACAGTGCAAACACGCGTAGCATAGCGTAGCGTAGCGTAGTGCAGCGGTCATTTTTTGCTTGCTCGCGGTCCTCAACGTCAAGTTGGCGACCGCGAGCAAGCAAAATGACATCCGGCGAGACTTTTTCTCGCTCGCGATCAGCAACATCAAGTTGCCGATCGCGAGCGTGGAAAATAAACCTCCCGGCGAGATTCTCAATGCGGGGAGGTCAGGTTTCTCATTGCGAGTGGTCGCGTATGCTCGTGACCGCTCGCGATGAGAAACTACCAGTCCGCGTTGAGAAAGCTGCCGCTCGAGTAAAAATCTACTCGAGCGGCAGTAAAAGGCAGCTCGCACTGTGCAAGATGCCATTTTCAATGATTGCACAGTGCGGACAAGTATCCGGCACTGTGCAATCATTGCGAACAGTGCACTACGCAGTTCGCGTAGTGCTACGCGTAGCTCGCGTAGTGCGAACTGCACTTTGCGTAGCTTCGGGTAGCGCTACTTCGCGAACTACGCCCAGGCTTACACTTAAGTAACGATTCAAGTTCTTTTTCAACAGCTTCTTATAAATGAAAAGCAAGGCATCTATGTCTCTGAGCAATAGGACGGACATCTGCATTAATATTCAACTTTACTTTCATAGTCTTAAGTTTTCCTAAACCATGAAACAACAAAGGGAATTGACTTACAATTTCATGGTGAGCATTCATGTTGTAATTCACAGAAGGAAGTCCCATATCAGCAGCTTTACTGAAACTGAGCAGACAGGGCACTTGATGCTGTACCTTGAAGCACATGGATGGGTGTTTGCACCTTTGTTTTCTTGTTTTTCATTGTCACTACAAATGAACATTGACTTTTTTTGGGCGTCGATGCAGCTCATTGTGCACTTTGATTTTCGATGGAGTAAGTCATGGCAATGGCAATAATTCATTGTATTTCTCTTCAAGCATTATGTTTATCGATGCATCGCTGTTGATGATAAAAGGTACAGAGCAACCATTTATTTTCAATGTAATATTTAGACAATATTTTCTCTACGCTTCTTATTAAAATTCAGTAACAACATAAAACATTCGCTATCGTGCCAGTTTCTCTAATTTGGAAAAAATAGTTTCTCTCATACTTAGTACAACCTTTCCTTTTACTAAACATACACTACGAGTAAAACCCTTCCGTTTACTCTTCACATAAGCTTCAGAAATACCTGCTACTTCTTCAACGTTACCCTTTCTAGGTGATATAACATCAAATTTTTACCAGTGTATTCCTTTGCTGTCACTCACACGCACAGAGTCCCTAACAAGTACTGATAGCCCTGCTTAACTTTCAGTACTATTTCTGCCTGACAGATAACCTCACTGCAGTATGGCTTCCACTTACCATCCGCTATTCAAATTTTCCCTGGGTATTCTAGACAACATAAAACAAAACTTTTAAACAAAACGGATGTTAATTTATAAAAAATAAATTCTCATTACCAATTAACAAAGTGCAACCATCCTCTGCTACCAGAAAACTGATCCAGCGGGTTACTAGCAACAAGCATTCATACACCGAATACTCACCTGGGCCCATTCATTCATACTACGCTAGCAATTTCCGCTGGTGGGTCAGTTGTACTCTTATCAATATCCCTGCTACCAATTACCTTTCTGATTGAAGAGTGATGACTTACCAATGGACCCTTTGATAATTGGGAAATTTAAAATGAGAGACATACAATACAATTCATAAATCTGAAATAATCACTGAGTCAGGAAGTTTTAAAATGTTTATCTAAAGCTTTAGCAGAGTAAATTACAATCCACATAATACTCAATCGTATATCAAGGAGGAAATATACTTTAAATCACTTATTAAGCATCAAATGACGGTCCCCCAGAAAAGAGAAGATAGAGACAGCAACACAACTAAAGATTTCGCTTATAGTTACCTAAGAGTGTGAGAACCAAACCCCTTGGCCAAGGAGTTGGAAAGGGTCCTAGTAAGGATGAAGACCAAGACCTCCGGACCAGGTTCAAGACGGGACAGGTGACCTCTCTACCAACGACGCCTGCGTCGTTCCCCTCTCTGACACTTCGTTCCTCCTCGATTTCTTCCGTGTCTTCTTTCTAATGGAATCCGCCGCCCCCACCTCAGGACCTCTCTGGACAGCGGGTCAGTCTGCAATCGATCAGCTCGTTCTGTGGTCCTCCAAGCTGACACCCTCAACGCTGTGTTCCTGTGCCTGCTAATGCCAACCTAATGCTAACTAATTAGCTAATTCTATATCTATTATATCCTTCTACACCCAGGTACCTCCCATTAATGTTTCAAAATTATGGGCCCACTACTTCTGATTGGACGGGGACAGGGGGTTGATCCTCACACCATGTCAATTTAATTCAATTTCTTTAAGCCCATTGTTTTTAAATACCGCCCCTCACAATTAATACATTTGCTTTATTTCCCACCCGTCTCACGACAAAACTTAATACAAAATGTATATTCAATGTTGCATTTGAGGGTACATCGCAGATGTAGTGGAGTTGACCAACAGGTCATGGCCTTGGATGTCTTCCAAGTTGACTTCATCGCTGTGTCTTGATTTTCAGGGCGCATGCGCACATCCCATAGGTCTCGAGCTACCGTTCTGTTAACCCAGGCCCCAATTTACGAACTAATAGAAATCAAAGAAGAAACATATTAAAATCAAAAATAAATGTCTTCACTGTATACCCCCTATTTCTACTCTATTCCCATTTAATTATAAACTCTATCCCGCATTAGTAGCGTTAGAATACCACAGTGTTAATTGCAGCAAATGCGTAAGCCTTAGCACGTGAGAACATTAAGCAGCCATTTTAACACACACTGCGCAGAAGCAAAGATTCCCTCCAAGCAAAGAAAGACGTCATACCACGTGATATGGTTGACACATGCGCAGTAGAATTTCCCGCACTTAGCGGCCATTTTGGATTAGACAAGCATTACTTATTAGTTTAAACACATAGGCAAGCTTCTCTCGGATACTGTGTTCGTGTATGCATTTATTAGTAAAGACATTACAAAGTTTAATTAATTAATACTGTGAGAGGATTGCTTACCAGCAAGTCTCATTGTGAGTCCTTGCTCCATCAATCCCCTCTCTGATGGCGTTTCTGAGCCATCAAAACTACCCACAACCAGATGCCAACTTCTTAGCATATTATTGTCTCAGTCTCATTTTTACATTTTCTATTTTTATCTTCTCCTTTCAATTTCTTGTATAATTCACTTTTAAGATCTTCTAATTCTATTTCATCAAACTTTCGTTTCTTTCCTTTTCCTGTCACTCTATACGTCTCATTCTTTCTACAACATTTGCACCATATCATTATTGACAGTACTATTATTGCTATCCCTACTAAGGGTACTAATATTTGACCTATAAGTCCTTTTCCTACATTAGTAAACCAGGTACCAATTGACGCAATGCTATTGGTCAATCTTTCCCATACACTATCAACTTCCAGTGGTTTCAGTTCATTCTCAAGTTTTGTTATATTCTTTATATACGTTCCAATTTCTGCACTTTTGTCAGGAATATACGTGCAACAATGTTTCGTTTTCAACAATTTACAGACTCCGCCCTCTTTTGCTAATATTATATCAAGAGCAAGTCGATTTTGCATAACCATTGATCTAATCGCAACCATTTCCGCATTAATCATTAGAAATCCTCCAGCAGTATCCGTTGATAAACGATCAACCTCTGTAGATAATTTACATATTTTCCTTGAGTTCAGAATTATTCCCACTGAAGGTATCAATGCACGAAATATATCACCTACAATTTCTGAAAAACTAGCTCTTTTACTACGTATTAATTCACTATTATCTTCATTGCTTCCAGTGTTTCTTTTTACGTGGTATATTTTTGGAAAAACTATTCCAAAATAACAACTTCCATACCACCGTGCAGGAAGCCTAAAGTAAGCCTTATTCCCACACACATAATAAATTCCAGGAAAAACTGAATCTGTTCCTCCTTTTAGTCCCCAACCTCCAAGAATTAAGAAATTATGTTCACATTCACTGGTACCGATGAAAATATTGTTATAATCACTTTTTAACCTATGTAGACAAATTTTCCCTGTCTTTACAAAATCCAGAGCCATAGCAGCTTGAGCTTTGCCAGGTGTGTAAATACCCTCTTTCTCAGCCCAAGGTGGAAGATGAGCTTTATGCTCAGACGCCTTCTTTTGGAAATCCTGTCTTCTATTCTCAACTAAGTTCAAAAATATCTTTTCTTCTTCATGTAATGAACATGTTAGATTGCTTCTATGTGCATGTGTTATGTCTAATGACTTCATTGTTAGGAAAAATTCTCCCATAAATTGTGCATCTAGACTACTAAGCACTGGGTTCATTTTCTTTCGAATCGGAACCTCTGAAAATATCACATCTATATTTGAATAATAATACTGAAGTTTCCTTGTTCTATAAAATAAACTAGTTAATACACTACATGATATGCCATAAGTTAGAGGCAAATGATGGTATGTTAACCCTTCTGCTACTGATTCTGGTAACTTCATACAGACATAACAATCACTAACTTCCATTGTATCTACATACTGAAACAATAATTTAGTGAAAACATTTAAACTAGTATCGTTATCTGTTACCACGTGATGAAACTCTGGTTCATCTTCTGCTTCTATTCTTAAGCTATCACTTTTCAAGTTATCTATTCTTCCCTTAGTATCGTTGTTAATCTTTTTATCCATTATCATAAGGTAAGGAATTGCTACAATCACAACTAACCACACTATAAGCACCACTACCAGGCTACATATGCATATAGCACAGCATCTTTTACAACATTTCCGTTTCGGTCTCCCAGAAACTCTGTCGTCAGGCATTTTGACAAAGAAGATTTCTCTTCTTTTCTTTTTTTTCCTTCAAGACCTCAACTTTATCAAGGTTGCTTCACTTCTTTTTCATAAGTCAGTTCTGCACTTGTTCTTTCGTCACCACTTTCACTTGACTCTGAACTCTCGTAGTCTTCAAGGATTATATAAGTCCAATCAGGACCTTTAAACTTATTGTTCACAAGTTTCAGTCTTTTGCTTTTTCGATTTTCAGTTCCACTTGTTTGTCCTGTTAAACTTGTTACTTCATTTACTTGTTCCGGATCGTCACTTCTGGTTGCTATATGGTATTTTACTCTTTTGATGACACTAGGCCAATGATCACCTTTCCTGACCTTCTTTGTTTGCACTGTATCTACACCTTCTGAGTCTTTTCCAAAAACACTTTTATTTTCAAGGTGTGGCACAAATTGATTTTCCTCGATTTCAGCTTCCTCTTCTATCTGTTCTTGTTCAGGTCTTGTTGTCGGTTCTTCAGTTGCTCAAGTGTGAGTTTCTACTAACTGACCCTGTTCAGGATTGACGTCTTCGTGCTTGAGGCTCTCTTGCTCGGTGTTTTCTTGATTTTCTTCTCCCTGAACGTGTTTTTCTTGTTCTAACTGATTCTGATCAGGGCTTATTGCACTTTGTACTTCTGCAGCCTGACCGCGTTCTTCTAAACCTGTCTGTCCCTGCTCAAATTTTGTTGTTTCGTTGTCGATTTGAGCCCAATTTCCTCTCCCTATCTGGGCCTGCTCAGGTTCTCTTATTGTTTCGTTCTCCCTATCCTGAGCTGCTTCTTCTTCACCTATCTGATCCTCACTAATTTCCTCTAATCTTGCTCGACTTCTTGTTTTGTTGTAAACTTCTGGTATGTCGACCACTGGTATCCAGTCCTGACTTGTGCTCGGTTGTTCTTCTTCAGCTTCTCCAGAATCTCTCACCTGGGATTCTTCAGCTGGCCAACCTTCAGCTTCCTCAGCTACTGATGCTGACTGAGGATCTTTTCCTTCAGGAGCTGGCACCCTTTTGGTGTGGCTTACATGAATCCAATTAGGCAATCCTGCACATTTCACTGCTGTGTTTGTAACTAATATAACCTGACAAGGTTCGCCCCACCTGGGTGATAAACACGTTTCTCTGGTGTGATGCTTCACAACCACCCAGTCTCCGGGGTTCAGATCATGCTCTTGATCGGGCTGCCTGGAAACTGCGTCTTCTCCAACCTGGTGAGAGACAGAACGCACTAGGTCAGCCAATGCCTTGCAATAATCTAGAACCATATCATCAGTTATGTTCAGCAGTTTATTTGTAGGTACATGTGCTTGTCTCATTGCTCTTCCCATGATAATTTCATGCAGACTCAATCCTGTATTTCTATCAGGAATGCTTCTGAGTCCCATTAAAACAAGAGGCAATGCATCTGGCCAATCTAACGATGTTGATGCACACATCTTTGACAGTCTTGATTTTATTGTGCCATTCATTTGTTCAACCACTCCAGAAGCCTCTGGGCGGTACGCACAGTGCAATTTCTGTTCAATTTGGAATGCTTCACAGATTATTCGAATTACATCGTTATTAAAGTGACTTCCTCTATCTGATTCCAAAGTTACTGGGAAACCGAACCTAGGAATGAGTTCTCGTAATAACAGCTTTGCGACTGTAATGCTATCATTCCTTCTGGTAGGGTAAGCCTCCACCCATCTTGAAAACAGACATACTATGACAAGTACATATTTCAGTCCTTTACATGGTGGTAACTGTATGAAATCTAGCTGCAATCTGACAAAAGGACCTTCAGCCTTTCCAATTTTTCCCAGACCAATCACTGTTCTCCTTCCTGGATTATTCATTTGGCAAGTTAAACACCTTTGGCAAAGACTCTCTGCTGCAGCCCTAAACTTTGGATTGTACCAACTTTGTCTGAACAGTCTAATCATGGCATCTCTCCCTACATGTGTGTCTCCATGATACATTCTGGCCATTTGTGAAATCAGACAGTCTGGCATGACTGGTCTGCCATCTGTATATACCCATACATCATCATCTGTTCTTCGGGTACATCCTATTTTTATCCAAACATCTCTTTCACTCTCCTCAGCATCGTCTTGCAGTCTTTTCACATCATTCCATGTTTCAGGTGGTGAACATAGCATAAGTTGGCAGCTGATTTCCATCCTTTCAACCCTTTTGTTTACTGCCAACCTGTTTATGGCACAGTGTTGAGCCACTAGATCTGCGTTTCTGTTACCGACTACCACCCAGTCATCTCCTGACTGGTGTGCGGCACATTTCACCCCTGCCAATTCTTTTGGTGATTGTATTGCTTCCAATAATTCCTTTACAAACTGCCCATTTTTGATTGGGGATCCTGAAGAAGTCATGAAATCCCTCTGCATCCACAGTTGGCCAAAGTCATGCACAACCCCGTACCCATATTGACTGTCCGTAAATATGGTTACTCTTAAATTTTTTCCAATTTTGGAAGCTTTGATCAGAGCAATTAATTCAGCTACTTGTGCAGACTTGACTGCCGGTAAATAAGATGCTTCGACTATTCCAGATAATTCACACACAGCATAGGCTGCGCTCAATTTACCATCCTCATGCCTTAGGCATGAGCCGTCCACGAACAGCTCCCTATCTGGATCTTTTAGGGGCATCTCCTGTATGTCAGGACGCGGTTTTGTACACAATTCTGTGACCTTTAGACAATCATGTTCTGGATCGTCCTTAACTTCTTCAAAAATTGGATCTGGCAATAATGTAGCAGGATTCACGACAGTGCACCTAACTATGGTCACATTTTCAGCTCCAAGAATAATTCGTTCATACCTTGTCATCCGACTAGGTGTAAGATGCTGAGTTCTAGTTCTTGTTAACAGGATCACAACTGCATGTGGGACAAACACTGTAACAGGATGTCCCATTACTATTGACTCACTTTGCTCAATGCTCATACAGGTAGCAGCAACTGATTTCAAACAGCCTGGCAATGCTGCCGCTACTGGGTCCAATGTAGCAGAGAAATACGCTATAGGACGCCTGTCTATTCCATGTCTTTGAGTTAACACTGAAAGTGCACAATTTTCTCTTTCATAGCAAAATAGTGCGAATTCTCTTGTATAGTCAGGCATGCCTAGGGCAGGTGCCTCACACAAAGCATTTCTTAATTTTACAAATGCACCGGCACTTTCATCATCCCATTCAACTGGATCTTTTGCTTTCTTTTTGGTTAGCTGAATTAAAGGCTTTGCTAGTAGTGAAAACCCTATAATCCATTGTCGACAGTATCCTACTATTCCAAGAAACATTCTCACTTCTCTTTGTGTTACTGGCATTTTCATTTTCTTGATTATTTTTATTCTATCAGACGTTATTCTTCTTGTTCCTCTTTCAATTTGATGTCCCAAATATTTAACTGCTGTTGTACAAAACTGCAGCTTCTCAGGTCACTTTGTGTCCTTCTTCAGCCAAATGGTTAAGTAATGCAATTGAATCTTCAACACAATCATCATGAGTTTTGGATGCTACCAGTAAGTCGTCAATATACTGCACCAAGACTGAACTCCTGGGTAGCACTAATTTCTCTAGACACCCTTTCAGTATTTGATTGAAAATGGAGGGACTTTCTGTGTATCCTTGAGGAACACGATTCCATACATAGACTTTATTTTCGAATTTAAACGAAAAGAGATATTGGCTATCTGGGTGCAACGGTATTGAGAAGAATGCTTGGCATAGATCAATCACAGTGAACCATTCTGCACTCCAGGGTATCTGGTATAGGATTACTGCAGGATTTGGTACTATAGGACAACAAGGTACCACAATTTTATTAATTTTCCGCAAATCCTGAACAATCCTATACTTTCCACTAGGCTTTTTCAAACCCATTATTGGTGAATTACAAGGACTACTCATAACTTCTTTTAATATGCCTTGTTTTACCATTCTGTTAATTTCCTCAACAACTCCTGCTTTTACTTCTGCACTCATCTTGTACTGTCTGGTATTTGGGAAAATTGCACCTTCTTTTACAGTGATCTTTACTGGGTCTATTTTTGCCATAAGTCCTACTTCTTTCCCCGTAAAATCCCATACCTTAGAGCTCACTGTAGTTCTTAGTTCTTCTGGTAATTCGTCTTTTGTTATCAATGAGAACATCTCATCCACTTCAGTACCTTGCTTGGCTAGATTGAACTTATAAACATGATCTTCATCCGGGGTCTGTACTGCAACACCATCCGGTGTGCAAAAAATAGTGCAATTCATTTTGCACAGTAAGTCTCTGCCCAATAAGTTTACTGGACTAGAATCACACACCACAAATTGGTGCATTTCTCGAAAGTTTCCTATCTTTACTTCCATTGGCTCAGTAAGGGGTGTTCTGATCTTTTGATTAGCTACACCTACAACTTGGATAGCTTCTCCAGAGAGAGGGAGGTCTGGGATGTCTGCTGTTCTTACAGTAGAACGGGTAGCACCAGTGTCCAAAAGAAAAGTGATATCATTACCTCTTACTTTCCCTTCAACATATGGACCTGACTGATCTACCGGTAAGGATGCGCCAAGTACGCACTCCTTCTCCCCTCTCTTAGGCACCGTCATTGATGTCTATATGGATCAAATTCGTCCTGTAAAAGAAACTGTGAAGTTACATATTCATTCTTACCACTTCCTCCTTGATATCCGACGTCTGTACCGTGCTTTGCTCTGCTTACATTACCCTGTATAGGGGCAGGTGGCAACTGACTCTGAGGGTTTACACCCTGCTGTGAGTCATTCTGCGTCTGTGGATTTAAATTATGATTTGGGCCATTATTATTTCGAATCTTTTTATATTCGTCCTTCCAATGTCCCAACTTTCCGCATCCATGACAAGGAAATTTCTTTTTAGCTTCTTCTCTACTCATTCGTCCTCTCACTTTTCCACCATTCGCTGTGTCACCATTCGTTCCAGATTCTTTTCCCTGACTTTCTGTTGGATTATCCAAATTAATTCCCTGTCGCTCAGCCATTTTCACTTGAGCCCACATCACTTTCTCTTGCAGTTTCTTGTGCCTATCCTCAATGTCGTCTCCACAATATTTAGCATATTTCAAAATTTCATCAATAGGCTTTCCTTGCCAGCATAACATATGCTGCTTAATCATCTGACAAATCTCTGGTTTTAGACCATAAACAAATCGATAGACAAACTGACTCATATTTTTGTCTCCAATATCCTCGAATCCACTATACTGTTTGAACACCTGTAATAGACGTTCATAATAGGCATGTACCGATTCACTTGCTTCTTGGGTAGTCCTGTCTATTTTCACCCAATCTGTTTCTTTTGGTGGTATTTTCCCTTTCAAATAAGTTATTACTTGGTGATACTTTTTCATCACATCATTTGATGGGGCAGCTGTCTTTGCATCTCTAGAATACTCTTCACTCGGCCAGTCAACTGTAATTTTACAGTCTGTCCATAAATCGGCAGGTACCACTATGTCAAACAGACCATCCAAGTCCTTTAACAATACCTTTGACACTTTCACAAACCTCTCAACCTGCTTGTACCATTCAATTGGTTTTTCTCTCAATTTTGGGAAATCATTTGTAAATGACAAAATATCTTGTCTGCTCCATGGGACATGAACATAACCTCCTCCAGGTACTTCTCGCATCGGGTACATCTGATCTACTTTCCCTGTTTCCTTCAATAAATATTCAGAAGTCGATCTACTATACCGTGCCTCTTCCTTTTTCTTTGTCCATCTAGTTTTCCATTTATCTAGTTCTCCCCATTTCTGTAATACTGACATTAATTCTTTCACTTGTAGTTTCCTACCAGATGCATTCATATTTTCTAGATCTTTGTCAGTAAAGTCTGCTCTATAGGGTTTCTGTAGTACTTTTGACTTTCTTATTTCAATTCCCATTTCTAAGGCCAAATCCGTCAATTTTTCATGGAATATTTTTACATTTCTTGTTATGCTTCTACATACGAACAATAGTTCTTCTTCACTATATGTATTTAAACGATCTACTCCTATGTTGCCTGCTATCATTTCTTCTAATTCGACTTTCAATTTGTAAATGTCCATAATCTTTGGGGGTGAACTTTGTCGGTCTGATCCCTGTGCCCACCTTTCTAAATCTTCCGGTGTCACTATGGCTGCACTCTTAGTTCCGGAAGATGTTATTATATTTACATCTCTTGAGCAACCAGGTGGAACTCTTCTGGGGGTGCTGTTTACAGAGTCTCGATTAGGTAAATCCATTAGTGAAATCATAGATTCACAATCACTGATATGGTCATCAATTATTACTGCTTCATGTTTTGGAGTCTCTACAGGTATAGGCATAGTTAAAGGCTTTGGACAATTTACTTTGTCACCATATAAGGGAACCACTGGACCAATTGTTACAGGTATGGTCAGGGAATCAGGATGTACATTCAGCTGTGTTATTTTCTGTATCAATTCTGCTCTGTTTCTGTCTATAGCCTCTCTTTCTTTATCCTGAAGTACCCTATTAACTGGTGGATTATGCAATACTTGCGGTACCAATGGTGTTCTTAAAATTGGTGCACTTGGGGTACATCCACTTGTCCTTCCTGATATGGTGGCGGGTTCTTTAATATTTCTTACATAAATTCGTCTTCAGAATCTCCAAACCCTGTCAAATGTTTTGTTTTTCCTTTGCATTTGCTCCATAACGGTTCTTCTGTCATGAAAACTGGATACAAACCCTCAGTAAGCATCGCTCTTCTCCACTGTTTCATCTGACTGTCTCTTGACTCATTTTGGTATCTAGGGAAAAATCCCCTATAACCTCTATTGCTTCTCGGTCGGTCACGTTCAAATGCCTCTGTTTCCCATTCTTCTAGGGCTTCGTATTGCGTTAATCTTGGTCTGGGTTCTAAGTCATTCATTCTTATTCTTAAGTTTTGTAGAATTCTCCCATTGAAAGTACCATTCTCTGGGAAAGCTAATATTCCGTCATCTTTGGTATATTCTATCCAATTTTCTAACCATACGCATCGTATGATAACCCCTCTCCATCATCATGAATGAAGCGGGTGTTTTTGCAGGTGGAATGATAATTCCTTCCCTAGTTTTGATGGGTTTATCCTTCTTAAAATAATTCTTAATCTTTTGTAAAAATGACATTTTTCTCTTTTCTCCATACATTTTGGGTAAATATCTATGTATTGAATTATATTCTGCAAAACCTAGGAATCTCCTGTCTGGACGGGTTCCTGTTAAAGTCGGATCACGTTTCCACATATAATCTCCACTATCCTACTAAGATTTCGACTTCTATGTTGATAACCAATTAATTTCCAGCTAACATTTGTCTCTAAACCAATCCTAGCGTGGCTTTTCAGTGACGTCTGTCTAACGACCCCTCCTTTACAATCTGCGCTTCTCTGTCCCTCGATGTTTCAACCAATCCCAGCGCGACACCTGTGACGTCAGTATTACTCCTGACTACTGACCCCTCCTTTACAAAACTCGTTCCACGCCCGCTGTGTCGTCCAATACCAGCGCAGCGTTTGTGACGTCAGCTTTTACTCCGACAGCTGACCCTCCCTTTACAAAATCGTACGCAAAACTTTATTTTCTCTACGCTTCTTATTAAAATTCAGTAACAACATAAAACATTCGCTATCGTGCCAGTTTCTCTAATTTTGAAAAAATAGTTTCTCTCATACTTAGTAAAACCTTTCCATTTACTAAACATACACTACGAGTAAAACCCTTCCGTTTACTCTTCACATAAGCTTCAGAAATACCTGCTACTTCTTCAACGTTACCCTTTCTAGGTGATATAACATCAAATTTTTACCAGTGTATTCCTTTGCTGTCACTCACACGCACAGAGTCCCTAACAAGTACTGATAGCCCTGCTTAACTTTTCAATACTATTTCTGCCTGACAGATAACCTCACTGCAGTATGGCTTCCACTTACCATCTGCTATTCAAATTTTCCCTGGGGATTCTAGACAACATAAAACAAAACTTTTAAACAAAACGGATGTTAATTTATAAAAAATAAATTCTCATTACCAATTAACAAAGTGCAACCATCCTCTGCTACCAGAAAGCTGATCCAGCGGGTTACTAGCAACAAGCATTCATACACTGAATACTCACCTGGGCCCATTCATTCATACTACGCTAGCAAGAGTTGTACTCTTATCAATATCCCTGCTACCAATTACCTTTCTGATTGAAGAGTAATGACTTACCAATGGACCCTTTGATAATTGGGAAATTTAAAATGAGAGACATACAATACAATTCATAAATCTGAAATAATCACTGAGTCAGGAAGTTTTAAAATGTTTATCTAAAGCTTTAGCAGAGTAAATTACAATCCACATAATACTCAATCGTATATCAAGGAGGAAATATACTATAAATCACTTATTAAGCATCAAATGATGGTCCCCCAGAAAAGAGAAGATAGAGACAGCAGCACAACTAAAGATTTTGCTTATAGTTACCTAAAAGTGTGAGAACCAAACCCCTTGGCCAAGGAGTTGGAAAGGGTCCTAGTAAGGATGAAGACCAAGACCTCCGGACCAGGTTCAAGCCGGGACAGGTGACCTCTCTACCAACGACGCCTGCGTCGTTCCTTCTCTGACACTTCGTTCCTCCTCGATTTCTTCTGTGTCTTCTTTCTAATGGAATCCGCCGCCCCCACCTCAGGACCTCTCTGGACAGCGGGTCAGTCTGTAATCGATCAGCTCGTTCTGTGGTCCTCCAAGCTGACACCCTCAACGCTGTGTTCCTGTGTGCCCTAATGCTAACTAATTAGCTAATTCTATATCTATTATATCCTTCTACACCCAGGTACCTCCCATTAATGTTTCAAAATTATGGGCCCACTACTTCTGATTGGACGGGGACAGGGGGTTGATCCTCACACCATGTCAATTTAATTCAATTTCTTTAAGCCCATTGTTTTTAAATACCGCCCCTCACAATTAATACATTTGCTTTATTTCCCACCCGTCTCACGACAAAACTTAATACAAAATGTATATTCAATGTTGCATTTGAGGGAACATTGCGGATGTAGTGGAGTTGACGAACAGGTCATGGCCTTGGATGTCTTCCAAGTTGACTTCATCGCTGTGTCTTGATTTTCAGAGCGCATGCGCACATCCCATAGGTCTCGAGCTGCCGTTCTGTTAACCCAGGCCCCAATTTACAAACTAATAGAAATCAAAGAAGAAACATATTAAAATCAAAAATAAATGTCTTCACTGTATACCCCCTATTTCTACTCTATTCCCATTTAATTATAAACTCTATCCCGCATTAGTAGCGTTAATTGCAGCAAATGCGTAAGCCTTAGCACGTGAGAACATTAAGCAGCCATTTTAACACACACTGCGCAGAAGCAAAGATTCCCTCCAAGCAAAGAAAGACGTCATACCACGTGATATGGTTGACACATGCGCAGTAGAATTTCCCGCACTTAGCGGCCATTTTGGATTAGACAAGCATTACTTATTAGATTAAATACATAGGCAAGCTTCTCTCGGATACTGTGTTCGTGTATGCATTTATTAGTAAAGACATTACAAAGTTTAATTAAATAATACTGTGAGAGGATTGCTTACGAGCAAGTCTCATTGTGAGTCCTTGCTCCATCAGCACCGCCGGCCTCCATGTCAGCAGCTTGTCTTTCAGCACGCTTGACAACTTTGCCAGCCATCAACACTCGCTCCAGAATAAGAGTTTCTCTCAGCATTCGTCAGCTGAATGAATCTGACAGGCATTCATCAATAACTCTAAGACGCATAGCTTCCTCATCATTAAATGCAATGAACTTACAGTGTTTGATGAGTGTATCGAGTCTCTCCACAAATTCATCAATGGTTTCACCAACTTTTTAACATTCTTGACTGAAAATCTATCATTCGTAATCAACGTTTGGCACTGGATTGAACTTATTTCTCCCTCAGTTCACTGCATTTTCTTTATGACTTCTTTCACATCATCACCAGCAAGATTTCTGAGATTCTTGATAATATTTTTGTTATTCGTCTCTTCAAGTGCATCAATGAAACCATCAAATGTCTCTATCTAAGCAGTCCATCTATCCCCAATATTTTTCTTTTTGGTGGTATCGAAAGGTGGTGGTGGTTTCAGGAACGCTGCAGCATTGTAGACCAGTGTGGAACTTACTGACACCGCTGGCGGCTCACTGTGACTTCATTTAGAGGAGAGGGGAGAGGACTTGGCCTAACAGCTAGGGCGGTCGACCTCGAATCTGGGGAACTGGGTTCGAGTCTCGGCAATGACGCTGAACATCCTGTGATTCTGGGCAAATCACTTAATCTCCCTGTGCCTAACAAAAATGAATGTGTCCTCATGTAATGCAACTGGTGCTATGTAAAGCGCTCTGATACCCGATTCGGGTCAAGTTTGCGCTATATAAAACTCTGTAAAAAAATAAATAAATTAGGCAACACATCTGTGAGACCTTGCAACGTGCAGTCCTTTGAATCCTCTTTAATGATAGCCAGAAACGTGACTTCATTCGCTGCCATCTGAAAAAGTTCACTATTCTGAGAGTCGCTCTTAGCTCTTTATTCTTTAAAGACCTGTGAAGTTGTTCTAAGCCCCATTCGGCAACTTTGTGAATGAACCGCTTCGGGTATGGACGGCTCTGTAAGCACAACCCCAAGCAATTCTCCTTGAGCCAACTTCACCGACGTGTTGTGGTACAATGAATCTCTTTGATGCATTCAGTAAGTCATTTATTTCTTCTCTTCTAAATGTCAATTTGCATTTTCTGACACCTGGTTGTTCTCTGCCTTGCAGCGCTTCTGTTCACTGCGTTACTTTGCAAATTATGATTATCAGTGAATGCGCTTCGTAAACTGGGTTGAATCCGCCTTCAGCTCTAACACTCCTATAATGTACGACTTTATCTGGCGTGGCAGCACAGTATCTTTATGTATGTCCTGACCAGCAGGTTTTCAGCCATCGAAGTGTAGGTTCTTTGCAACGTTTCAGTTGTCGTCACCTATTTTACTGCGACTGAAGTTGCGCTTTGACTCCACATGCATGAAGCGTGGATTCTGTATTTCGACAGTGGCACACTTGGCACATATGAGCAGTTTGCTTGGACCATGGCAAACTCTCTGGGAGAGCACGGTCATTCTTCTGGTTACTTATCCCCTATCTCGTCCCCAGTTGCAGCATCCTCCCCGGATTAGGTACCCACCAATGACTACGCCACACACCGAGCTTAATATTATACATCATTATTCGTCTGCGTGCAACTGCGAACCCAATATTTTAAAACAAGCTTTCATTACATTCCGCTGTGACACCTAAGTCACAGCTCTATGGAGACCGTAAGGAGCCAAAAGGGTTCCGTCATAAAACTCGCAAGACACTACAGGTAGTTCTCCGCTCTTTCAGCTGGGGAGGCACATGTTAAACCTGATAGCTTTTGGTATGGTCTTCCCCTACCTTATTATACTTAATAAGTGGCAACTGCTGTTTGGGAGCAGATTGAGAAAGACTTCTGTTACTCATTATTGGTAAAATTAGATTTTACATTACTATTCTGAAAATGCCACTATTAGAAATTTAGCATTTTTATGCCTAAACAAAATGTGCCTTTCTGCCAGTGTCCAGGGTCACATGACTGTAATAACTCTCCTGTGGTGAGATGTGTATTCCTTTCAGACAGAGGACAAAAGGGCCTTTGGTGTAGAGAAGAGTGATCCTCTGCTGATCAGGATGGCCTGTGGGTTGTACCTAGCCCTTCCTGAACTTCAAAGGGTAGCCTATGGGCAGTGCCCACTCCCTTCCTGACTTCTAAAAGTGCCTGCTCTGTCACTTGGGACAGCTGACTCCTGGGACAGCCTGAACTTTGTTACCCTAGACAGTTTGGTGCCAAACCCTGGGGAAGGAAAAGAACTGACCATAACCAGTTTAGGATTAGACAAAGAGAGTGACCACCCACACACCGGCTGGCACTAGGTATAAAAGAAAAGCAAAAAGAACAATTGATGGACAGAATGCAGAGCAATGTCATACATTCACCCCAGTACAGAGATCTGGGCCTAAATCCATCGTTTTTTTGCTGACCATGCCATTCCAGTTTGGACCCAGCCATATGCAAATCAGTCTTGACCCTGCACCCAATGGGAACAGTCCAGCCCGAACTGCCAGGCCAGGTCCTCCCTGGACTGGAAACAAGCATCCTAGGACTGGTGTCGGGGTTTCACCCCTCATCAGCCAGGATAGCTTGACTCCAATGGCATGGAGAGCACGGGACCCACGCCTGGGCATACCCGTCCCACTCGGGTGACAAATGCAAAAAGAACAATTGATGGACAGAATGCAGAACAATGTCATACATTTACCCAAGTAAAGAGATCTGGGCCTAAATCCATTGTTTTTTTTGCTCACCATGCCATTCCAGTTTGGACCCAGCCATATGCAAATCAGTCTTGACCCTGCACCCAATGGGAACAGTCCATCCCGAACTGCCAGGCCAGGTCCTCCCTGGACTGGAAACAAGCATCCTAGGACCGGTTTCGGAGTTTCACCCCTCATCAGCCAGGATAGCTTGACTTCAATGGCATGGAGAGCACGGGACCCACGTCTGGGCATACCCATCCCACTCGGGGTGACAAATGCAAAAAGAACAATTGATGGACAGAATGTAGAACAATGTCATACATTCACCCCAGTACAGAGATCTGGGCCTAAATCCATTGTTTTTTTGCTCACTATGCCATTCCAGTTTGGACCCAGCCATATGCAAATCAGTCTTGACCCTGCCCCCAATGGGAACAGTCCAGCCCAAACTGCCAGGCTAGGTCCTCCCTGGACTGGAAACAAGTATCCTAGGACTGGTTTCGGGGTTTCACCCCTCATCAGCCAGGATAGCTTGACTCCAATGGCATGGAGAGCACAGGACCCACGCCTGGGCATACCCGTCCCACTCGGGTGACAAATGCAAAAAGAACAATTGATGGACAGAATGCAGAACAATGTCATACATTTACCCGAGTAAAGAGATCTGGGCCTAAATCCGTCGTTTTTTTGCTGACCATGCCATTCCAGTTTGGACCCAGCCATATGCAAATCAGTCTTGACCCTGCACCCAATGGGAACAGTCCAGCCCGAACTGCCAGGCCAGGTCCTCCCTGGACTGGAAACAAGCATCCTAGGACTGGTGTCGGGGTTTCACCCCTCATCAGCCAGGATAGCTTGACTCCAATGTCATGGAGAGCACGGGACCCACGTCTGGGCATACCCGTCCCACTCGGGGTGCCAAATGCAAAAAGAACAATTGATGGACAGAATGCAGAACAATGTCATACATTCACCCCAGTACAGAGATCTGGGCCTAAATCCATAGTTTTTTTGCTCACCATGCCATTCCAGTTTGGACCCAGCCATATGCAAATAAGTCTTGACCCTGCACCCAATGGGAACAGTCCATCCCGAACTGCCAGGCCAGGTCCTCCCTGGACTGGAAATAAGCATCCTAGGACTGGTTTCGGGGTTTCACCCCTCATCAGCCAGGATAGCTTGACTCCAATGGCATGGAGAGCACGGGACCCATGCCTGGGCATACCCGTCCCACTCGGGTGACAAATGCAAAAAGAACAATTGATGGACAGAATGCAGAACAATGTCATACATTTACCCGAGTAAAGAGATCTGGGCCTAAATCCATTGTTTTTTTTGCTCACCATGCCATTCCAGTTTGGACCCAGCCATATGCAAATAAGTCTTGACCCTGCACCCAATGGGAACAGTCCATCCCGAACTGCCAGGCCAGGTCCTCCCTGGACTGGAAACAAGCATCCTAGGACCGGTTTCGGAGTTTCACCACTCATCAGCCAGGATAGCTTGACTTCAATGGCATGGAGAGCACGGGACCCACGCCTGGACATACCCGTCCCACTCGGAGTGACAAATGCAAAAAGAACAATTGATGGACAGAATGCAGAACAATGTCATACATTTACCCGAGTACAGAGATCTAGGCCTAAATCCATCGTTTTTTTGCTCACCATGCCATTCCAGTTTGGACCCAGCCATATGCAAATCAGTCTTGACCCTGCACCCAATGGGAACAGTCCAGCCCGAACTGCCAGGCCAGGTCCTCCTTTGACTGGAAACAAGCATCCTAGGACCGGTTTTGGGGATTCACTCCTCATCAGCCAGGATAGCTTGACTCCAATGGCATGAAGAGCATGGAACCCATGTCTGGGCATACCCGTCCCACTCGGGGTGACAAATGCAAAAAGAACAATTGATAGACAGAATGCAGAACAATGTCATACATTCACCCGAGTACAGGGATCTGGGTCTAAATCCATCGTTTTTGTGCTCACCCTGCCATTCCAGTTTGGACCCAGCCAAATGCAAATCAGTCTTGACCCTGCACCCAATGGGAACAGTCCAGCCCAAACTGCCAGGCCAGGTCCTCCCTGGACTGGAAACAAGCATCCTAGGACCGGTTCCGGGGTTTCACCCATCATCAGCCAGGATAGCTTGACTCCAATGGCATGGAGAGCACGGGACCCACGTCTGGACATACCCATCCCACTTGGGGTGACAAATGCAAAAAGATCAATTGATGGACAGAATGCAGAACAATCTCATACATTCACCCCAGTACAGAGATCTGGGCCTAAATCCATCGTTTTTTTTGCTTACCATGTGTAGGAAAGTAGGATCTGCTGCTTATGGTTACCCCCACTTTTTGCTTCATGTTACACTGTTTTTGACTAGCCTGACTGGGATCCTGCTAATCAGGACCCCAGTCTATCTGCTTTGTCCCTAAACTGCTATGTCATGTACTTAGGTACACTCCAGATTGGATACTGGGGTACCCTTATCAATCCCTAGTATATGGTACCCATGTACCCGGGGCATAGGTACCCCAGAGGCCTCCCATGGGCTGAAGCATGTATTATGCCACCCATGAGAGGCCATGCCAAATGGATCTACAGGCCTGCCATTGCAGCCTATGTAAGTTGGTGCATGCACCACTTACTAAAGATATAGGTTTACTATATCTACGGGTCACTACACTTAAAACCTATGTGTCACCCCTATAGCAGGCCTTGACAATCCTGGAGGCAGGGTGCTTGGTCTTAAGTGAGAGGGTGCCACTGCATGAGCAGGACACCCCTGCAGCCTATGGAGTCCATTCTCCCCGGTTGTTAGTGCTGCAGCCATTTCCGACATAGAGAGTGGCATTATGCAACCGCGTAATGACCAACTCTAAAATGGCTGAAAGTAACCCTATCGTGTTTGGTGTCAAACATTGTGGAATCATACCCCCACCCTGGTAACCGGTGTGGGAGGTATGATTCCACCCCTCAGAAACTAGCTTTTTGAGGTCCCTGGTGTTCCTGGTCCCAGCCTTCTAGTCCTGGGCAGCCAAAATCATTGCTGCCGACCAGAGACACATTTCTGCCATTCTGCTGCTGAGCCAAGCTCGAGCAGGGGTAGGCAGAACAATAGGCATCCTGTCACTAGGAGGTGTGACCACCTCCCAGACAGGATTAAGTGTATTAGGCCTGGGTGGGTGAGCTTGCCAGTGACCGAAAGTCTGCATGAGGGGCACATTTGGTGTTCCTGTGCATAGTCCAGTTCAAACCAGTCCTGGGAGCCATTGGCTCCTGCTCTTGCGTGAAACTGAACAAAGGAGATGGGAGTAACCTCCCCACTGTCCTGACCCTCCTCTGGGAGGGTTCCCTGAATCTGTCCAACCCTCTCCCGTGGGTACAAAAGGGCTTACCTGGCTGTAGGACCCTAGATTCGACATGGACAAGATTCTGAACAAGAAACCACTGACCTTCGACCGTCTGGACACTCTGGACTTCGTTTGGGCCGACTTCTTCTCCCACTCCGTCCAAAGCATCGTCTGTGCCCGTGCACCATACAGGCTCTGTGCAGGACCTGTGGAGCATCAAGGACAACCAAAGACATCTCACTTGTAGTGAAGGAGTCACTCCCCTGCAACCGCAGGCACCGCATCACGATTGACCGGTCTGCTGCTCCTCAGCTCCTATGGACTCCAAAGGCACCAGCAACACAGGCAATCAGTTTCCAAGTCCCTTGAGGTCCGAGCTGCCCTCTCACCAAGTTTGAGGCCAGAATCCCTTGTGGGGGCTGCAATACCCATACCCCTGCGCACCGCGTACTTTTGCAAGTGCATATGCTTGTTGGTGTTCCCAAAACAAGTGCACTGGGCTCGAAGTAGCCTCAATCTCTGGCATCATTTCCACCAAAGAACTTTGGCCTCCTCACACCGAGTGCTCCATAGGCTGTTGCTTTGTAAATCTGCTCGAGGTCCCCTCGCGACTCCTGTGCCCCTGGCCTGTGGGTCCTCTAGAGGGTCAACCCTGCATTTCTTGGGCGCCCCTGGTTGCTCCAGGCTTGCCCTGACTCCCCTGTGTTTGGTGAGTCTCCTGAACCTTGCTGGTCCGAACTGTAACCTTTCTTGACCATCTTTGTGGGTTGCCGCTGCCAAGGATTGTTGGTGCTCCAGCTCGATACTGACCCCTCAGCACTCGACATCCTTTGTGGGACAGCTCGTTTCTGGCTCCTGGTCATCCTCAACATCTCCTGGTCCCGGTGGCTGCAGAGTCAAGAACCCCCTCAACGCACCTGAAGCACCCGACATCAGTGGGCATTCGTCTACCGAGCCCCTGGTCACTCCTGAGTGACCCAGACTCTGTTCCCTCTGCTTTCAGGTACTCTTCATCAAGAATCCACCCTTGGATTCCATCGGACACTTTTCTTCTTTCCCGCAGTGGCATTTCCTTAAAGTCTTCCATTGAGATCGACGGCGGTTTCCGACACCACTTCAGCCCTATGCACCCAGCTTCCCTGGGATAGGTAACTCTGGTTCTGCGGTATTCACGGGTGTGGTGGCTCTTCAACCTCCAATGATCCAAAGGGCTTCCTCGTAATCCACTGGGAAGGGTCCTTAAACTTTAAAACTACAACCCATAGAATTGTACGGCGCACGCGGTCGTGTTCCCACACTGCACCCATTCTCCGTGGGGTCCCTACTTACTCACCTTGGGTGGTTCCTTGGAATCCCACCGATTTTACATCCTCTAGACACTGTCTTGGCTCGAGTCATGTTCTTATAAAGTAAGTAAGTCCAGTACTTGTATAGTGCACGAATCACCCCCGAAGGGGTCTCTCGGCGCTTGGGGGCCGTTGGGAAGATTAAGCGAGCTATTGCCCAGAGTCGCATGGTGCTGGGCAGACCCCTGCCGCCGGAGCCAGGGATCGAACTGTGATCCCCAGCATCCAGCGTCAGTCGCCCTGGCCGCGGCTCCACACTTATACCACTATTTTAGTATATGGTTTGGTCTCCCCCTGGAGCCCACTGTGTATTAGTGCTACTTACAAATGTTTCTGTGCTACAGTATTGTGTGCTTTGTGTTTATCTGTGTGTAGCAGATACTGTGAAGTATTTATAGTGTGTTATAATAATAAATACATATTTTTATAACTAATGTGTGGTCTCCCTTCATTTAACCAATACAATAAGGTTGCATTCTGGTAAAACATGCTGCTTAACATTCCTTCAAGACTAAGCCTGAAGGCTGCTCTCCACAGCTACCACTTGGATAGCTTTCTAAAGGTTATCTTTGACCTCTTAAATCACCATAAGGGTTGGTTGGACTGGTACAGGGTGCCCACTTTAATTAGTGGACACCATATCCCAGGCCAACTTCTCACATTGATATAAGAGACCTGTGCACACGTAATCAGTGTTGACAGTATAATTACTGCAAATAACATGCATACAAGACATATACAGTAGTCAGAATGCCATTTTCTTCTTGTGCTTTAATTGCAGACCAAATGCCCAGCCAACACGTGTTTCGTCAGGGTAGGAACCCACGACTTCAAGGCTACAGGATGTATAATAGCAATATGTTAACACACTGTGTCATGCAGTTAAAATAACTGCAGACCGAAAAGGCGATAAAAAAGTGACTTTAGTGCAAATTACACCCAATGGGACCAGAACCGAAGAAAAATTGTTAATCATGAAAACATAAGAGCAACAAAAACACCAATAAGTGCATACATGTGTTGATATTTAAAACATTAGAGTCACATACTAAACTGATAATAATGAATACCAGTCCACAAAACCCTAAAAATGTGGTTCTCTCATGTGGCCTGTATATTAAAACCATGCATAAGTAATTTGCAACCACATAATATGATAAATGGGTGTGTGATAGAAGGAAAAAAGAGAATAGCCAAGACCCAAAATGCAAAGGCAAAGAACAAGACGTTGAGGAAGTGGGTGGAATCCAAAAGACGTTAAAGTAAAACAAAAAAATTCTAAAAGTAAACCTTACCTAAGGACATATGAAAGGAAAAAGACAAAAGCAAAAGGTGAAAAAGAACGATACAACCATATACCTGTGAATAACACTGTATGACCGCGAGTGACTCTCAGGATCCGGCCCGGGGTAACGACGGAGTAGAGCGTTGCCTCACGCCCTGAGCTGTTGCCAGGAGCGGAAGGTACCCTCCCGATTTGATACGGGAGAACAAGACCTGTGATCATACAGTGTTATTCACAGGTATATGGTTGTATCGTTCTTTTTCACCTTTTCTAGAGTGCAGTAGTCACATCTTGGTCCTGAAGAAAGCCTTTTTTGGCTGAAACATGTAGACCGCACCTCTAGCGCATTCGCACATTCATTTAGATCGCGCGTTTACTGCTTTTTAACTTTTGACATACACGAGATACCTTATAAATTTATTTTTCTCATGTTAGTCAATTTTAAATTATTTTGTACACTGCACAATTACTTCTTTACACTGTTCATGCTCCATCAATCTTTAGCGATTGTGTCTCTAAACCATTGATTAAAAACATCCGCGAGCTCCTCCTTTACATTTAGAAAGGAGTTGTAGCTCCTTGGTTGCAGTAGCTTGCAGCCGAGAGGAGATCCCAAATGATGAAGCATGCCACTTCGGTGGGTGATGGGAATCCGTCCTCTTAATTGAGTTTCCCCTATCAGTTATTATTTTATGTAGTTTTGGCTGGTCAAAAACTCTCTATCTATATACACCTTAGACCCGCGGATTTTGTGTTGTTTATGTACTTGGTTTGGGGATTTATCCGCGCAGGTCTTTAAATATTCCCTAGGACCCCTTTCTTATCTAGTAGTTATTACCCCAAGGAACCACCCAAGGTAGTGACACAGGGGACCCACGGGGGCTGTGTGCAGTGTGTGAACACAGCCGCGAGCTCTGTTATCGTCTATGGGAAAGTCGCGGTTAGAGTTTTAGAGTTTAAGGACAGTTAGAAATGGATTAGGACCAAACCCTCTTGGACTTAGACAGTTCTAGGGTCAACACCCATGGGAGCACCGGAGTACTCGAGTTACCTCACCCAGGGAAGCCGGGTGCATAGGTGTCGAATGGTGTCGGGTCACGTTGTCGATTTCAATGGCAGCCTGCAAGGAAGTGCTGCTGCCGTGAAGATGCGAAGTGTCCGAAGAGATCCAAGCCTGGATCGGAGGTGAGAAGAACCTGAAAGCAGAGGGGACAGAGTCTGGGTCACTTGCCAGTGACCAGGGGCACGATAGTCGAATGCCCACCGATGTCGGGTGCTTCAGGTGGAGGAGGTGAAGCTTGACTCTTCAGCCACGAGGACCAGGAGGCGTCGACGACAACCAGGAGCTGGATTCGAGCTGTCCCACAAAGGATGTCGAGTGCTGCAGTGTTGGTGTCCAGATTGAACACAAAAAGCCTTGGCAACAGCAACCCACGCAGAAAGGAGAAAGATGCTTCTGTGCAGACCAGCAAGGTCTGAGGGACTCACCACTCAGTGGGGAGTCAGGGCACGTCTGGAGCAGCCAGGGAAGCCCAAAGAAAATCAGAGTTGCCTTCACAGGAACCCACCAGTCGACAGACCAGGGATCGCGAAGGAGCCTCAAGCGGAAATGCAAGAAGTGGGCCCACGGAACACTCGTGGAGTGTAGGCTCACAATCTTTGGTGCAAATGATGCTCGGGGCCTGGGCTACAAGTAACCCAAAGCAGGACTTCAAGAGTTGTCAAGAAGTTGATGCACTAGCAAATGTGCACGGTGTCCAGGAGTTCTGGTTCCACGTCACTGGTGAGGGCTGCGGGTCTCAGCTTTGCTGGGGACTCGGGTCGGCCTCTGAAAAGTCTGGAAATCCTCTTCCTGGGCTGCAGTTACTTCGGAGTCCGGCGGGAGCTTCGGAGATGCAGACCGGCCAATGCTTTGTTGGTGCCTGCCAAGCAGGGGAGTCACTCCTTGACCCCAAGGGAGATTTCTTCAGTCCTCTAGTCTTGAGTAGAACGTCGAAGTTCCATTCAGTTGCAGAGTTTCATCCAGGGATATCTAAAGTCCTGTTGCCAGTGGTTCCTTACTTATACCTAAGAAAGGGGTTGGACTAACTCTGTGGACCCACCTATGGGAGGGTTTGGAAAGAGGGGTGGCTACACCCATTTCCTTTGTCCAGTTTTGCGCCAGAGCAGGGGCTGGCAGCCCCTGCAACCGGTTTGAACTGGGGTATGCACGAGGACACCAAATGTGCCCCCAGTGCAGGACTTTCAAGCACTCTTGGAGTGCACCCACCCAGCCCCAATCCACTAAGGCCTGTCTGGGAGGTGGTAACACCTCCCTGTGACAGGAAACCTATTGTCCAGGCCTCCCCTGCCAGAGTTTCGGTCAGCAGCAGGAGGCCAGACTCGTGTCTGTGGCTGCAGTATCCATTTTGTGATGCCAGGCTCTGTTTAGTTGGTACCGGGTATACCGGTGCTGTCATGTCTCTCCCTCTAGAAGGGTGGGATCATACTCCCACACCAGTTACTGGTGTGGGGGTATGATTCCAAGGTGTTTGACACCAAACACGACCTGTTTCCGTGCAGCCATCCCAAAGTTAGCATTTACCGCGGGGATATAATGCACTTAAGAGTATATGGTCAGGCTGCACCACAGACAACCCCGGAGAGGAGATTCCGAAGGCTGCAGAGGGGCTCTGCTCATGCATGGGCACCCTCTCACATAAAACCAAGCACCCTGCCTTCAGGATTGATAAGGCCTGCCATAGGGGTGACTGATAGGTTACTATGTGCATTGATAGGTGAGATATAGTGAACCTATATCGCTGTAAGGGGTGCATGCACCACCTTACTCAGGCTGCAGTAGCAGTCCTGTGGTGTCATTTTGGAGGGCCTTCCAGGGGTGGCACAATACATGCTTCAGCCCCTGGTAGGCCTCTGGGGTACCTATGCCCTGGGTACATAGTATACCATATACTAGGGACTTATAAGGGCACCCCAGAATCCAATCTGAAGTGTACTTAAGGTACATGGAATCAATTTAGAGAGGAAGCAGCTAGGCTGGGGTCCTGGATAGCAGGGCCCCAGCCAGACTAAAGTCGAAAAACAGTGAGACATCAGCAAAAAGTGGGGGTAACCATAAGAGGCAGATCCTACTATCCTACACCTACCACCACTGCCCCTAAGGCAACTGCGCCCCCTAGCACAAGTACAGGTGGTGGTACATGGAACAACAGATTAGTAGGGTTAACCTTGGGCTCTGAGATGGGTTCTGGCCTAGTCAGAACTCCAGCTCAGGCTGTTTTAGTCTGTGATGGTGGCATGGATCTTGCCACCTTATTTGTCAGTCCCAGTAACCTGGGCAAATACAGAAACAGCCTTTGATCAATGGTAAGGAGGCCATGGCATACAGGGACACAGGTGCAAGTGTCACTATGGTGACAGAGAATCTTGTGGGCCCTGACCAAATCATACTTGGGGAAATGTACCAAGTGACCAATGCTAACAATGTCAGGACTGATAATTCCTTGGCAGTTGTTAATTTCAGCTGGGGAGGGGTAACTGGCCCTAAGAAAGTTCTGGTTAGCTCAGACCTTCCAGTGGAGACTTCAGCTTTGACTGAAGTAGAGTTAGGGACTCATGCAGCAAAGCTGGGCATCACTGCAGATGTGTTTGCTGTGACCAGGTCACAGGCCAAGCTGGCTAACACTGAACAGGCCTAGAATCCTGGAACAATGGACCAAGGGCCTCCCAAGAGAAGGAGCAGGAGGGGTAAGGCTGTGTCTTCCCCGCAGACTCAGTGTGAGGATAAATCTCTTGAGGGAGATGATCCCAGTCCCTGTGGAGGAACTGTCTCAGATGAACTGGAACCTGATCAGGTTGAGTTCTTGGGGACAGGGGGCCCTTCCAGGGCAGACTTGAGTTTGGAGCAGCAAACCTGCCCCTCTCTTGAACCCCTCAGACAGCAAGCTGCTGCTGAGGCTGCTGGGAGTGTCAGTGGATCTCACAAGATCTATTGGGATGAGGGACTTCTATACTCAGAGGGTAAAGACCCCAAGCCTGGTGCCACCAGGAGGTTGGTCATACCTCTGAAGTTTAGGGTCTTCCTACTCACCCTAGCACATGACATCCCGTTGGCAGGACACCTAGGCCAAAGCAAGACTTGGGACAGGCTTGTCCCTCACTTTCACTGACCTCACATGTCAGAGGACACAAAGGAGTGTTGTCGCTCCTGTACCACCTGTCAAGCCAGTGGTAAGTCAGGTGGTACCACAAAGGCCCCCCTCATACCACTACCTGTGGTGGGGGTCCCCTTTGAGAGGGTTGGGATTGATATCATTGGTCCCATGAACCATCCAACTGCATCTGGGCACAGTTATATTCTAGTGGTGGTGGGCCATGCCACACTAGGTATCCAGAGGCTATACCCCTTAGAACCACCACAGCTCCTGTGGTGGCCAGGGCCCTCCTGGGAATTTTTTCCAGAGTGGGTTTCCCTAAGGAGGTCTTAACTGACAGAGGTACCAACTTCATGTCAAGTTACATTACTGCAATGTGGAAGGAGTGTGGAGTGAACTACAAGTTTACCACACCCTATCACCCACAATGCAATGGGTTGGTTAAAAGGTTCAACAAAACCCTCAAGAGCATGATCATGGGCCTCCCAGAAAAGCTTAGGCGAAAATGGGATGTCCTGTTGCCCTGCCTTCTCTTTGCCTACAGAGAGGTCCCACAAAAGTGGGTTGGCTACAGCCCTCTTGAACTTTTGTTTGGGCATCCAGTTAGGGGTCCCTTGTGTTTGGTTAAGGAAGGATGGGAGTTACCTCTCAAACCTCCTAAACAAGACATAGTGGACTATGTCTCCGCTCCAGGATGGCTGAGTACATGAAGAAGGCAAAAAAAACATTGAAGCAAGTCAAGAATTGCAAAAAGCTTGGCATGACCAAAAGGTTGTTCTTACTGTTTATCAGCCAGGGCAGAAGGTGTGGGTGTTGGAGCCTGTGGCCCCAGCAGCTCTCCAAGATAAATGGAGTGGACCCCATACCATCCTTGAGCAGAAGGGAGAGATCACCTACTTGGTGGAGCTTGGTACTCCCAGGAGCCCCCATAGGGTGCTCCATGTGAACAGGCTCAAGCCCTACATTGACAGGGCTGACATGGGCTTGCTCATGGCAACTGATGAGGGACAGGAGGAAGAGAGTGATCCACTCCCTGACCTCCTCTCACAGAACCCTGATGATGGGTCAGTTGATGGTGTAGCTTTGGCAGGCAGCCTCACTGACCAGCAACAAATTGATTGTAGAAAGGTCCTCAATCAATACAGACACATGTTTTCTCTGACTCCTAGTCAGACCACCTGGTGTACCCATGAAGTGGACACAGGTGAAAGTCTACCTGTTAAAAATAAGTTTTACAGGCAGCCTGACCATGTCAGAGACTGCATCAGGACTGAGGTCCAAAAGATGCTAGAGTTGGGAGTAATTGAGCCCTCGGATAGCCCTTGGGCTAGTCCAGTGGTCTTGGTACCAAAACCTCACACCCAGGGTGGTAAAAGAGAGATGAGGTTTTGTGTTGACTACAGGGGACTCAATGCAGTCACTAGGACTGATGCTCATCCAATTCCTAGGGCAGATGAGCTTATTGACACTTTGGCCTCAGCCAAGTTCGTGAGCACATTTGACCTAGCTGCTGGCTATTGGCAAATCAGACTTTCTGAGGATGCCAAACCAAAAACAGCATTTTCAACCCCTAGTGGGCATTATCAATTTATTGTGATGCCCTTTGGTTTGAAGAATTCACCTGCCACATTCCAAAGTCTGGTGAATAAAGTACTTACAGGTCTGGAAGCCTATAGTGCAGCATATCTTGATGATATAGCTGTCTTTAGCTACACCTGGGAGGATCACCTGGTCCACCTGAAGAATGTTTTGGAGGCTCTGCAAAAGGCAGGCCTCACTATCAAGGCTACTGAGTACTAGATAGGGCAGAACAAGGTTGTGCACCTGGGCGACCTTGTGGGTGGAGGCCAGGTTCAACCATTACAGAGCAAAATCCAGACCATCATGGACTGGGTTGCTCCAACTACCCAGACTCAGGTCAGAGCTTTCTTGGGCCTGACTGGGTATTACAGGAGATTTGTGAAAGGATATGGGTCTATAGTGACTCCCTTGAATGATCTCACATCAAAAAGAATGCCCAAGAAGGTTCAGTGGACAGTTAGCTGTCAGAAGGCATTAGATGATCTCAAGCAGGCCATGTGCACTGCTCCCATTCTGCAAAGTCCTGACTACTCAAAGCAATTTATTGTCCAAATAGATGCATCTGAGTTGGGGGTAGGGGCTGTGTTGTCACAACCTAATGCAGAGGGTCTGGATCAACCAGTAGCTTTTATCAGCAGAAGGTTGACCCCCAGAGATAAACGATGGTCAGCTATAGAGAGGGAAGCCTTTGCTGTGGTCTGGGCCCTGAAGAAGCTGATGCCATACTTGTTTGGCACTCACTTCATTGTTCAGACAGACCATAAGCCCCTCCTATGGCTAAAACAGATGAAGGGTGAAAACCCCAAACTTTTGAAGTGGTCCATTTCCCTATAGGGTATGGACTATACAGTGGAACATAGACCTGGGAGTAACCATGCCAATGCAGATGGACTCTCAAAAAATATTTCCACTTAGAAAATGAAGTCTCAACTGGGCAACGTTAGTCTCATCTCTTTACGTTTGGGGGTGGGGGGTTGTGTAGGAAAGTAAGATCTGCTTCTTATGGTTACTCCCACTTTTTGCTTCATGTTACACTGTTTTTGACTAGTCTGACTGGGATCCTGCTAATCAGGACCCCAGTCTATCTGGTTTCTCCATAAACTGCTATGTCATGTACTTAGGTACACTCCAGATTGGCTACTGGGGTACCCTTATCAGTCCCTAGTATATGGTACCCACGTACCCAGTGCATAGTTACCCCAGAGGCCTTCCATGGGCTGAAGCATGTATTATGCCACCCATGAGAGGCCATGCCAAATGGATCTACAGGCCTGTCATTGCAGCCTATGTAAGTTGGTGCATGCACCACTTACTAAAGATATAGGTTTACTATATCTAAGGGTCACTACACTTAAAACCTATGTGTCACCCCTATAGCAGGCCTTGACAATGCTGAAGGCAGGGTGCTTGGTTCTACGTGAGAGGGTGCCACTGCCTGAGCAGGACACCCCTGCAACCTACGGAGTCCAATCTCCCGGGTTGTTAGTGCTGCAGCCATTTACGACATATAGAGTGGCATTATGCGATCGCGTTATGACCAACTCTAAAACGGCTGAAAGTAACCCTATCGTGTTTGGTGTCAAACATTGTGGAATCATACCCCCACACTGGTAACAGGTGTGGGAGGGCGTGGGAGGTATGATTCCACACCTCAGAAACGAGCTTTGTGAGGTTTCCTGGTGTTCCCAGTACCAGCCTTCTAGTCCCGGGCAGCCCAAAATGGTTGCTGCCGACGAGACACATTTCTGCCCTCCTGCTGCTGAGCCAAGCTTGAGGAGGGGGAAGGCAGAACAATAGGCATCCTGTCACAGGGAGGTGTGACCACCTCCCAGACAGGATTTAGTGTATTAGGCCTGGGTGGGTGCGCTTGCCAGCGACCGAAAGTCTGCATGAGCCGCACATTTGGTGTCCCTGTGCATAGTCCAGTTCAAACCAGTTCTGGGAGCTGTTGGCTCCTGCTCTGGGGCGAAACTGGACAAAGGACATGGGAGTAACCTCCCCACTGTCCTGACCCTCCCCATGGGAGGGTCCTCTGAATCTGTCCAACCCTCTCCCGTGGGTACAAAAGGGCTTACCTGGCTGTAGGACCCTAGATTCGACGTGGACAAGATTCTGAACAAGAAACCACTGACCTTCAACCATCTGGACACTCTGGACTTCGCTGGACGTTGTTTGGGCCCGACTTTGTCTCCCACTCCGTCCAAAGCATCGTCTGTGCCTGTGCACCATACAGACTCCGTGTAGGACCTGTGCAGCATCAAGGACAACTGAATACATCCCCCTGGAGTAAAGGAGTCACTCCCCTGCAACCCCACGCACCACATCATGATTGTATGGTCTGCTGCTCCTGAGCTCCTCCGGACTTCGAAGGGTCCAGGAACACAGCCGGTGGGTTTCCAAGTCCCTCGAGGTCTGAGCTGCCCTCTCACCAATTTTGAAGCCAGAATCCCTCGTGGGGGCTGCAATATCCGTACCCCTGTGCACTGCATACTTTTGCAAGTGCATATGCTTGTTGGTGTTCCCAAAACAAGTGCACTGGGCTCCGAGTAGTCTTGACCTCTGGCATCATTTCCACCAAAGAACTTTGGCCTCCTGGCACCGAGTGCTCCGTGGGCTGTTGCTTTGTAAATCTGCTCAAGGTCGACTCACAACTCCTGTGCCTCCGGCCTGTGGGTCCTCTAGAGGGTTAACCCTGCATTTCCTGGGCTCCCCTGGTTGCTCCAGGCTTGCCCTGACTCCCCTGTGTTTGGTGAGTCTCTAGACCTTGCTGGTCCGAACCGTAATCTTTCTTGACCATCTTCGTGGGTTGCCGCTGCCAAGGCTTGTTGGTGCTCCAGCCGGACACCGACCCCTCAGCACTTGACATCCTTTGTGGCACAGCTCATATCCAGCTCCTGGTCATCCTCGATGTCTCCTGGTCCAGGTGGCTGCAGAGTCAAGAACCCCCTCAACGCACCTGAAGCACCCAACATCGGTGGGCATTCGTCTACCGAGCCCATGGTCACTTCTGAGTGACCCAGACTCAGTCCCCTCTGCTTTCAGGTACTCTTCACCCTTGGATTCCATCGGACACTTTTCTTCTTTCCCGCAGTGGCATTTCCTTGAAGTCCTCCATTGAGATCGACAGCGGTTTCCGACACCACTTCAGCCCTATGCACCTGGCTTCATTGGGATAGGTAACTCTGGTACTATGGTTTCCATGGGTGGAGTGGCTCTTCAACCTCCTATGATCCAAAGGGCTTCCTCGTAATCCACTGGGAAGGGTCCTTAAACTTTAAAACTACAACCGCGACTCTCCCATAGAATTGTACGGTGCACGCGGTCGTGTTCCCACATTGCACCCGTCCTCCGTGGGGTCCCTACTTACTCACCTTGGGTTGTTCCTTGGGATCCCAGCGATTCTACATCCTCTAGACACTATCTTGACTCGAGCCGTGGTTCTTATACCACTATTTCAGTATATGGTTTGGTCTCCCCCTGGAGCCCACTGTGTATTAGTTCTACTTACGAATGTATCTGTGCTACAGTATTGTGTGCTTTGTGTTTATCTGCATGTTGCAGATACTGTGAAGTATTTAGAGTGTGTTATAATAATAAATACATATTTTTATAACTAATGTGTAGTTCTCCTTTCATTTAACCAATACAATAAGGTTGCATTCTGGTAAAACAAGCTGCTCCGTCCATCATCTTGTGTGTTTTGCATTTCGCCCAGACGTGGGTCCCGTGCTCACTACGCCACTGGAGTCAAGCTATCCTGGCTGATGAAGGCTGATAGCCTGAAACCGGTCCTAGGATGCTTGATTCCGGTCCAGGGAAGACATGGCTTGGCAGTTCGGTCTGGACTGTTCCCATGAGGCACAGGGTCAAGACTGATTTGCATATGGCTATGTCTGAACTGGGGTGGCGTGGTGAAGCAAAATAACGATGGATTAAACCCAGATCTGTGACTGGGGGTGAATGTTTGCAAATGTGCAGCATTCCGTCCATAATCTTGTGTGTTTTGCATTTCACCCTAAGTGGGAAGGGTATGCCCAGACGTGGGTCCCGTGCTCACTACGCCACTGGAGTCAAGCTATCCTGGCTGATGAAGGCTGATAGCCTGAAACCGGTCCTAGGATGCTTGATTACGGTCCAGGGAAGATATGGCTTGGCAGTTCGGTCTGGACTGTTCCCATGAGGCACAGGGTCAAGACTGATTTGCATATGGCTATGTCTGAACTGGGGTGGCGTGGTGAAGCAAAATAACGATGGATTAAACCCAGATCTGTGACTGGGGGTGAATGTTTGCCATTGTGCAGCATTCCGTTCATCATCTTGTGTGTTTTGCATTTCGCCCTAAGTGGGAAGGGTATGCCCAGACGTGGGTCCCGTGCTCACTACGCCACTGGAGTCAAGCTATCCTGGCTGATTAAGGCTGATAGCCTGAAACCGGTCCTAGGATGCTTGATTCCGGTCCAGGGAAGACATGGCTTGGCAGTTCGGTCTGGACTGTTCCCATGAGGCACAGGGTCAAGACTGATTTGCATATGGCTATGTCTGAACTGGGGTGGCGTGGTGAAGCAAAATAACGATGGATTAAACCCAGATCTGTGACTGGGGGTGAATGTTTGCCAATGTGCAGCATTCCGTCCATCATCTTGTGTGTTTTGCATTTCGCCCTAAGTGGGAAGGGTATGCCCAGACGTGGGTCCCGTGCTCACTACGCCACTGGAGTCAAGCTATCCTGGCTGATGAAGGCTGATAGCCTGAAACCGGTCCTAGGATGCTTGATTCCGGTCCAGGGAAGACATGGCTTGGCAGTTCGGTCTGGACTGTTCCCATGAGGCACAGGGTCAAGACTGATTTGCATATGGCTATGTCTGAACTGGGGTGGCGTGGTGAAGCAAAATAACGATGGATTAAACCCAGATCTGTGACTGGGGGTGACGCCAGAGGATTTTACCTGCTGCCACCGTTGTTGTTGGGGACTACCTGTCCCAGGATCCTTCCCTGGAGGGGAGGAGCAGTGCCACTGAAAACGCGCTAAAAGCGCGAGTCATCTTCCGCGGCGCGGGACGCCAGAGGATTTTACCTGCTGCCACCGTTGTTGTTGGGGACTACCTGTCCCAGGATCCTTCCCTGGAGGGGAGGAGCAGTGCCACTGAAAACGCGCTAAAAAGCGCGAGTCATCTCCGTGGCGCGGGAAGCCAGAGGATTTTACCTGCTGCCACCGTTGTTGTTGGGGGCTACCTATCCCAGGATCCTTCCCTGGAGGGGAGGAGCAGTGCCACTGAAAATGCGCTAAAAAGCGCGAGTCATCTCCGCGGCGCGGGACGCCAGAGGATTTTACCTGCTGCCACCGTTGTTGTTGGGGACTACCTGTCCCAGGATCCTTCCCTGGAGGGGAGGAGCAGTGCCACTGAAAACGCGCTAAAAAGCGCGAGTCATCTCCGCGGCGCGGGACGCCAGAGGATTTTACCTGCTGCCACCGTTGTTGTTGGGGACTACCTGTCCCAGGATCCTTCCCTGGAGGGGAGGAGCAGTGCCACTGAAAACGCGCTAAAAAGCGCGAGTCATCTCCGCGGCGCGGGACGCCAGAGGATTTTACCTGCTGCCACCGTTGTTGTTGGGGACTACCTGTCCCAGGATCCTTCCCTGGAGGGGAGGAGCAGTGCCACTGAAAACGCGCTAAAAAGCGCGAGTCATCTCCGTGGCGCGGGACGCCAGAGGATTTTACCTGCTGCCACCGTTGTTGTTGGGGACTACCTGTCCCAGGATCCTTCCCTGGAGGGGAGGAGCAGTGCCACTGAAAACGCGCTAAAAAGCGCGAGTCTTCTCCGCGGCGCGGGACGCGCGCGGGCGCGCCCGGGCGTAGCCCGGGCCAATGGCGGGCCCGTCCTTGCCCGTCATTGCCAGGAAGAGGCAGGGCTGGGCTATTATTCTTTTAACTGCGATCAAGGTCCATGATATAGGTACTGTTGTCCCTTTCCTGTGTTTCCAAACTTTACCTGGTTGGCAGCATAGGCGCTTGATCGTTAATGTGCGTTCGACCCGTTACACCTTAAAAGTGTCCTTGTGAGAGTTATTGGATTTAAGACTTAAGACTCTGCCCTATTTGTCTGGATTTTGCACTGCATTTGTACTTTGTTTTATTTTTGAATTGGTTTTAATGGAACTGTTAATTAACTTATACTGCAAATGGCACCTTTTTGAGGACTATAATTAAGGCTCCGAGGAGTTCGTGAGCCGTGTCTTGCACACTGTATTTTGCACATTGTACTTTGCACATTTTATTTGTACATTGTTTTAAGTGTTTGGTTAATTATTTTTAGGCTGTATTTTACCCGGGCTTGGTGTATTTTTTACAAAGTGTGTTCATAGGTCGTTGGAAAATGAGTAAACATAAAGTAACTACGGGAAGAAATGTGGTCGGCACTTTAGATGCTTTTATTCTAAGAGCTGAATCTGCCCTTATCCACGAAATACAACTGACAGAACGTAGGTTATCCCTTGACCCACATTCCCCGTTAGGGAGACTTTCCCTAACCCCTACACTCCCCGATTCGTTGACGGCTTTGAATCATGATGCCCTCCCAGCTGGGTTGAGCCCGCCATTATCTGTAGCTCCAGTTATATTGACAAACCCCGATCCCTGCTCCTCTAAGGAGAATGAACCTATTCCTGTGCAATCCAAGGCGACAACTAGAGGGCAAAAAGCAAAGCTGAAATCTGTTCGTAATAACGAATCTCATTCTACAAAAAAGGCCCAAGGGCGTACAAAAAAAAACAATGCACAGGAAACTCTAGGAGGGTCAGTAGTAGTTGTCCCCCCCACATGTGGTGCCAACGTGGGTAATCTTAACCCTATGTCTCAGACTGTGCCAGGACAATCATTTGATAGCACTTGGAGGGCAATTTTTGGAGCAGGCTCGAAACTATGTTATCTACTTTATTAGACCCGATGTTCCAAAAAATAAGTGTGATAGAAGCTAGGCTGGCCAAATTAGAGGGGTCTATTGGTTGTATCCCCCCAGCTGGGTTGTTAGCTAGCTCACCCTCAAACATAGATGTCACAGCCGCTAGGGACATAGAAATTGTGGGGGAAGGTGTAGGGGGTGGGTCTACTGGAAAGATTGTAGCGAATAGAGTGGCACATGACAAAAAGGGACCTATTGAGAGTAGGCCCAGTAGTCTAGATACCCCGGTTACTACGCGCCTGCAGCTTAGCAGAGGAGAATCACGTTTGGAAAGGGGGTTAGAGGGGAGGGCCCTTCAGTGTCGGAGTCTCCCGACTATAGATCTTCCTCCTGAATCTACCCCTTATGTAGTGGTGCTGGGGAATGTACCTCCTCTCCCCAATGGGGTTGAGGAAAATTTTGTACAGCTGAAAAATAAACTAAATCATTGGTTTACACACTCTACTACCTGGGGCCACCGAGTATCCAATAATATCCTTATGGCACGTAGGGTTAACTGGATAGGGAGTTCCCGGAAATTGGATACTGGAGACTGTGTCATTGTAAATTTTGACAACCCCTTTACTGCGGGGCGCATCTTATCCAGGGAAATTAGCCTTACCCCGCTAACTGGTTCTGCTGTCAAGGTTCTACCCCTGGGTTATTTCTATAAGCCAGCCCTTAATAGGGAATTGCCTGAAAATAGCTATAGGGCCTCACAACGAAGAGGAGGGCCAAATAATCCAGATCCCAGGCAAAACTCTTCTGCCTCTGCCCACTTGACCTCTGAGTCGGATGGGCAGTCTAGTAATACTCATACATTGGCATTAGATAACAGATTTGCAGCTCTCTCTGGGTTGGACAACTGCGATTGACTAAGGGCCTCTGTTTCTCCTGGAATTCAGTCATTTGCACTTTCTCAGTCCCCAGGGGAGGTAGCTATGAGTCACATAGTTGCGAGGTCTAATAATTTCTTATCTTGGAACATTGCAGGATTGGCTAATAAGTTTCTAGACCCTCGGTGGGTATGCTTCATGAAGCAACACACTGTAATTAGTCTCCAGGAAACATGGTCGGTGGACTGCGATCTTCTTCTAGAAGGTTACAAAGCATTTTTTGTCCCGGCCATTCCTTCACCGAGTGGAAGAGCAAGGGGTGGTCTAGTCACTTATATCTCTGTAGCCGTTGACTGTAAGTCACAGGTGATCCCAACCACACACCCGGGAATTCTGGCATTGTCAGTAACTAGGGGGGACATTAGATGGGGAATTTTTAATTTTTATAACTCGGTGGCCAGTTCGTACTGAGGCGGGTAACATTACTAGCTTGGGAGTTCTTATAAAACAACTTATGGGTCGTGGATTTTATAATTTTTTGGTGTCTGGTGATTTTAATATACACCCTTGTGGTAACCCTTCAACATCCTGTATTTCGGAGCTTGGGTGTCCCCTTATGAGGGGTTTTCATTTTGTCCACAACCTTCAAGGAGATTTGTTGAATAATATGTTAAACGAACTAGATCTGGTGGTCACGATGTCTTTAATTGACCCTTATACCAAGTTCCCTGTACCAACGTTCAAAGGAAGTGGAAGAGGCTCATTTATTGATTTCATTTTAATTTCCTCATCGCTGTTATCTGTTTTTAATGGTTTTAATATTGTAGCTAGTGAATTTAGTGACCATAATCCTTTAACTGTCCAAATGTTGGGCCCGTTATTGTCAAAAACTAGGGAGGCTCCGAACGGGGGCATTCTGAAACCAACGGACGGAAAGCGAAGATTAAAATGGTCTCAGGTGTCCCCTGTTAGTTTTTATAATGAGGTAAAAACATCCTGTGCCAATGAGTTATCATTATGTACCTCAGAGAGGTCCACTCCCGAAGAGATCCTTTGTGCCTATGAGGCAATAGCGTATACAGTTGGTGAACTGTTAAGTGCCCCGGCCAGAGGCACTGTCTTTTCTGGCCCCAGATGGTTCGACTCGGATTGCTCTAAATCAGCTAAACGATTGAGGGCGGCTCTGGCAGCCAAACCAAGAATTCAAACTGAGGTTTGTGCTCGTCGTAGGGAATATAAGATAGCCCTGGCCACACGTAAGGGAGCATTGAAGGAAGACGCCTGGAAGGAGCTGATCGACTCAAGTATTTTGCGGAACAGCTCGAGGTTTTGGAGTGTCGTGAATGGGCCCCTGTTTGTTAAGGATGGGGGGGAGGGTCTCGTGGCTCATATCTCAGAGGACGAATGGGTACTTTATTTTAAAACTATGTTTGATTGTCCGCCCGAGCCTACTCGTAGTGTACCCCAGATTAGAATGGATGCCCCGATGTGTTTCAATAGGAGTGAGATCTTGGAAGGAATCCGAGGGTTAACTATTAACAAAGCCCCAGGTCCAGATGGGATCCCCCCGGACTTATTTAAGTCAGACCCCGTGTTCTGGGCCCCGATTTTAGTGTCCCTATTTAATGCGGCAGCTAAGAAGGGGTGTCCTCAGTCTTGGGCCTCCTCAACTATAGTCCCAGTTTTTAAAAAGGGTGACAGAAACAGTACCCACTGCTATAGACCAATTTCGCTTATTGACTCAGTGGTCAAAGTGGCGGGGCGTGTCATCTTACAGAGATTAACAACCTGGGCAGATGAGAATGGGATTCTGTCGGATGCCCAGTATGGTTTCCTGCCGGGGCGTTCTACGGTTGCACAGTGCCTTAACCTATTCATGATATTGAATAAATACACTGTTGCGCACTCCGGAACTATCCACTTTGCCTTCATGGACTTGTCATCTGCTTTTGACTGTGTAAATCGAGTCAAGCTATGGCAGTCCATGAGGGCAATGGGGGTAGACAATTGTATTGTTAATTTTCTCGAGGACCTGCATTTATCAACTAAAGCCAACGTTAGGTTCGCACAAAATTTGCAGGTTTCCAGGGACTTTTGAATCAGGAAGGGGGTCCGGCAGGGCTGTATCTTGGCGCCATTTTTATTTAATTTTTATATCAATGAATTAGAAAGCGAGTTGAGGGCAACCGGAGCAGATTTCCCCTATGTAGGATGGCGGGGCATTCCCGTTTTGCTCTACGCGGATGACGCCGTCCTAATATCCAGAACTGAATTGGGCTTACAATCCCTATTAACGGCATTCTCTGAATTCATGACAGATCGGGACCTGACCATTAATAATTCTAAGTCCTATGTCATGAAGGTAGGGAAAAATATGAAGAGGAACTTTTTGTTTAGAACTGGCAACGACAAGATCCCACGTACGAATGTTTTCTCTTATTTAGGGGTCTTATTTGATGATCAACTCAGGTGGGACCCCTTAATTAAAAGAAAAAAAGGGGAATTGGTGCGGGTCAATGCTGCAATTTTTAATTTTGCCTCTAAAGTGGGAAAGAAACCGACAGGAGCTATGCTTCAGGTGTACCAAGCAAAAAGCTTAGCTATAGCAACTTATGGTAGTGAGATCTGGGGATACACGGTAGTGGAACCCCTCCAGGTTGTGGAAAATGGGTTTCTAAAAAGGTTATTATGTGTCCCGCAAGGAACCTCGAACTTGGTGGTACATGAGGAATTGGGGGTTTCTTACCTAAGTGATACTATTGCCCTGCGTCCTTTGATTTTTTGGTTAACGTGTTGGCTAAATGAAGATTTAATCCTCACTCACTTGATTTTAAGAGATTGCCTGTCCTTAGATAACGTGGCTCGTATCCCCTGGCTTAATTATATCAAAAGAGGATTTGAATGGATTGGGCGGGGAGTTTTATTCTCTAATCCAGATGTTATCGTAAGAAAGGACGTGGAAACAACTAAGGTAGCTTTTTTGAGCAGAAGGCAAGCTGACCGGGAAGCAGAAAAGGCTCGGAAACCTAGTGTCCGGGCATATTTATCACTTAAATCGACTCCTTTGACTGAACCATACCTCATGGGGTCCTTGTCGTCACATGAAAAATTTCTTTTAACTAGGTTCCGGATGAATCTCTTCCATCTCCTGCTAGTAAGACCCAAGGGGGCCTCTAGAGGTCAAGTGCTAGCTCCCTGCGGCTGCGACGGAAAGTCTCTGCAGGATCTGCTGCACTTTATGTTTTTTTGTAAACTATATGAAGTCCCCAGGAGGCATTTTTTAGTTCCTATTTTAAAGAAATTGAATTTTAATCAGGTTAGACCTGCACTAATGTATTTACAATTATTGAAGGATGAATGTATTATTTTTATTGCAGGGTTTTTAAAGGCATCTATGAATTCCAGGCACCTTATGGACATATAGAGTTTATTTATCCAGACATGTTTTTAGATGATTTTTTTGCGTGGTAGCGGAGTTTGATATGTTATAATTTGCTGCTTATATGTATTGTATTTGTGTAACTTTTATGGTTTTATAAACAAAAACCGAATAAAGTTTGTTGAAATGAAATGAAAAATGACTGGGGGTGAATGTTTGCCAATGTGCAGCATTCCGTCCATCATCTTGTGTGTTTTGCAAAACAAGCTGCTTAACATTCCTTCAAGACTAAGCCTGAAGGCTGCTCTCCACAGCTACCACTTGGATAGCTTTCTAAGGTTATCTTTGACCTCTTAAATCACCATAAGGTTGTTTGGACTGGTACAGGGTGCCCACTTTAATTAGTGGACAGCATATACCAGGCCAACTTCTCACACCATGCCATTCCAGTTTTGACCCAGCCATATGCAAATCAGTCTTGACCCTGCACCCAATGGGAACAGTCCAGCCCAAACTGCCAGGCCAGGGCGTCCCTGGACTGGAAACAAGCATCCTAGGACCGGTTTCGGGATTTAACCCAGATCTCTTGACTGGAGGTGAATGTTTTGATTTGTTCTGCATTCTGTCCATCAATTGTGTGACTTCTGTTTCCGCGCCCTAAGTGCACCGGGTATGCCCAGACGTGGGTCCCGGGCTCACTGTGCCACTAGACACAAGCTATCCTGGCAGATGAGGGGTGAAACCCCGAAACCGGTCCTACGATGCTTGTTTCCAGTCCAGGGAGGACCTGGCTTGGCAGTACGGGCTGGACTGTTCCCATGAGGCACAGAGTCAAGACTGATTTGCATAAGGCCAGGCATAAACTTGGGTGACATGGTGAGCAAAAGAATGATGGATTTAACCAAGATCTCTTGACTGGGGGTGAATGTTTTGATTTGTTCTGCATTCCATACATCAATTGTGTGTCTTTTGCTTTCTCGCACTAGGTATAAAAGAGACACCCTCAGAACCTCTCATCAAAACACTCCTGAACCTGTGGAGATTCAGAAGAAGGACTGTCCTGTTGTCTGAGGATGGAAGACTGGGCCTGCTTGTCTTGAACCAAGGATCCCAGAAGTGACTCCAAGGGTCTGTTGGCTGACCTGTTGATCTACAGGAGCACAAGAAACTTCCAAATGCCTTCCCTGCAACTGCCCTGCTGACCAGCACCAGCTGGACCTGCCTGGACCCTGCTGCTGGCCTCTGCTAGAGTGAGTCCTGACCCCCAAGAGGTACCTCACTAGGTCCTGGACACTTGGCTGGTGTCAGAGTATACCCCTCTAGCCTGCAAACTGCAAGAATTGGACTACATGAGAAAATCCAGAAGTTTTGGACTCCTCATGACCACAAATGACTGCCTGCGTCTCCTGCCAACATGAAGCTCCGATGGTGACCTCCACCTTGCATCAGCAATGAACGACTGTGTCTCCTGCCAAAGCGAAGCTAAGAAAAGCAACCTGCTCTTCACGCCATAGATCTCCTCATGGCTCCCGCCAAAGTGAAGCTCTGACTGGGGCTCCTCATGTGGACTGTGTGAGAAGGTAAAAATTCCACTAGGATGAACCTGATCCCTGTATCTGACACGTGCTCCATTTTGGTCGGCCTTAACCTGTGACTTTGACCTAGTCCACCACGACTAGATGACCGTCAGAGGCGCTTTGTGCTTGTTGTTGCTATTTTTACCTGCAACGTTACAAAGTCATATCTCTGGTTCGACTTATTGGATGTTTGTAATTGTGGGGTCATTTTATTTATTAAAATGTATTCTATTTTACTAAATTGGTTTGAAATACTTTTGGTATTGTTTTTCCACTGTATTGCTGTTTGAGTGCTTTATAAATGTGTTAC
Organism: Calotriton arnoldi; assembly: GCA_963921515.1. Taxonomy (NCBI): domain Eukaryota; kingdom Metazoa; phylum Chordata; class Amphibia; order Caudata; family Salamandridae; genus Calotriton; species Calotriton arnoldi. The sequence continues at coordinate 1,730,023 of CAWUFW010003633.1, forward strand.
ACATTTCCTGTAAATTAGGCCTGACTACTTTTGTACCGATTACCAGAGGATTAAGCACAGGTTTACTTAATGACATTTGTGGTTCACCCTGGCAATGATTATTCTTATTACATGAGTGGTGCTCTCAGCCCCCTCAACAAATGAAACCCAATTTCTCACATAAACCTTAAACTAGCATAACTGGCATTGAAATTGCCAGTTTACAGTAAGATTGTGATGAGAATCCATCTTAACTTTTTTTAAACTCCATATGGAAATATCCTTTCCCCTATATCGATATGAAAAATGTGCCTTTTTGGTTTAATTTCACACCTATTTTAGACAGTTGTGCCAGCATTTTTCACAAAGTGAGCAGGAAAACCATTGGGTTGGAATGGCCTACAAAATGTAAAGCATTTTAGCTGATGGCTACCTTCCCAGTTACCATCAGTTGCACTCCCCTTGGAACATCGGTGATTCCACTGCTACCATTAAACTTACAACTTTGGAAATGTCACCATATATTATTATTTTTTTCATTACCAAAAGTTCCATAAGCAGGCATAAACGTCCACAGATTTCGGTCTGTGCATGTAAATGGGGTTGCTAGCCATACTCCCAGATTCCTTTCCTTGCACAGATATGTTAAATTTTGATATTCAAAATATTTTTGGGTGATTCAGTCGCTAAATGTTTTCTCATCTGTTCCTGGATATCCAGAATTCACATTAGATTAAAGGCAAGTTAAAAACAATCATCTATATAAGGGTATAGACAGACCATATAATCAGGACTACTAGAATTATGCGGAACGGAAGGCCCAAATTATGCAGCAGAGCTGACTAAATTATGTGACAAGAAAAGCAAATTATGCAACATAATGCGGCATATTTTGCGATAGCATTACCTCATTATTTCTACACATGCTAACCCTATCTTGGCAAATGTTTCACCTCATTAGTTCACATACATGATATAATTGCCTCGTACAAGTGCAGAGAGTCCTTAATTAATTGTCGGTCTCCAAGAGCCAACCACTCTTCCTCAAATGTACCTGTTTCCTTATTGGCCAGACTAACTCTGGTCCTGGTAAGTAAGTGGAGGCATCTAGTGCTGTCAAACTTTTGTCCTCAAGGCAATCTTTCCCGGTCTCATGTGTCCTATCTGCGGTGATAGCACTGGGTGCTGCTCCTTGCCGCTGCTCCTTGCCGCATGCAGTCAGACTCCCATTAAGTTCGTGTTTTCAGACACTCAATAAATATATCTGAAAAACATTCCAATACTTCAGGGTCAGGCATCGCATCCAGTGTCGGCAGCCGCATTTCACTTAAGTAACTGACTGTTGAGCGCTGCCTCCTCTGGGCTGCTTTCAGGGGCGGATGGACTTGTGATTGCTGAATGTATTGCAGAAGCAAGTATAGCCATAAGGTGGTTTGTGTGCTAATTTTGTGCACTGCACATTATTTCTGCCCACATTGCACTGCTGTCTCTGCACACGTGCTTTAAGGTTTCCCTCAAATAATATCAGCGTCTGCCTTATTGTTTAAGGACCAGTGCTTACGCTTTCAAAGTATTCACATCCAATGCAGGGGAATCATCTAGTAAGACACATTCTAAGGTGATTCTAAAACCTAATAGCAAGACAAGCAGACACGGCTTGTTTTTTTATTTTTTTTTATCACCAATGAATACCAATGATCCTGAAGTTTACCCACAAGTTCCCAGAGAAAACAAAATGTCGGACCAAGTGTAAACAATGTAATGAACACAAAGCACATGCCCCTTGAGGTGAGATCCAGGGAGCCGGCTCAGCACATTTGTGCTTCATTGACCACTGAAGTGCAACTCTGAGTTATGCAAATTAATGGAGATGCAGGCTTTTTCCGCTCACTGGTGTGAATTAGCCAACATCACTGCACGGGTCAATAGCAGAATAAAGAGCTTACAAGGGCGTTCAAGGACATTTAAGAGATTTGCCATTGATGCCCAACGCTTTCACTTTATCCCTGACTTTTCTTGAAATCCTTGCTTGAAGCAGGCCTTGGCATGTGGATATGTCCAACAATGAATAGATTCCGTCTGTCTAGTTTATGACCATTATGCACCTTAAACTATGGGGCTGATTTACAAGCCCCTTGCGCCACTTTTGCGTCATTTTTAACATGGGAAAAGTGCTGTACGGGTGGCGCAAGGGGCTTGTAAATAAGCCCCTATGTGTTTACTAGAAGGACAATAGGTAAACGCTACATGGATGTTTCATTAGCTCATTTCCCTGTTTTCACCTTCAACCTTTCTTAACAACTATGAGCCTCATTTTCAACAAAATGATGCAGCGTGACGCTGCAAGCCATTTTGCTGCGCCGAGCTGCGTCATTTTAAAAGCACAGGGATGCGTCATATTTACCACAAATGACGCATGCCTATGCTTTCCCTGCGCTGGCGCACACTTGGCTGCAATGCGCCAAGGCAGGCATGGTGCAAGGGCATCTGCTTTGCGGCGATGATTGTTTTTGTGTAGGAAGGGACACCTTCCTGCACAAAAACAATCATTGATGGTGGTTTCCTCTTTCTATGTGTGCTGCAGAATGCAGCATGCACAGAAAGAGGAAACACAAAAGTATTTCTTCTTGTTGTGCCTCCTTACGCCTCCCCTGGGGAGGAGTAGGATTCTAATGCATTCCAAGGTGTACGAAATGTTGTAAATCTGTGAATGCGGCAGAATCCATGGGTGTTCTGTGGGAACACCCACAGCAACATTCATGGCTCGCCCCTTACACGCAAAGTGATGTGTGAAAAGGGGCCGTATTTACAAAGCCATGAAAAGTCATGCAGAGTGGCTTTGTGTGGCCTTGTAAATATGGGCCAGCACACTGCACCGCCGGTGCGTCAAAAAAAGTGATGCACTGGTGTCGCAAGGGGCTTGTAAATAAGTCCCTATATGTTTAATTTTGTATGAGTCACATAGGAAATCAGCTTGTTAAGCTATGAGGCCACAGTTTTGATGTGAACTGTGACTAAACCGAGCCAATCTGGCCACTGGTAGTTTGGCGCAAGCAGCCAGGCCTCCCTCAGAATTCATGTGGCACGTATGCAATGGGTATAATATATTAAGTGATATTATGTTAATTTAAAATATTGTATATCGAAAATAAACTGGGAGTGACTCTCGTGCCAGGAGCAAAGATGGACGCTGACGGTTACCGTCTTTCAAGAGGAATGGTTGACACTGGATAAGTGTTCATCTATTGGAAAGAGTAGGAGATATGCCATAGCCAAACAAAAGAGAGCAGCTCAGATGAGACCTACTGAATGCAAAGCAAAGATGTACATAACGTCAAGCCAAAATAGGTTTATATTTCAAAAAGGGAGATGGATAGGCACAAGATACAAATCAATGTCCACAAACGTCCAGGAAATGTGCACCATTTTCTTAAACATGCAGAACAGAAGAAGGCACTCTGACGAAGGTCTTATTTTTGGCAGAGCGCATTCCTGCTGAAAGACATCAATCCAGAGATGAAGGTTTATTTTAGTCCGCTAATAAGCCAGCATTCTGGCCAGTAGCGGCTGGTGACATTTCAAAGTGGTGACCCGTAAAAGCTGAGGATCAAATTTACGAAGTGAGTGAGTCTGGTTGACATAAAGGGTCATTACCTCCTCGTAAGTCTTCCTCGCCACATGCTAAACGAAGTGAGCTTCAGCTCCACACCAGAACCCTCCAAAGCAAAAGTTAGCCTCCCATGCCTCGCATCCCTTCCCAACATGGCAGACACATATCACTCCTGACCTCTATAAGAGGAGAGTCGGCCCATCCCCCAGCCTGTTTTTTTTGGTTCTGCGCTTACTCTCCAAGTGCGCTTTCATGTAAGTGTGGTCCTGCTTTAGCAGGAACATGGGTCCCTGGGTGGAGGCCCTGCTCTAGCGGGCCCGTGGGCGTGGGGCTCCTCCCCCTTCCTTCCCCCGTTTCCTCTTTCTTAGGGGCGGTTAGGCTCTGCTATAGCGAGCCAGGGGTTAATAGGGGGCGGCCGCAGGGGAATGGGGCTCTGCCTACTGGCCAGTCTTGGTCCCTGCGGCCGTGGTGGCTTCCTGTCTAATTCCGGGTGTGCCTTGCCCAATGTCCCACCGTCTCGTTTTTTTTTTTTTTCTTCCATTTTCCCGGTGTCAGCAGGTTGATGTGAGGGCTTCCCGCGGGTCGCGTATGGCGGACCGTTGTTGGGTCGCGCACGGCGGACCATTGTCCCACCCAGCCTCCATGTCCTCGTTTTGGAGGAGACCTCGCGGGCAGTTCTCTGCTGACTGCACGCTGGCTGCACCATGCTCGGGCTGCATACAGTCTCACACAGGTTGCTGTGAGGGCCTCGCGGGTCATGGTCTTACCTTAGTACCAGCGTCCGGGACGGTGGCAGTCCCCGGCGCCATTTCCTTGCTTGGCTTCCCTCATTCCGCCCGGGCTCTTGATGAGTACAGCATGGGTGGGTGGCGACGCTCCGTATTTCTCCCTCAGGTCGTGCAGGCCGACCAGCCTGGGTTTGACTACGGGGGGGCTGCGCTTTCCCGCATTTGTTACCAGCCTCCTGCAGGGCGGGTCCGGGCGTGTTCGGCTTTCCCGCGCAGCTGGTTGCTTAGCAACTTGGTGCCGTGAGGCGATAGAGTGTTCCCTTGGCATTTTTACGGCGTTTTCGCCTGTTTTAGGTCACAGACTGTGACTGGGGCATTCTGGGACTGTTTTCACTCGCGCTGAGATTGTTACCTGTGTGTGGTGTTTCCAGCTGTCTTCCTCATGGATCAGGGGGCGGATCCTCCAGTGGTGGCTGGCTCTAGCTCGCAGGTCCCCGCTGAGGCCCTATCTTTGCAGTCCATCCAGGCAATGATCCAGGCTGCAGTGACGGCGGCATTTGATGAGAGCAAAGGGTGGCAGGGTCCCTCTTCCCCCAAACGTCCATGCCTGGCCCCCCCCCCCCCGGTCTCCGATATCGATGGGGAAGATGAGGACCTCCAGGGCCAGGAAGTGCGTGATGTCCTACAACACATTAAGGATAACATGGCGTTTCCTGCTCCCATGGTCGATGAACTTTTGGAGGATTTCTTCTTGCAGTACCAGCGCAAGGAGCCTGAGTCCCTTCCTCTACATTCTTCCATTAAGAAGGTTATTGACAATGAGAGGCAGGAAATCGATAAGCAGGCTTTTCCTCTGTATCTGGCCAAGCGCTACGCCATCCAGGACTTCGCTAAGGAGTTCCCTCCCTCCGTGAAGGTGGATTCTCTCGGCTGGTCTTGCCACTCAAAGCTCCATCATCTCCAAGGATGCTTCTCCTTCGGACCCGGTTGACAAACGGGTGGAGGCCACGGCCAAGCGGGCCTATGCGGTGGCCAACTTTTCCATCCGTGCTTCAACATACTTGTCATATACGGTCCAGTCTTTATTGAAGGACTTCCAGTCTTTGGCAGAGGTACTGGACCAGGGGACTGATGTAGTGCCTACCTTGGCGCTGATGGATCAACAGACTCGTCTTCTTTCGGATATCTCTTTCGATACCTTGGGGGCCGCGGCTGGTGGCGCTGCTATTCAAACCAGGCGCCAAGTCTGGCTTCACCTTTGGAAGGCTGATGCAGCCCAGAAGGCGATCCTAATGAAGATCCCTTTTTCGCGGTCAAAGCTGTTCGGCGCTTCCTTGGAGGACATGGTAAAGAAGTCCGCGGAGGACAGGAAGCTGTTGGCACCCATCCGTTCCTCCAGGGCCGTTTTTGTGGTCCTAAGAGGGCTTTCTCTTCCACGTCTGCTACTAGGGGCAGTGAGCCCTTTGGAGGAAGGTGTCCGTCATGGATTTATGGGCTCTCCGAATTGTCCGGGACGGTTTTTCCATTGTGTTCAGCTCCGCTCCTCCGGACGCTTTCCACGCCACCCCGCTGCCTTCCTCTCCTGTGAAGCGGGTGGCTCTGCTGGCCGGCATTCAGGATCTTCTCAGCAAGGGGGCTATTCGGCCTTTTCCGGTGTCTCAGAGGGGAAGAGGCGTCTATTCCATCCTGTTCTTGGTGAGGAAGGTGTCTGGGGATTTTCGTCCTGTTCTGGACTTAAAGCGGGTTAATTAATTCATTCCCCATGTTAAATTCAAAAGCTCTCTCTGCAGGAGATTCTACCGCTGCTGGTTCAGGGGGAGGTGATTGCATCCCTGGATCTTCTGGACGCCTATCTCAATGTGCCTGTCTACACATCCTCTCTGCGTTTCTTTCGGTTCTGCGTAGGGCATCTCCACTACCAGTTCCAGGTACTTCCCTTTGGTTTATCCTCTGCCCGAGGGTTTTTACTAAGGTGCTGGCCCCTTTGGTGGGTATCCTCCACAGGGAGGGGATCAGGGTTTTTCCTTATCTGGATGACTAGCTGATTTCTGTCTCTTCTTTTTCCAAGGGGACGCTTCACGTCAAGAGGGTCATCCCATAGTTTCCTGATCAACCTCAAGAAGTCTCACCTGTTGCCGACCCAGGACTTGGTGTTTATTGGGGTTTGTCTGGACATGAGCCAGGGGATGGTGTTCTTGCCTCTGGAACGGCGGAACACCTTGTGGCTGGATCTGGGTTCTCTCCTGGGTCTGGATTCCGCCCCTGTCCATCAGTGGTTGAGGGTTCAGGGATTGATGTCTGCTACCTTCAATGTGCTGCCTTGGGCTCGCCTCCACTTGTACCCCTTGGTGAATCATCTCCTGGCCCATTGGGATCCCTGCTCGGGGGACTACGACATTCCAGTAGTGGTGTCTCCGCAGCTCCATGCCGACCTGGGCTGGTGGTTAGTCGAGGCCCACCTCTCCAGGGGTCTCCCCTTCCTGGTCTCCCCATCCCGGGTGGTCACGACCGACGCCAGTCACCTAGGCTCGGTGGCGACCCTGGGTTCCGGGTCTGTTCAGGGTCAGTGGGATCAGCTTCAGGCGAGGTGCTCCTCCAACCTTCGGGAACTGAAGGCGGTTCTCATGGCATGCCTGGAGTTTGCCCCTTCTCTCCAGGGTCAGCATGTGTTGGTCCGGACAGACAATCAGGTGGTACGGGGGTACATCAATCGTCAGGGGGGGTGCCAGGTTCGCTCCCTTTGGCTGCTGGCCCAGGAGCTGATGTCCTGGGCGGAGTCTTCGTTCCTGTCCCTCAGGGCGGTGCATCTCCCGGGGAAGGAGAATGCGGCAGATCACCTGAGCCGGGTGTTTCCTCCTCTGTCTGCCCTCTCCCCGAGATTCTCAGTGTTCCGGCTTCTGGTGGCTCGGTTTGGCCGTCCACAGATCGTCTTGTTCGCGGACGAGTTAAATGCTCTCCTGCCATGTTTTTGCACTCTCCATCCGTACCCAGGAGCTTGGCAGGTGGCAGGTGGATGCGTTGTCGTTCCCTTGGCCGGCCGGCCTCCTGTATGCCTTTCCCCCGTTTCCCTTGATCCTGTGAGTCCTGTGCAAGATCCGCCTGGAGAAGGCGTTTGTCCTGTTGGTTGTTCCCGGTTGGGTTCACCGTCCTTGGTTTCCTCTCCTGATCGAGCTGGCTGTTCGGGAGTACTGGGCTGTTCCGGATCTGCCTTACCCATTGCGGGGCCCCCCGCTCCCTGTGGGGATGTTGCGCCGGCTCCATCTGCAGGCTTGGCTCTTGAGAGGGTGACCTTTCTGGCTCAGGGTTGTTCTGTGGAGGTGGTGGACTTGCTGCAGGGTTCCCACAGGTCTTCTACTCTGCTGTCTTATTCCCTCCATTGGTCTTCCTTCTCTCGTTGGTGTGGGGTGAACAGGGTCGACCCGGTCTCGGTGGATCCCTTGCGGATCCTTGATTTCCTCGCTGAGGGGTTTTCCCTGGGTCTGGCTCCTTCCACTCTGCGGGCTCAATGGGCTGCCTTGCAGGCTTTCCGCAGTCCGGGGCTGGACGGCCTCGATCCTCTGGTGGCTCGCTTGTTGCAGAGTTGTTTTTTGCAGCGGCCTCTGGCTATTTGCCTGGCTCCACCCTCAGATCTCCCCTTGGTTTTGCGGGCCCTTTAGGGGGTCCCTTTTGAGCCCCTGGGCTCTGTGGATTTGAAATTTCTCACCTTTGAGGTGGTGTTCTTGGTGGCTATTGTTTCGGCTGGTAGGATGGGCGAACAGGGTTCCTTCCTTCGATCTCCTCCTTTCTTGCGGGTTCTCCCGGATCGTCTGGTGTTGCGCCCTGACCCTCGGTTTCTTCCCAAGGTTCCTTTGGTCGTTAACCGCTCCCGCAAGGTGGTTTTGCCCTCTTTTCCTCCGGGGGTTAACTCGGGTTCTGATGCTTCTCTGTCCCTGCTGGATGTTCGGCGGGCGGTCATGGTGTATCTGGACCGCACTGCCGTCTTCTGTTGTAGTGACAATTTGTTTGTGACATTTGGCCCGGTCCGGTCTGGTCACAAGCCTTCTGTCTCCATGTTGAGTCGATGGATTAAGCAGGCTATCTTGCTGGCCTACGGGTCTAAGGGGTCTGAGCTCTTGGCCGGGGTTCAGGGTCGTTCGACCCAGGGCCTCTCTGTCTCTTGGGCCTCATTTATAGGGGTTTTCTACGGACGATATTTGCAGGGCTGCAACCTGGGCTTCCCCGCACATGTTCATGGAGCACTACCGGGTGGTTTTGGGTGGTTCTCCTCCTGGGAATTTTGCAGAGGCGGTTCTCTGTGCTGGGTCCTCCGTCCCATGATTATGGCCTTTCTGTGTTGAGCCTGTGTGGTTTGTTCTGTGTATTTTTTATACTCTGGATTAAATCCTGTTTTGGTGTCATGTACTACTTGTCGTTGGTTTCTTGTTCACTATGAAGCCCCTTGGCTTGGGTATGTGCTCACTTCGTGTAGCATGTGGCGAGGAAGACTTACGAGGAGGTAATGCCCCGGTTACTTACCAATAATCTTCATTACTCCGAGTATTGTCTTCCTTGCCACATGTGTTCCCATCCTTCCCTCCCTGGGGTGCTATCGGCTTCATTATTGGGGCTTGGTAGTTCTTCAGGCTGGGGGTTGGGCCGACCCTCCTCTTATAGAGGTCAGGGGTGATATGGGTCGGCCATGTTGGGAAGGGATGGGAGGCATGGGAGGCTAACTTTTGCTTTGGAGGGTTCTGGTGTGGAGCTGAAGCTCACTTCATTTAGCATGTGGCGAGGAAGACAATACTCGGAGTAATGAAGATTACCAGTAAGTAACCGGGGCATTTCTGGGGTCTTCCCCCGAGAAAAACATGAAAAAAGAGTGGAAAATGGTGCATTTTAAAGCAACATTGAATAACTGCCCCCCCTTTCAACTCCTCATGATTTCACACTATTTTTGCCAAGAAACACAGGAGTTAACACAACAGCATTAAGTTAACATATCAAACAAACAAGACTGTTTTCATAGCAACGTCATTCATATTGGCATTGGTATGGAAATATTAAACATCAGTGATGTAACTATCACAGCATATGCAGAGTTATTTAGTTTAAGTACTACATAATTCCCTTACCTTGCAGCATAATTTACTTAATCCTGTAATTTGATCACATAACTATGGGGACATGAGTATGGGAAAAACTGAACAACATGCCCCAAAACGGGGCGCAGGTATGGCGCCAAAAGACCTTGAGGTGGCCTTGTCAAACACAACCTAACGTACCATAGAAACCTTTATTAAACTACACAAAATGTGTTGTACAGAACTTTACAAACATTGACTAGACTCTAGAAGCATAGTGCTGGGATGCCCCAGGCATAGAGAGCAGTATTTTGATGCCCAGGGCGCAGAAGGCACAGTGGTTTGAAGACCCAGGTACAAAGGACACAGCGCTTTGAAGCAACGGTGCACGGAGAGGACGTGCAGACTCACGTAAAGGCCGTCAAACTCTGCTTCACAGAACGGCTTGACCACCTCCGAGGTCTTGCCCTCACCCTCTGGGACGAGCAGATCTCCCCTGTGCTTCCCGAAGGGGAACAGCTGAGCTCTTTCCGGGAGAGGGCAGCTGCTAAGCACAGCAGGCAGTGCAGGAGCAGCACTAGGTGCAGCTCTTCCAGCCAAATCTGGGACTCTCTGGATCTCGACTCTGGGGAGGGAGGGCAGAGCATGATGCTTGGCTTTTCCATATTGAAAATACACCCTCTTCACAATGTTGCGTGTCTGCGACCTGCTCCTAGTTACACAAACAGGAGTTTGCAGGGGCCAAATGGAGTCGGACTGAATAAAGAAAGCTCCGCTTCGAGCTTTGCTTACATGATGGTATGTGTTACAGGAGGCAGCTCCCAGCCAATGCAAGCACTGCTCTTATGCTGCAGATATTAAGCAGCATAAGAGTAGTGCTCGGATTGGCTGGGGCATGGAAGCACAATGCTCCACTGAAGACTGATGGGGCTGTGTCTTTGCTGACGCAGCTTCATGGGTGCCTTCAATGGGGAAGCCTGAACTGCGCGTGTGAGGCTGGCCAGAGCGACAATACCGGCCAATCTGACATGCCCAGCTCAGTTCCAGCCACAGCTGCTTATCCCACCCCCTGAGAGCTCCGTAGCCCCGCCCCATTAAAAAAATAAAAGTAATAGAGGACGTATCGAGCTAATTTCAATTACCAAATGAGCCCGGAAGGCTGGTAGTGGCTCACAGCAAGGGGGTCAATGCCCCTACGCCCCCGTGAACGCACGGCCGCTGACTCTGGCACAGCAGATTCTCAAAACAAAATCTATGCCAACTCAGTAAACTACATTTGCATTACACAAGAAAATTCTGAAGGATGTTGGGGTGGTAAAATAAATCTTCCCCCGCCATGAAACTAGTAAAAAAACACGTGTCATGTTTTCCACTCACATTAACTATCATTTGAGGAGGATAGCTTAGTCCAGGCATGAGCAAGCCACCCAATATATGTGAAATCAATAAGCTCAGGCTTTTAAGCTATAGCAGCTACATCAGAAGAGTCAGAGGTGCTCTTTGTTCCAGAGGCCCCATTATTTTTCAGTGTCCCGTACTTGTACTGATACATTTAGTTCTAGATTTTAATGCAATCCTGCCCTGTTTTTTATTGATGCAGGAGCTAGACCACCATATCGTGCCATATGCTGCAGCTGCAGTGTTCTCTTTTTCCCAGTGGAGTTTTTTTCACTTGACTGGTTCTCATGCTTGCTTTGTGGGGCCCAGGTGAACATGCTGACCCAGAACCCGAAAAAATGATATGACATACCTGTATTGAAGCCTAAAATATGGCAAACAGAAGAAGAAACTAAGTGTACAACATAGCCTATGCATATCAGCCCTAACCACTCTACGTGTAATGTATGGATTACAATCAGTGTGGTCTAAAATAGTCCTCTTGATTGGTAGGCATTTTGCATTAGGCAAAATGGGTCCTTGTGTACCCTATAGATCATTGATACTCAAATTACGGCCGAGGGCCTCATGCGGCCCTCCTGACCTTTACATGCAGACCCCTGGTCAACAGCAGCACTGGGCTGCTGCTTAGCCGACTCAGCACTAACAATAAAAAGATGTTGAATAAACAGGCAAGCATTTATTTAAAGGTTTGAATTGGTCATTTCATTTCATAAAAACTTTATTTGGCCACCACATAGCCATAAAAGTAGAAGCATATGATAAAATAACTTATTTAGAAACCAGACTGTCAGTACATAACAATTCATCATAAAACCACATTGCAAATATCAACATTGAAGTGAATAACCCATGTCCAGTCAAGATAATTAAAATACTAAAAACATTTGTGGAAAGAAGATGGTTAGTAAGAATGCATAGCGCCCCTCAAGTGAACCGCAGCACGCAGAAATGAGCTGAAACATCAGGTAACTAACCCCCTTATGTATTGATACGCTAGCCTGCACTGTCTCTGATTTCTGACCTTCAATAAGGGGACCCAGTATCGCTTGGTAAATCTTATGCAGTAACCACAAAAGAAAATAAAGTTCAGCATAGATTGACCAGAGTGATCATTACAAGAGGACAGTTGAAAATCAAGTGTGTGCTGATAACCTAGAGGGAAAGACAGCAAGTATTTCAGTGTCAGCCCTAAACCGAAATAACAGTGCTTGATCCCACCTTCCTCCAACATCCCACAGATAAGGGGCTTTTATGGGCATAATCACAAATAACTTGCAACTGTAGGTTTATGGGATTCTACTTACAGCCTATAGCCTTGTGCCTGTGCTAATAGAAGGGCTTGAACGTGCTTTTTCCCAGGTAAGGTGACAAGTGCGGTATTAAAAAAGGCATGGTTTAAACCGATTTCCTCAAATACATTCTTTGCATAAGCCAGCCAGGGTATAGAGATGCCTTTATCACATGCTAGGAAAGTCACTAATTATATCCCTTGTGAGGGCAGCTTCCTCTGTTATCCACACAGACAACCAAAGCAAGGGCGGCGGACGGGCACAAAGTCTATCAATCATATATCCTAGGCCCAGTTAGTTCATTATGGCAAATAAAGTACGCAGTAAGGGGAGAGGGAGGCACACACTATCTCCCTGCAAAAGCAGTTTTCCTCTATATATTGATATGGATAGCTGGACTCTCATCTGCCCCATAAGAAGCCACTGGGACACACTGGGAGGTATATATCTTGATCAATGGACCCAAGAGCCTGACTCCCTGTGGTAATGGGACACTACTCAGAAGTAGTGATCAAACCGCCCGTGATAGCTTCTCCCTATGCTGTACTATATATGGGGCCCAAGAACCTGCTGCACTAAAAGTAACCCCTAAGTATGAAAAGGTGTGAGTGCTTGAAAGGCGATTGAAACCCACTGAAATGCCATTGAGGCATGAGCACTTTGGACCGCATGCCATTATGAACAATTTAGGAAAATGTGTTAAAAGATCAAGGCTACCCATAAAGTGTATGAGCGAACAAACTAGAAGATGCAGGGCTTTCAGCGTGCAAGCAATTAGCACTGCGTCATTTAAATTTTTTTTTTTAGAGTTTTATATAGCGCGAACTAGACACGAGACATCGGGTATCAGAGCACTTTACATGAGCACTAGTTTCGTTACAGAAGGACACATTCATTTTTGTTAGGCACGGGGAGATTAAGTGATTTGCCCAGAATCACAGGATGTTGAGTGTCGTTGCTGAGACTTGAACCCGGTTCCCCAGCTTCCAGGTCGACCACTCTGGCCGTAAGGCTACATCCTCTCCCCATCCGTGTACATCAATACTGACAAGGGAAGACTTTCAATCATAGGCACATCCTGGGTACAAGCAGTCAATTCAGGTGTAAGTTTATTTATATATGGAATAAATAGCAGAAATGCAAGAACACACCCTTGATGAACCCCCAGTTTGATATCTATTTCGTAGGACAGTTCCCCATTATGACCAAATCTGATCCTTGCTTTCGTGTCAACTTTCAAAGTAGCTAGCAAATGAACCAATTTCTATTATGTTATATCCAGGCTCCTACCCAATAGTACTTGCCAGAGCTTTGGCCAATTAACGCAGTCAAAAGCCATGAACAAGTCCTTGAAGTCAAGGTAAAGAGGGGCTTGTTTTGCCACTTTGTATTTTCCCAGGATAGATAAAAATTTAAGCATTGTTCATATGTGCCCACCCGTCTCCTAAAGTCATATTGATTGACAATGGTTTAGGATTTTATTATCTTCTGCACATTCCAGCACCCTAGTATATTATTATTATTATTAATTTAATTTTATAAGGCGCTCAGCTACCCGGAGGTTTCCCGGCGCCATCGGACCGTTGCAGACAGGGAAAGGAAACATTATTGGTTAAATAGCCATGTCTTAAGACTTTTTCGGAAGTTCTTATGGTTGATTTCGTGCCGAAGTGGCATAGGGAGCGAATTCCATAATAGGGGGGCTAGGTAAGAAAAAGACCGGCCGCCCATACGCGATCTTTTGATCCCAGGGACTGAGAACTTGGCCTGAGTAAAGGATCGTAGATGACGTGTTGGAAGGTAGGGATGGACCAATGCATTCAGTATATATGACCTTGTCCAAGATCTTCACAGGAATATCGATTAAGGATACTAGCCGGTAGCATCCTGGCAAAGACTGATCCCCCTTTTTGAAAATGGGGACAATAGTTGAAGAAGCCCACGACATTGGTATTTTACGGTGGGTCAGACTATTGAAATCATTTGTCAGCAATAGGGCCCAAAGATCAGAATTGCATTTAATTAAATCAATCAGGACCCCATCTGGACTGGGGGACTTCCCACTAGCACTCTGCTGTATAGCAAATACTACTTCCTGCAAGGCCAAGTCCGGGACATGCGGGGTTGAGAGTTCAGTGCCTGTGCCAACATAAATCTGAGAAAAGTGCGCCACCCAGGTCACACCATCAACGTGGCAGCTGGTTTGGGTCACATTCCGGTTAATGGACCTCAAATTTGCCACTTCGCCCCAGAAAAACCGACAATTGTTAGTATTAGCTGTGTCGGCTAATGTATCCCATTGCTTGGCCATTATTGCCCTCCAATGCCTGGTAGTCGCGGATTTATAGCGCTTTCGAAGGGTTGCTACTGCTACAGAGTCCCTCGGGGTTGTATTCAGGGGCGGCTCCTCCTCAGGAGCGGGTGAGCGTCACCCTGCCTGCTGCAAGCTCAGCAAACAAACACAAATAAATAAAATGGCATGCCAATGCCATTTTATTTATTTGCCACCACACTGGCTCGCGCTGTGTACAGCGCGAGGGTGGGGCTGAATCCTGAAAATGCAGGACTACAGCACTGGTCTACAGTGTGCATGACGGATTGGCCAGCCTACTTGCAATGGCCAGCCCGAAATGCGCACTGTAGACCCAGCAATCCAAAGGCCATGTAACCGCCTGGGGATTACTGGCCCAGGCCCCCCGCCTCAAAATGAGTGCTGGGTGAGCCTGCTCCCAATAATACTGCAGCTGCTTTCACAGCATGAAACCAGCTCCTGGACTGGTTGGAATTGCATTCCATGAGCAGGAAGGAAGTCCTTCCTTTTCCTGCTTGTGGACAGTGCTGCACCAGTGGAGCTCCCAAATGAATGGTGTGTTGTGCGCCTTCACGCCCCACCATTTTATTAAGCTGGCTGCCACTGGTTCTATTAAGGCCCTGCATAATGTATGATTTGCTGCTGGAAATTCATGATTTAATGCTGAGCTTAGCACCTGTAAAGGCTAATGCAAGAAGCTCAAGAGAATATGGAGACAAAATTATCTCACAAAGACAAAGCCGCTTAAAAGAATGCACTAAAGGTGTATCAGGGGAAACTGCACCTCACCAAAAAAAGCTTTTACGACACTAGGGTTAAAAAAACGACAGGAAATCCTTAAAATTGTAGAATACTTCTTGCGCCCCGTGGTCACCTCTAGAGCCTGCACCCCAACAGCAGAGTGGTGCAAGGAACTCGACCTGTTTTCTATGAAACAATTATGTCTATTCAAAAAACCTTCCTGAACCCAGCACCCCCACTACAGAGTCAAGGGCCGTGGCTATCTCCTTCCTCACCCACGTATGCCACCTTAGATGTCTTCACTCCCATATCCCTCGCTCAGTCTCTAGCAGCATTAAAAAGCCTCAAATCCGGCTCCCCTCGATCCCTGCCCCATCATGGTGCTAAATATGGTGGCACCGGCGATTAATCCCTCTGTAAACCACATTTTTAATACCTCGCTGGTTACAGGGAAGGTTCCTTCTATGTGGAAAAAGGCCAAAGTTCTGCCGCTGCTAAAAAACCCTGCAGAAGACCCTAAGCAAGCAATAAACTATAGGCCCATCTCCCTTCTCCCTGCCTTCTCCACAATTCTGGAGAAAGAAGTTAATCGCCAACTTTCCAGATATCTGGAAGCCAACGGTATTCTCCATCCTACGCAATCCGGCTTCCGCCCCAATTTAGCACTGAGACTGCGCTCCTTGAAGTTACTGAGCACATCCGAAGCACCCTTGACAGGGGAGACAAAGCAATGCTGATACTGCTTGACCTTACAGCAGCATTTGACACTGTACCCCATCTCAAGCTGCTGGAACGCCTACACGAGATAGGCATCAGACACCAGGCTTTCAGCTGGTTAGCATCATTCCTGGACAGACGAACGCAGGAAGTCTGGCTGCCACCATATACAGCTCAAGCCAGGGCCCTGTCGGTGGGCGTTCCGCAGGGGTCGGCTCTCAGTCCTACACTGTTCAACGTTTATCTGACACCCCTTGCCACGCTCGCAGAGTATCTTGGCGCTAAGGTCATCTCGTATGCAGATGACACGCAGCTGCTGTTTACATGCGAGAAAAGCATGGATTTAGAGGATAAGCTGATTTCTTGTTGTCTTACCAAAGTTTTTCAATGGCTGGAGTTGCATCATCTGAGATGCAACCCGGATTAAACAGAGATTGTGACCTTTGGAGCTGTTGCTCACAACTTTGTGGAAGTTTGCTGGCCAAATAATCTACCACACCCGGGCCCCCTGCAAAACCGTGTCAAGAATCTCGGAATTAAATTGATAGTGTCCTCTCCTTCCTTCTGCAGATTCAAGCTCTGACTGGGTCATGCTTCAGCGTGCTTCGCATGCTGAAAACATTTCTTCCGCTCCTACCTGAGGCAGCGGGCAGAAAGGTAGTGCAGGCCCTGATAACATCTAGTCTGGACTATGGGAATGCACTGTACTTAGGCCTCCCTGACTATCTCCTCAATAGACTACAGGTGGTACAGAACTCTGCAGCAAGACTGCTGCTCAGACTTCCTCCCAGGTCCCACATGACTCCTCCCCTAAGGGCCCTGCACTGGCTCCTGGTGAAAAAGAGGTTGGCGGTCAAAGCCATGGTCCTCATGTACAAGTCCTTGAATGGGACAGGGGCATCATATCTTAACGAGAGAATCAGGACTTACACCCCTGCCCACACCCTTCGTTCCTCCTCGGCATGCATGGCAAAGGGGTCCCGAATTAATCGTCTCAGAATGGGTGGGAGATCCTTTTCCTATCTATGACCCCTCTCTTGGAACAGACTCCCATGCAACCTGCGGTTGATAGACAGC
This sequence comes from Calotriton arnoldi, assembly GCA_963921515.1. Lineage (NCBI taxonomy): Eukaryota > Metazoa > Chordata > Amphibia > Caudata > Salamandridae > Calotriton > Calotriton arnoldi. The sequence goes on from CAWUFW010003633.1 coordinate 1,746,936, forward strand.
CTCGATCTGTTGAAGAAGAAGCTCAAAACCTACCTTTTCAACAGCAGGAACCCCTCATGCGACTCTCTTCCCCCTCTGCCAGCGCCGGGACACTCTTCTGAGTAGCCGTGCGCTTTATGAATTTATATAACATAACATAACATGATCAAACCAAAACATCTCTGCACACGCTACTTTGTACAGCTTAATAAGGAACTGCTTAATCCAATGGCAAAAGGCCTGAAAAGAGGCAAGAATCCCCCCACTCTCCACATCATCGGACAAACAATTCAAGACATGCTCCATGTTACTAGCAACAACTCCACCAAGTGCTAAGAGTGGGTCTGAGAGCATCCTGACCAATCTGAGGTCATCAGTAGATGTCTTCACATTGCAAACCCCAGTATCTACTGAAAGTGTCTCACTAAATGACAGGGTCAAAGCAGCAGCTAGGGGATTATAATCACTTAAGTCGGAACTGATGCTGGTACCGTAAACCAATAAATCCATTAAATTATAGGATATTAAGATATAATCAATTACGGATGCAGTAGACCCACCCCGAAACATGGGTAACCTCAGGTCACCTATGCCATCTGCATCCAGTACATTATGCAGATCAGCTGCTGACAGGAAAGTCCCCATCTCCTTCCCTCTCTGAACTGACCCTCCACCGACTCGTGACCCCTCTACTTGGCCTAAGTTTAGCAATTTTGCATTAAAATCTCCTGCCAGACACAAATGCAGTTGGCAGCTCTTACATGAAGCAGTCTCCACCATAGAGTTAATAAACTCAAAAAAGAACGGGGAAGCTCTGATTAAAATCATCATTACAAAAATTTCTAAAATGTAAGGTCACAGCCCCCTTAAAAACAGCCGCTTGGAAATCAAAGCCAGAGGTGTCTACAACCTCTGCATGGCCACCCAACGACAACTTGATCCACACACTCAACCCACCAGACGGGCGACCAGTACAGGATGGGAAGCAAGTACACTCAAACATAGGAACCCATCAAAAGCAAAAGTATTGAGCTCTCATGTCTCCTGAAATAAAAGAATATAAAAGATTTTCACAAATGCTTGCCAGGTAGGGAGATTTATCTTGGTGAGAATGTCAGCAATGTTCCAGCTCATTATTCTCAAAGAAGGGCCTTTTATAATGGTGACTGAAAAGCTTGTTCTTATACATGTGCACCCACAGTCAGACATCAGGGTGGGTGAGTCAGCAATCGCCCAATTTGAACTAGACAAGGCTGGTTCAGCCACCCATTCAGTGGAGGGACGAGGACAACGAGGGACGACGCAGAGAGACGCGGAGAAACGCAAGGAGGTAATTTTTCTTTTTTAAGTATTAACATTCCCCCCAGTTGAATTTTCAACTACATCATTTACCCCATGCTTCTTGACAGTCACATTGTTAGGGGCTTGTCATGTTTCAGTTTTAACTATTACTACTTACCTAGTTACTTGCATTCTACCCAATTTGAAGACTACGTTTTTACAGCAGAAAACCCCCACTTGTAGGAAACCACACAAGAACAGTACAAAAATGTGAATAGGCAGCAATAACGTGCACAGTTCTGTCACCCACCGGGGGAGCCAGGAAAACCAACTGATGTACCAGTCCTGCTAAGGGGCACCTCCCTCCTTACCATGTTGGTTTGTAAATGATGCAGTGCTTGAATGGGAAGAGTCAGAGTCCCATGTTCATGGTATTGCCTGGGATGAATGTGCAACAGGAAGCACCGATCTTGTCACACACCCCTCCCTCAATTGCGGTCATCAAGTCCAACACATACACATGTTGCATCACCATGATGCGGATGGCTCTTAGTTCTTCTTTGATTGCATTAAGGTGAGCTCAGTACTGTTCATCAATTTCATCATTTCCCATCTGCTTATTTGCAACCAGCGGGCGTTTGCTTTCGTCTGCACGGTGAAGAAGTATATGGACCCTGCCGCATTGACTTGTGTGTCAGAAAACAGTTTAAATTCTTCTAGAATGTCCTTGAACTGAGCCCAGGCAAAATAATCAGCAGTTCTTTGTTCTCGAGCCTGATGCAATAGAGTTGTTTTCTTCTGTAGCGGATGTTGGTGCAACTCTGACAGCTCTTCTCCCGGAATGACCAAGGTAGGTGTGTATGGTGACTAGGGAGCACAGGCCCCGCCATCCTGGGACAAGCTGGGTGTAGGCAAATTCACTGCATTACCAGTAGGTATCCATCAGCGTGGAGGTGCCCCATTGCATGTCTGGTACGTGCAGCATTGAACCACAGTTCTCATTTGTGCCAAGTGGAATTGCTCCTTTACTTCTGAAACACAAGGAATAAAGTGTAAGTTTCCGTACAATTGAGAGTTGCCCCTTCCCTTCCTACCACATGCACCTATCTATCTCAGTGTCCCATATTTCCTGACATGGTTTATCTATTCTGGTGTTTAACCCTCCTCTATGAGACTAATTTCCCTTTGTATTATCGAGGTGGATGGCCTTACACTGGAACACCATGTCTGGCGTCCATTTGTTATTAAAGAAGACTGCACTAGACATGCTAAGGACCCTCTCTAGTGGCGCCAGGTGTCTTGACTATGCTCTTTTTCTAGAAAGTTCTTTTTGGACTAGGTTTGGGCTTCTTTTTGCTGGTATCTTGGGCGTTTCCTTAGGTTCTCATGTGATTTAGTTATTTCCATTGTTGTGTACCGGGGGGGGGGGTCGGAGAGCTGTCCCACTACCCCCATGTGTCTCTGATGTGACGGTGTCCGAGATTGGGCATATTTACTCCCCTAGTTGGCCTTGTGTGTTGTCAACTTGATCGCTTGGCCAGATACGGCGGTAAGCCTACTTCAGAGTACCTCACACAGAGCTGTTTTTTTTGTGGACTCGCTCCTTACATGCACCCCCTATCCCTTTGACTACATCCTATCCAGGAATATTTGGTCTTGCTGTCCCTGGCTGTAGCCAGGGGCTTCCAACCAGAGACACATTACTTTTGTTGTTTTGGAGGGACATGACCCGATGAGCAGGCTTTGGGTGTCTGGAGAAGTTTAAGGGAAAGGAGGAGGCAGAATGTTGCTCAATGGAGAGCCCGGTGCGAGGCCAGAACTCGTTGAGTTTCGCCCAATACGGATAATGGACTGGGATGACCAATTGATCTGGTGAATTCCCTAGTGACTCAGCGCCATGCAGTGGTTTGTGAATGGTCGAAGTTTTATGAGTGCTGTGGACGTTACGGGGTCTTCATCACTCCAAGTGTGCGGGAAACCTTCCTCTTGACACTGGAACATTGCCTCGTTTTGAAACTGAGAAGGGGCCTCCATTGGCCTGGAGGCTGTTTGCTACAGTTGGAACCTCCCTCCATGAAGCAATTGTGGTCTCGGGCTGGAGGCCCAAGAGTGGGGTCTGTTTGATCTGGTATTGGAACCCGTCCCGATTGGACTTGGGTGAGGGGACCTGGGTGCCTGCTTTTATGCACTGGATGAGGGAGCTCCCCTGCCCCGTCCTCAGACTGCCTTCAACCCAGGGCATAGCCAGCCAACCCCACCCTGGGGGATCAGCAGCAGAGTGGGGTCTAGGCTCCTGCGGGCACCCAGATGGCAGACTCAAGTGTGGATTCCCGATTGATACAACGTACAGCAGTCCTGAGTTTCCCAAACGCAAGTAAAGACTTAGAATTACTAATGTTGTCCTACTAGTCTTTATTTTTAAATGTGTTTTGAGGTGTGCGGGAAGTGCATGTTCTGCATTGGGGGTTTGAACTTACTGCGTGGGTGGGTTTTGCCATTGTGTAAAGGCATTGCCTCCCCAGATTGTTACCCTTCCCTGCTGCAGTCCTTGTTGGGCTGGGGTCTTTGTCTGTTTCTGCTGTTGCCACATGTTTGACCAACCACCTGCACCCTGCTGCTGTGGTGCAGTGGCTGTCTGGCCTCCCTGCGGCTGAGCATACGGTACCATTTTGAGGATGGGGATTTTGCGGGGACTGGCCCAAATTTATCAATCTCTGCTTTTGATATGCTTTGATGCAGCATTGGTCGGCCTTGTGGCCCATTCGGTGGCTATAATAACATTCTCTGATGTCCGGCTGCTGCCAGCCTCCCTGTCCTCTGCCGTTATAACTGGGTTGAAACCCTCCGGGCTTTTGCGGTGAAACCCCCTTCAAGATAGGTTCCATTTGCACAGTAGTGGTCAACACGGCCCCCTCAAGGGCAGTCTTTTTCAATTAATGTTGGACAAACTTGGCGGTGTCTCTCTGGGCCTGCTCCTGCTTTTCCCTCTCTTTTTCCTGTTTCTTTCTGTAATAATGTAATATGAGGGCCTGTATTTCCCGCCAGAGTTTGGTGTCAACCCTACCATGCTCTCCAAGCCACTTTGTATTTCGGTGCCCAACCCCTTTCTGAGGATGTTGTGGAAAAATGCATCCTGGGGGCCCGTATCGGTCCATGACTGTACTGTCTCATGTCCCCATCGTACCCTCATTCTGTTTAGAAAGTCTGTTATGGTCTCTCCAGGCTTCATACCTTCTGCCATCAATCCTCCTACATCTGGGCAATAAGGGAATATTTCCCTTAGGGCCATTCATATTGGGTGTCTGTATGAATTGAATGCAGCCCCATCATGCTCGGTGTTTGTCAGCATGACAGCCGGGATGCAGGCTCGGGGGAACACGGTGTTGATCTGCTCTCTGATGAGACTGCTTAGCAGACTTTTGACATTGCCATTGCTAGGTTTATTCCTGCTGTATTTTTCTCAAAACATGAGATTAATTTCCCCGCCCCATCAATCAATGGTGACAGTTTAGTTCTGAGTCCTTCCTTAACCATCAGGGCCCATGGCACATAGATCGTCCCTGACGTGCCCTTCTGCAGTAGCGGGCATATTTTGGCTTTGAACATCATTGTTGGTTTCTCTCTAATGTAGCGCTCCCATTTCTTAGGAAATCCTGCATGTAGGGGAAGTTCCACTTGGGATCTCCCCCTCTGTGCCAGATACAGGCCTCCGTAATAGCCATGTTCTCTGGTACAAAGAATCCTTCATTTGGCCAGGGTCTATTATACTGGCCCTCCCATTTGGGCCAGCGGGTTAGCAGGTGGCAAAATGGCTGCACGAAGGTCTCACATTCCTCTCTGGTCACTATCTCCCTTAGGGTCCGTTTGTTTATACTGTGCGTTTGGGGGGAGCAGTGGATGTCTTCATCGCTGCTCTCCCCGTGCACACATAAAGGTGCCATGTTGCTTCTCCTGTGTCTTAATTGGGTCTCTACCAGGCTACCTTGATCCCTTATCACCTGGTCAGCCCCTCTCTAAGGCTGGCGATCTGGTAAGGCTGGCGATCTGGTGAGGCTCGGCCCCCATGCAGAAGACTCTCTTCTAGTTCTGCCTAAGACTCTTTTCTGTGCAATGCTCTATGCCTACCTCAGATCTTCTCAGGTGGAGGGTTCAGTGCTCTGTTCTCTTGTTGAGTTCCCAAGATGGGAGCTCTCACTCGCTCCAACATTAGCTCACGCCTCTCCTCCAACTCCCACCTGGGTTACCTCCTACGTTCTAAGCTAGGCGCTGTTCTTCTGGGTAGGAATTTGCCCTCAAACATGCTTTCTGTTGTCCCTTAAGCTGCCTGAGCATACGCTGCAGCTCCCCCCTCATCGTCTGATCCCGGAGGACTGGGACCCCTTTCTTTACCCCCACTAGTTGTATCACTGTCCAGTACTGCTATGAATCTCCCGGTCACTCGAGTGTGCTCACCCAGACGAGTGGGAGTTTCCGTTCTCCGTGTCGCTGGTGTTCGATGGGTCAAGCGCAAGGGGGTTGAGCTTTGGGGAGCTCTCGCACTGGCTGGGGTAATGCTGGGATTGTCTGGGCCTGGCAGCCTGTTGGCCTCCCTCGTCTTGATCTAGTAGTTTGATGTTCGGTGAGGGGCCCTGCCATCTCCCTCGACTGGTGGATTGAGTGCACGCAGCTCAATGCGGGGATGGCAGTCATCAGAGAGAGCACCTCCCTTAATTCCTTCATACGGTGGGGAGGCGCAGGCGCCTTACTTGAGGATTCCAAGATGAGATTGTCGGTCTGGGCCTCCTCAAAGATGGCCCATAGCAGCATCTCTCTTCTGGTCTTCTTTTTTTGTCTTATGTATTTGGTCCGAATGTGTGTTTTTGGGGTGTTCGATTATGTTAGTGTCAATGGTTCCCCCCTCTGGCCAGGGGAACACGTGTGCCTTTGTGTGTGCGTGCCATTCGCAATACTCGCTAAGTTTTTTTATCTGTGTGGGGAGCCGAGCTTGCATGTAAGCTTTAGCGAGTGACTCCACGATAACTGGGAACTTTGCAGGACTGATCACGCTCTAACGTCTCAGGATGTATTAATATTAATATTAGATTCTACTCTGTTCGTTGGGGAAATAAATACACAGGATTACTGGTTACAACTACTTCTCCGAGTTCTAATACTATTTCTCTATGGTGCATCAGTAAAGACATTTCTACGAACACCCACAACTAAAGTGCACCATGAAGGATCATAACCTAAAAAAACGTGCAATTGTTAGTTCAAAATGTGGGAATTTAGGAAAAACAGTAGATGTGGAAAAAATGGTTGTAAGAATTAGCACACACAAAAAACACAACACTCAAGACAAGACATGCAATTGCAACAATGTTCCGCACCACAACATCGCCTGTTACGCATCAATTCATAAACCCACAATGAAGAAAGAGAGAAAATAAAACCTGACAGTAGAAAAGATTATGACTTTGTCAAAAATACCTTAGCACATGCAACCCAATGGCGAGGGAGGCTCTGCATGGTACACAGGACTAATTGAGCCAGATAGTCTGCTCAATCATCGGCTCAGGGACAAAGATAACAACAATTTACTCAGAAAGGGGGAACAACTTGACAACCACAGGCCCCTCCTTGGCCAAGCACAAGCTACACCTAATCTCCAAGGTCCAAATTTTCCCTAATTTGCCTGAATCACACCCTATATCACACTCAGGGGTCATGTGTACCATCTATTTTGCGCCCAGCGGTCCAAGCGAATAACCCCGTCAACCTTCTTTCAGATACAAACACTGTTAAGAAACCCTGTAGCACTGAGAAAAACCTTTTAGACTAACAAATAGAGATCCAGGTGTTGCCCTATTTACACCCAGGGCCTATGCGTACTGTCTGTGTCATGCCCAGTGGTTCAAGTGGTGGTGTCTTGCCGCTGTATCACACCCAGGGGGACAAGCATACCGACTGTGTTACTCCCAGGGTCCAAGCGACAAACAACCTTCACCTTTCCTGGTGTGTTCCCCTCAGAGTGGCCACCTGGCACCACTCATCTGGGCACATAAACGCAGACAATATGTCAGGTTTCTGTTAGTGGCAGGGAGCTCAGCTTTACATTTTTGTGCCTTCTTCCTAATTTGCCATACGCCAAATGCTGGGACCAAGGATCTGCATGTAGTCTCTTGCTCAATTGACAGCGATTTCTGGACGGACCTCTGCCCCGCGGATTCAGCAGAACTTTCAGTCAATTGAGGCATCTGCTCACCTTCCTTGCTGCACTGATGTGAATCCATCAGAGCAGGGTCCTTTCAATTCAGCTGCAGTTGGGTTCGAAGCACCAATCTCTCCTATCAGGCTTATCAAAATGTTGCTCGAATATGAATTTACCTTGAAAAAAATAAAGACAAGAGGCGTTTGGCAAAACGAAAGGAGCAGTTGGTTCAATCAAACACTACAGCTGGGAGCACAGTTGCTGCGCCTGGGTCAAAGGACTGTCACAAAGTATAATCATTTTGAGCGTCTTTTATATACATTTATTTGGAGCATCATAAAACAATTCATAGATCCTGTTTTGGGAGAGGATGTAGGCCTAGTCATGGAGTCAAAAATCATTGCCACCCGATGACAAGAGGCCAGGTGGTTCTCGACCTTGCGTGAACCACGCAGGGCTCGGTGGGTAAAGTGTCCAGATATCCAGCATGGGGAGCACATGATCACTGTGTGTGCTGTGTTCTGTTTTGCTGGGCTATCTCTAACCATGTGACATCCAACTTTATGTTTTGGGAGTTCGATCGCCCCTCCGGCCATGTGCATTTTTTGGGCCAATCTCCCCGGACCATTGTAGTGGTGTCACTGCCTCATCTGGGGACTAATCTGGGTTTTTTCCTGTTCGCGCATTTGTCCTGCTGGTTACGTGCCATCCTACCTGTAATCTGTCAATCGGCAAGCTCAGGCCTGGGTTGCAGGGCCACGCCTGACCACATATTTCTGACTAGGGGTTGATGGAGAGGTCATATTGGGAGATTTCAACGACGAGTGATTCGATTTCATTTTTGCACATACATGTCTCATTGCGTACATCAACATTAACGCCCTTAGCCTTAACGTTATATAATTCAAGGGCTGGAGAAAGAATTCTTGACTTTTGTATTCTTATAAAATTTCGAAGATAGCCCATAGGCTGCCACTGAAACTTTAAGCGGCGCTCTTGTTAATCTGCTTTGGCGAAGAAACATTACTAGTCAACCTAACTCCTAAACAATTAAAACCTGTCACTTGCTCATGTATTTCATTTTTGTGCTTTATTGCACACCTTCATAGATTTATACGGAGTTAAAAGATATATATTTTGTTTTTGTGTCTTTATTCGCAAGCCCCCTTTCCAAACAAAAATTTCAAAATGATCAATCAAAGCTTGCAGTTGATCAGAGGAGGTTTTATAGAAGAGGAGTGTGTCATCTGCAAACAATAGCGACCACTCTAAATGCTCCTATTTTTGGGGAGTGTTTGCCAGGAAGTCTGTGATATTTCCCAACATCATTGATATATAAGAGAGAAGAGAGTTGGGTCCAAAACACAGCCCTGACGAATGCCACTTCTCTAGCTCTAATACAACTAGTCAACTCCCTCTTACTGCCATACCTTACTCGGGCATAATTCACCTCCATGTAATCTTATTAGGATTGATAAAATATTACCAGGGACTCCCATGGCACCCTGAACTCCCCCAGAGCATGTGGCGAGGAATTAAATTAAAAAGCTGAGTTAACATTGACAAAATGTCACATGCAAGTAGTCCTTCTCCTAATATCACAGTTTTCTGTGTGGATTACGCATAGTCGAAATATCTGTCAGAGCGCCACTTCCTCGGAGTCTGTACGTTTGCTCTATGGGCCACCTCTACGGTGCCTCCAATTCAGGATGCTATTACAGCACTGAAAGTTAGAGTGACCAAGTGGGGAAAGGTTCGAGGAGAGGGAACAGTTGGGAGGGAGACCTGTAAAACAAACAGATAAACATACACAAGCAACAACAACAATCAGTATAAATAATTCTCGGGTACCAGACTCTGCTACGCGAGGTCTTATTGCTAATAGTCTCTACTTTATCACGAGCCCGTGATACAAGTTATTCAGAAAAATATACACTTGCAAGGGAGTGTGTTACAATCACACCTTCCTAACAGTGAAAGTACAATAATATACAGAGCATATACTCATAATTATGACACAGTACCCAAATGAGCCCCTGTGCGAGCTTGCCCAGAGCGCTTGAAAAATCAACATACCAAAAGCACCAAAGGGCTAGTCCGAAAGTTCCACATACACTATGCCAAATGGACCCAGAGCACTAGTCCCTATCTTCACCAACTCAATATGCAAAAATGAGCCAGAGCTCAAAATCGTAATGGCTGGACCTGATGCTCGAGCAACACAATGTTTTAATGAATTCCAACAACGCGCAATCAAAAGTGTGAGTGTAATCATACAATAGTCAAAATAAACTCCAGAGCGCACTGTTGTATGCTTGCCAAAATTAAGGGTGGGCGCCAAATTCCGTTCCGCTCGCGGAGCACGCGTCGGCATTTCCGCGTTCCGCGCGGAGCAGCGAAATGTCGAAAATTCCGCGATCCGCGGCCGGAACGGAGAGTCTCGGGGGCCTGGAGGCACTCTCCAGGAATATCAAATAAACGCAGGTGCCCGAGTTGAAGTTCAAATTCTGTAATGCATTAATCAGCACAAAAAATTTGTGAACAAGGTCGGGAGCTAAGCAGGAGTGCTTTCTGCCCAGATCTACCGTCAAACATTAGCTATTTCAGAAATGGTCAGATGAGTGAGAGTCCTGTCTGAACAACATGTTGTAAAGAGGAAATGGCCCAGTTCAGCGCACCCCCTCCGGTCAGCCCCGAGCTGAAGGGGCTCGCGCTAGCCGACTTCAGAGTTTAGACCATATTAGAAGCCCGAGCGCAAGAGACATTTTTGGTTCGATTTATTTATTGTGTTTTTCTGTCACTACCGTCTTGCAGCGGCTTACGGATTCCAGCACACTGGCTAGAGGGGCCATGGGTGGGTGAAGTAACGTGGGGGGATGGGCGAGGGGGAGGATGCGAGTACAGCCCTAGAAGGGTGAAGGCAGAAGCAGCATGCGCACTATGGCTGCAGCACACCCTCCCTGCATTTATAGGTGCTCAGTGCCATCTAGCGGCCATATGACTTCTCTACACTAAGTGCTCTGAATAGCCAGGTGTTTTGTAATTGATTGACAGGATCCAGGAAGCAATCCCAATCAGCTTTTTTACTTGCTGTTTATTTTTGATAGACGTCATATAGACATGACATGACCCGAATAGAGAAAAAGAGAACTACACTCCCCAGCAAACCTTGGTGTTGGATACCAATGCAGACTGCACCACGTGTCCTCATGCAGGAGAGCCCCCAAAGCCCACCATATCCTTCTTTTTTGCTGCTGGCAGCTCGGCCATCGTGATCTCTGCCTTCACTCTTGCCATTATTAGAGGCATTTTAAAGTTGGCATATTATCGTGACGCACTAGTAATTGTTTTATTTCTGTAACTCAGCTGGGCAGCTTTTTCCAAAGGCCGTGCCAGCCCTTGTTGTAATATCACAGCTGGAACGGCTGTATGTTGAACTGCGCGAAGCCCGTCCGTTTTGCCCGCATACACTAGTGGTGTGCAACGTCTTCCCGAAACATGCTTCGTGGATAAATATGCAGGGCAGGATTCATTCTGGGAACGATGCTCGTCTGCCCTGAGAGTGATCCTGCATAGATTACAAGTTGTAATCTGTGCAGGGTCACTCTCAGGGGCAGAGCAGCATGGCGTCCCAAGGCATGAACAGCACAGGCGCAGCAAAATCTCCGCGAGCGACGCGAAATTCCGCGTGCTTTCGCGGAGATTTCTTGCCATTTCGTGGAATTTTGCGGGACAGCAGCTCCGCAAATTCCGCCCACCCCTGGCCAAAATGTAGTTTGCAAAAATGAGCCCCAAAGCGCACGATAGTGTGCTGCCAAACACTGAATGCAGCAAATGAGCTCCAAAGCGCACCGAATCCCAACAAGGAAATGAAGTTACTCTGTTAGCCTTCCAAACAACAGAGGCTTACCTGCAGGCTCAAAGTAAGTGATTGGAATGAACTCACGAGTCAGCAGAAGAGAAGAGGCTGCTTCCACACAGGATCCAGAATAGTGAGCCACGCCCAATGGGTGTGGCTCCTTTTATAGGCAGACCACACCCATAGGCAACCACACCAAAGTGACTGCTGTGTGGGGATTACTGGGATATGACCACACCCATAGGTAGCCACACCCAAAGTGACTGCTGTGTGAGGATTCTGGGATATGTAGTCCCCTATAGTTACATCCCAGCAGGGAAAAAGGAGAGGCATATAAGGAGGAAAATGAACAATGAAAGGAAAATACCAAAGAAAACATATTGCAGTGCTTAATGTGTACATTTACAGGACACCGCAGCCACCATTTAGCAACAGGAGAAATGTGGTTTCCCACATCGTACCACAGTGGGGGCGGGCCCTAGAATGCGCGCCACAGAGGCGGCAGCTAACAGTACTCCCCACTCCCAAGCGCGTTCCTAGGGCCCAGCTTTGAAGGATGGAGGAGATGAAAGCGTCGAAGAGGACGGGTGCATGCACATCCCGATCAGGCACCCAAGAGTCATTTTCCAGGACCATAACCTTTCCAGGATACTAAATACCACACAGAGGTTGTTTTGCTACACCGTTTAGCGTCTAGGATGGCTTTCACCTCCATACTCCCAGTCTCCGCGGGCCAACAGCGGGGGAAGGACAAGAAGCGACAGCGCAGCTGGGAGGCCTTCTTTAACAAGGAAGTGTGAAATACAGGGTGGATCGTAAAGCGTGTGGTAAGGCCAACTTGTAAGTGACCGGATTCACCTGTTTAATCACACGATAAGGGCCTATGAACTTAGGATGAAACATGTGCTTATGTTTGAAGGCGAAATGTTTGGTGGCGAGCCACACCTTCTCACCTGGTTGATATATTGGACCAAGACAATGACGTTTGTCATATTGCTGTTTATATTTTGTCTTGGCTTTCTCCAGATGTCTATATATTTGCTGATTGAGTCCGTTGAATGTCCTGCAAGCGTAGTCCTGTGCGGCAGGAGTACTGTCCATTGTTAGTAAGGCTATGGTGATCGGCAAGGTATGTGGATGATGACCATACAGACCAAAAAAGGGAGTAGTACCTGTGGATGAATGATAAGCATTATTATAGGCTAATTCCGCTAACCAAAGAAGATTCACCCAGAGTTGACTGCTTCATCAGCACCGCAGCGGAGATATTGTTTTAGCGTCTGATTCAAGCGCTCCCGTTTGACCATCAGTTTGTGGGTGATGACATGTGGACCAATGTGGATGAAACTTTAAGTGCCTTACACCACGTCTGCCAAAATTGGGAGGTGAAGTGTGACCCCCTATCGGAAAGGATGATTTTGGAAGGCCGTGTAAAACGTACCACATGTTGCAACAAAGAGGGTGGCTAATTGGCCAGACGTGGAGGTGAAAGCCTGTACAAGCGATGAAATGTGCGTATTTTGTTAGACTATCCACTACAACCAGAATGACTGTACTGCGTTGCACCATTGGGAGACCAACAATGAAATCGAGGGTGATATGTTCCCATGGTTTGGTGGGAGTCTGAAGTGGTTGCAATAGCCCTCCAGGTCTTGAGTGATCTGCTTTATTTCTAGCACATGTATCACAGGCAGTCACCAGAGTTTTGATGTCGCCTTGCCAAGAGTTGGCCGTTTTGTGATGGGGTGCCACAGTATTGGAAAATTGGTCAATAAACCTTCGGTAAAATTGGTGGAAACCAAGGAAACGTACAGCTGCATCTTTTACTGAAGTAGGTGTAGGCCAGTCTGTAACTGCTTTTAATTTTCCGTTCCGCCATTTGCATTTCCCAAAGGAGATGGCGTTACCCCTAGAAATTCAACAGTGGTGACATGGAACTCACACTTAGTTATTTTACAATAGAGGTGATTCTTTCGTAGAGCTAACAAAATTGTCTTTACATGCTGCTCATGTTCTGAGATGCGTCTATTGGAATAAATGAGTATATCCGCTATATAGACGATTACTGAATAAGTCCAGATAGTCTCTTGGAGGCGTCGTTTAAAAGAATTGAAATGCGGCAATGGCAGCATTACAAAGTCCAAATGGCATCACAGTGTATTCATACAAACCATATCTGGTTTTAAAAGCTGTCTTCCATTCGTCGCCAGAACGGATGCGCACCAAATGGTATGCTCCTCCGTAGATCTAATTTTTGTATAGATTACAGCTTTTTAACTTGATCCAGAAGAACTGGAATCAGAGGTAAGGGGTATCTATTTTTGACAGTGATCTTATTCAATGCCCTGTAATCATACAAGCCCTCAGATTGCCATTTGCTTTTGGAATAAAAAAAAGTGGCGACGCTGCAGGGGATTTAGAGGGTCGAATGAATCCGTTTGCTAAGTAATCTGGTCAGGTATTCTCTCAGATATTGATTCTCCTGCACGGTGAGAGCATAAATCCGACAACTTGGGATGATGGAGCCTGGTACTAAATCAATTTGACAGTCATACTGTCGATGAGGCGGTAAAACGTCTGCTTCTTGCTCATCAAACACGTCTGCGAACGTTGCATACTGCCAGGGTAATTCAGTGTCTTTTTCTGCCGCAGTTGCTACGTGTAGAGTAGATGGCATGGTGATCTTTTCCTTTATACAGTGTTCCATGGCAAAGGATGAGGTAAAATGCATGATTCTTTTGCCCCAATCGATGTGAGGATTATGAAGCGTTAGCCATGGTGTTCCTAAAATAAGACCATACTGTGGTGCCTGAATTATGTCATATATGATTTCCTCTGAATGTTTTTCGTCTTTGATATGATCATGGCAAATTAACTGTATTAATGTTGTTTGCAACGACACAGGGCCTCCTGACAGTATACTGCCATCTACTGCTTGCACGACTTAAGGGGTTAGCTTCTTCTTGCAAGGAATCTGCAGTTGTTTTGCTGTGGAGCCATCTATGAAATTTCCTGTCGCGCCAGAGTCTATTAAAAGCACTTATCGTGTGTTTTTTCGTCTGAAAACAAATTTCTACCTCAATTCGGAAATGTGCTGTCTTAGGAATGTTTAACATGGTACTCATAGTCTCTGAAGGGATGGTAACGACACCCAAGTGTAACCCTTCCTTACTTCTTGGGTGTGTCAGTTTTCCTGACTGTGTTCCAAACTGGCAACACTTTTAGTGGAAGATGGTCCCTTACCTTTTGGTTTTACTGGACATTCTTTTACAAAGTGTCCTTTGCGACCACAATATAAACATTGTCCGTTTTTCCTACGTAACTCTTTTTCCTCTTTGTTAATGGTTGACGCAATGTCCCAATCTCCATAGGCTCTGGTGCATTGTTTGTAGGGCTAGAACTAGAAAAGGACCTTGTTTTGTCAAAACGCCACATTGTTTTCTCTGGTTTTTTCCTGGTCTCCCTTTCGCTCGGATAGGCGGTGATCCAAACGAAGTGTTAAGTTAATGAGATCAGAGCAATTAGTGGGTTGTGGATCGATCTGCGCTCAAAACATCTTTCAAGTCATCTTTTAGTCCCTGATAAAATAGTGCTGACCGTTTCTCTTCAGGCCATGCTGTTTCTGCGACTAATCTGTTAAATTGTGATAAATAGACAACCAAATCTTTGTTTCCTTGCTTTAACTCTAACAGTTCTCGATCTGCTGAAAGAGTCACGGCTCTCCTGTCAAAAACGTTTTCAAATTTGTACAAAGAGTTTCCAGTTATATAACAATGGGCTGTCTTTTCGAACCAATGGAATTGCCCAGGTAGCAGCGTCTCCGGACAAATATGAGATTCAAAATGCTATCCTGGATTGAGGATCAGGGAACGCGCTTGGTCTACAAGTGAAATGTAACTCTACTTGAGTAAGAAATATTTGAACCTTATTTGAATCCCCAGAAAAACGCTCTAGAGCGGCTAATGGTATCGGAGTAGGAACGGTTACAGCTATGTTCGTAGGTGTAGAATCCGGAGGGAGCGGAGTTTTGTTCCAAACCCCCGCAAAGGAGTTTGCTCACCAACTCTACCTTAGTTTGTAGTTGAGCTACCTTATCAGCCAAAGCGGCAGTTGCGTTTTTGGATTCAACCATATCTCTTTGCATTTGAGTGATTACTTTCAACAGGTCGTCTAAAGTGGCCATGATAAAGCCTCGTACAGACCAGGAGGAATTAAATTCGTGGGCTCACTATTCTGTCAGAGCGCCACTTCCTCAGGAGTCTGTACGTTGCTCTATGGGCCCACCTCTCGGTACCTCCAATTCAGGATGCTATTACAGCACTGAAAGTTAGAGTGACCAAGTGGGGGAAGGGTTTGAGGAAGGGAACAGCTGGGAGGGAGACCTGTAAAACAAACAGATAAACATACAAACAATAACAATCAGTATAAATAATTCTCAGGTACCAGACTCTGCTACGCGGAGTCTTATTGCTAATGAGTCTCTACTTTATCACGAGCCCGTGATACAAGTTATACAGAAAATACACTTCCAAGGAATGTGTTACAATCACACCTTCCTAACAGTAAAGTTCAATAATATACAGAGCATATACTCATAACTATGACACAGTACACAAATGAGCTCCTGTGCGAGCTTGCCCAAGCGCTTGAAAAATCAACATACCAAAAGCACCAAAGGGCTAATCCAAAGTTCCACATACACTATGCCAAATGGACCCAGAGCACTAGTCCCTATGTTCACCAACTCAATATGCAAAAAATGAGCCAGAGCTCAAAATCGTAATTGCTGGACCCTAATGCTCGACAACACAATGTTTTAATGAATTCCAAAACGCGCAATCAAAAGTGTAGTGTAATCATACAATAGTCAAAATAAACTCCAGGGCGCACTGTTGTATGCTTGCCAAAATGTAGTTTGCAAAATGAGCCCCAAAAGCGCAGCGGTAGTGTGCTGCCAAAAACAGAATGCAGCAAATGAGCTCCAAAGCGCACCGAATCCCAGCAAGGAAATGAAGTTACTCTGTGGCCTTCAGAAGCAACAGAGGCTTACCTGCAGGCTCAAAGTAAATTGGAATGAACTCACGAGGAGTCCAGCAGAAGAAAGAGAGGCTGCTTCCACACAGGATCCAGAATAAGTGAGCCACGTCAATGGGTGTGGCTCCTTTTATCAGGCAGACCACACCCATAGGCAACCACACCCAAAGTGACTGCTGTGTGGGGATTCTGGGATATGACCACACCCATAGGTAACCACACCCAAAGTGACTGCTGTGTGGGGATTACTGGGATATGTAGTCCCCTATAGTTACATCCAGCAGGGAAAAAGGAGAACATATAAATGAAAATGAACAATGAAAGGAAAATACAAAGAAAACATATTGCAGTGCTTAATGTGCATTTTACAGGACACCGCCCAGCCCACCATTTAGCAACAGGAAAATGCTAGTTTCCCACATCGTACCACAGTGGGGGGGGGCCCTAGAATGCGCGCCACAGAGGCGACGCTAA